>JAJJWX010000136.1:2400000-3000000 GCA_023529315.1 Papaver bracteatum
AACGCTCAAGAGAAAGGAACCAACCATCTAACTTCATCACCCGTGAAGACCTGGAACGACTTCTCCAAAATCGAGGAAAGGAAAACCCGGTGGACCTGCACCAGCACCAACCTCTGTATCCTCCTAATGTGCAGAGAGTTCCCCTATGGAGATGTTATTCCTCTCCTCAGTTTTCCCTTTATGATGGTATTGGTAACGCTCACGAACACTTCTCTCATTTTCTAGAATCTTTGGGAGAACACGAGTATAATCACGTACAACAATATCGCGCCCAAAAGCATATCAAACTGGTGTGAGATGGTTACCGCTTTTTAAAAAAAATATTTCTTTGTGTGCGAACAAATCACTTTCTCGGACTTGGGAAGAATGCTTCAACGAAACAATGAACACCCGAACGATTACGTCAAGAGATTCAGAATTCAAGCTTTGGATTGTCACGATCCAAATGTGATCAAACAACAACTAGTGGAGTCATACATCAATGGTATGGTTCCCATCTACCGTGCTTTACTGGAAAACCTGCTCTTTCATATGTTCTATTAACTACATGAAGATGCTAAGCGATCGGCCGTGATCGCACCCGCACTTTTAGAACAATCCAGACCGACGAGGGGTGAGACGTGTGAAACTCGAGGAAACAGGATTTTTATAAACAATAAATACAATACCGGTCCTTCTATAAGCATGGTAGGTGAAGGAGGAAAAAGGAAAGCTCCAGCAACGGAGCAACAACCCAAACTGCAGCGCTAGCACAGACAATCCCATCCCGGAAAAGCACGGCTAAAACTCCTGAGGCTGGAGATACTCCAGACTTCTCATTTCCAATAGATGAGGTCATTAAACTACTGGAAGCACGGATTTAAGATGATGCAATCAAGATGCCTCCTCTTATATGTCCGCCAATTGAGGAAGAGATGGAAAATACCAAATATTGTCTTTATCACCGGTTCGTCAATCACCCAACTAGCGACTGCAACAAGTTGAAATTCATTTTCAAAGAGAAAGTGGATGCGGGAGAACTTCAACTAGGAAACGAAGGAGTCAACCGGGACCCCCTTCCTGTCAGGAGTTTCATGATTTCTCGGGACTCTGTTCAAAAGGCTGTGCAGTTTATGATGGAACGATTGTGTGAAATTTTGTATTTCTCTAAGGCACAGCGACAAGACATGTTTGGATCTCTTAACCGTGTCGTATCAGGAAAGCGTATGTTTCCAAAGAAGCTGCTCCTGAGCCTCGATCCCTCTTGGGAAACACGAGTTGTAACTAGGTACTCTTAACCGTCGCTCGCCTGAAGGATTTCGAATTCGACAACACGCTGATTGACGTAGCATCTGATTTCGTCACCGTCAAGGCCTTGAAGGCTGCAAAGATTTCAAAGAAGGATGATTTTCATTCCCCAACCATGATTAAAAGTTCCGAAGGACAGTCTAGAGATGCTTATGGGTACATTGACCTCGAAATCCAGATAGGAGACGCTCTAACGTGCGGTAAGTTTCATATTGTGAAAGATTACCCAAACTATGATATGATTCTGGGACACTCGTGGGTGCATAACAATAAAGAAAAGTTAGGAGTATGTCCCATGCCAATGTCTATACCATAAAGGATTACCAACAAGCCGTCAAATCCCGAAGATTATCTGTTTCCATATCAACAGCTTACCGGTATGACGCAATTACCTGGAGAAATACCATCAACATACGTTATAAGATTCTGAACTCAAGTAAGACTTATCGAACAAACCTTTTTTCAATCGATCACTCCCCCCTTCCGCTAAGTCTTGGGGACTCGCTCCAATCAATAACCCATTCGCCACTAGGAGATGTGAATGGGATGCTAGTCCTTTTAAATGATTCGTCAGAAGTTTAGAAGCTGTCTCGGTTAAATATGGAAAATCCAAGGACCAAGTAGTTGCGCAACGCCCAAACCCATTTTAAATTAGAGATTTGTTAATGAAGGTGACCGTGTTTCAAGTTGGAGATGTGACAGTAAAAGTGACCGCTCAGTCTGATTCACCTACGGAAAGGGAAGATAAGCCATACCTGGTGGCAGATGTTCTCTTAGGTGGGTAATGTAAGCTCATTAATACCGACAAACTAGAGTGCGTGACAATCCACTCACGATGGCTCAAGCCTTTCAATACCTAAAACGTTGTGCTACCTTTTCTAGCAATTTCCCCTTTCATAATACCATTCCAGAAATACCAAAACATAATATAACATCTCTGTTTAGATTTTAGTGCATGTTTTAGATTTGGGTTAAGTTCTGTATCGCATTTATTAATTGAATTCTTAAGTGCATGTTTTAGATTTTAATGCCTCTTTATTTAGTTAATTTGTTAGATTAGTCAGCTGCTAGCTTATGGGGCGCTACAATAGTCATTGTGGTGGTGATTTGTTGAAGTTGATAGAATTTGTATAAGATAATGTTTAGCTTAAGTGCATGTTTTAGATTATGTTTAGCTTTGGGTTATATTATGTTTAGCTTAAGTGAATGGTATTTCTAGAATGGTAAATTAATTTTAAAAGCTGTTATGTTATGTTTATCTTTGGGTTAAGTTCTGTATCGCATTTCTTAATTGAATGCTTAAGTGCATGTTTTATATTTTAGTGCCTCTTTATTTAGTTAATTTGTTGGATTAGTCAGCTGCTAGCTTAGGGGGCGCTACAATAGTCATTGTGGTGGTGATTTGTTGAAGTTGGTAGAATTTGTATAAGAGAATGTGTTTAGAGTTGGAACTATTAATGGAAGTGATGTTGAGTGTTAGAACTATATGGTTATTGATCTTGTTTAGAATAAGAGTTGAATGAAGTGTGTTAGAGTTTTGTTGTGCATTAGTGTTCTTTGGCCTGAGCTTTGGTTCTGGCCTGTGCAAGGTTTTGGCATGTTAGTCAGCTAGTCAGCTCAGCTGACTCTGTGTATCTGATTGATTTGAATCGGTTCGACTCAGTAGACCTTGACCGAGTTAAACCGTTGACTTGATCTGTACCAGTTGACCAGACCTTGACCTCTTGACTGTTTGACTTGACCTTTGACTGAACTTTGACCTAGACTTAGACATTGACCGTTAGTTGACCTGTGACTGTAAATCCGATCGTTAGTGACTGTAGTTGACCAGTTGGACTACATTTGGACCACTTGTGGTCTGAACTAACCTTTGGTTCCTTCTACAAAGTTGTAGATATTCATAAGACATATCTAATAGACTGTAGAACCAACCTAATTGAATTACTAAACCTTTATAGGTTCTAAGAATAGATAATGAAAAGGTGTAGAACCATAAATAGACTTAGAATCATTAGATAGTTCACTTAACTAATAATTAGAGTATTGTATGAGATTGTTATGAGCCTTGTATGAGCCTTTTGACTAATCTTTAGAGTGCTTGTGTGATTAACAGTTAGTCGTTATTAACAATGATCGATTGAAAGGATGATCCAGAGGATTGAAAATCTCGAGGTAGGCGAGGCTTGTCATCAAAAGAGGTGGGAATCGATAACGAACTCTCTTGTTTTCATTATTGTTTTATAAATCTATTTATATTGCGAAAGGCATGCATATCTTTGCTAGTATATGCTATGTGTATGCATGTATTATATCTGTGTAATACAAACTAGTTTTCTTTTACATTTTGGGATGGGACTAGATCTTTAGAAACAACTAATATCTTTTTTTTGGGAGTATTTACTTATCTTCAAAATGTGATTCTTTCCATTAAACTGGAAAGTGGTTGCAATCTTTACTTATTGTTAGCATGTAAGGAAACCTTTTCCTTTTGATTGGTGTGTGATATGGTTGCCCAAAAGTTATATATATATTTATGCGCTAAAGGAGTGAAAATTGCTGCCAATTAATAAAGTATTAGGTATGTACTCGTGTTAACGAATATTACTTTCCCTATTTCTGTACGGGCAACGCATGTCTCATACATGAATGTTTATTTTTCTTTTAAATTACTTTCAAAAGTTTTTATATTGTGTTTTGGTATTTCTGCTTGCATTCATTATTAAGTTTTAATTTTTCAGTTAATCGAAATGGTATTTCTTTTAGAAATCTCTTTACTCCTGAATCATGACACAAAGTATTGAACAAAACCTAAAACCCTCACCTAACCATCAATTCAAACCAGAAAAAAACGTCTCATATTTTTCGAGAAACGTTAAGGGAGTACACGCAGAAAGAGGCGAAGGATATGTGAAACAAGTACACTATAAAGGGAGATTCACCCCAACAAAAGACACTTCTCCATCATCGAGTGATTAGGAGGATTGCAGTGCAGGGCAAACAAGTTCATGGCCAATGACTCCATCCCTTTTATTGTTCTTAGGGTTACGGGCTAATATCATCGTAAAAACAATGCACAATCATAACGCATCATCACTTATGAATGTTGCATTCTCTTTGGACGGACAACGGGATGGAGAATTTCTATTATAACGTGAAAAAGAAAGAAGGGGAACCATTGCTCAAGTAAATCGAAAACTCAGTCACCGTTGAGTATAAAATAAATTCCTACAAACTATGAAGGAGTGTTCATCTACAAAAAAAAAAGATAGAGGAGGACAAGAGAAAAGTCTAATCATCAGTGAGGTCATCTGTGTCTCCACCAGAACCATCATTGGAAACTGCTTCAACATCTTCATCACAAGCTATTGCATCCGCTCTGGATTCTGCCTCGACTTCCCTTTCTGATACCATTTCAAAGACTCCCTCAACAATTACTTAAATACTCCCCTCAAGATACGTGCATACATCATCCTTGGGAGCTGTTTCGACATCTTCTCCAGATAAAACTATCATGATCTCCTCAGTAACCGCATCAGATTTCCCTATGAAGGTCGTTTCAATATCTTTCACGGAAGCTACTTCGATGTCATCCTTAGGAACTTCCCCAACAACCTTCTGAGGATGCTCTGGTTCGCCCATGTCAGAATCGAGGATGATGATTCCGTCGCGGACATGATAATCATATTTGTTTTCACTAGAAGGATGCTCATGCTCGATTCTTCACCGCTTTAGCCAAGATATAAATCTGTCAGCTCTCACGCTCGGTAGCTGAGACACTTTATCACGCCTCCATCCCTCCTCTATGCCGACTGAAGTTAAGAAATCCTGAATACTCTCCCGAATTAGGCGTGGATGCAGAAGAGACATACCATGTATGGCACGACCAGCTTCACGAAACGGAGGATCTATTTTTTTCATCGCTTCTTCGAACGCATTAGATTCAGGTTTGTCGACTTCAAACCTTTTTTCTAGAGAAGTGAAAGAGTAATCATCACCAATAGATCTCATCATATACACTGCAAAAAGAGCACCATGATTAACAAAATAATAATAATAATCAATTGAAAAATCAAAATACATGATGAGCATGAAACAATACCTGGAACGAGGAAGAAAAAAAAATCATGTGATGAGAGAAGGGATCCAGCGTCTTCTTTATATACCACAAATCAGCACACCCTCGTGAAGAAAATGAGTCTCTACTTGTCGTGTATAAAGGCTCCATATATAGGATAACAATCAAGTAGATACTTATCTATCCGAAGATAACCGCGCTGAAAATAAACGTGGCCCACGCAAGGACCAAGCCAGTCTCTATCCTGGTAACGTGCATCGAACTCCTCTTGTGAATTTCGTTATCTGTCACCATCTAGTGCTTACCCCTCAACAATGTCATTGTTACGTGCTAAGCAGGGGACTTAATGTTGATGGTGGTTTTTAGTTAAGGGTCAAAATTATAAAACCCTATATTTAATGTTGTGATCCTGCAAAGGAATGAAGGCCACTTGAAAATAACGAGTGTTCAAACCTCTTTATTTACACATGTATTGAACAACTCAGTATATGTATGTATGAAATTCGTTTAGAATGGTGTGCATAGTAGCAATCCCAAATATTATGTGAATTCTATTTTATGCCAGCATTATTAATTAATGCCTGATTTTCCTGGTACTTTCCCGTGCTATGTTCTCAGCCGAACTCTCATTATTGATATGACATGATGATGAAGTGGTCACTCTTAGCAGAGTAGCATGAATCTCCCGATGTGCCAGTATTGAGATCTATATGAAAATACCCACACGGGCTGCATTACTCTCTTACAAAGAGATCAATGCATTCACACACTTTTAATTAAAGTTAACATGATCGAACACATATTTACTCCTTAAAATCTAAACTGTTAATGTCGGACTTAGAAACGATCACGACCACACAACTTGGACACACGATTTAACAAGCATAGCTTACTCCTAGCAGATCTAGGTAATCACCTTAATAACCACCGACCGGCCCACTAATGCCCAAGTCGATCGAGTCATGTATAGCACATACAAAGGAGCTTCGAACGCCGACCTAAGCAAGAGCATTCACGCTGTGTAACATAACTCAAACGAATTGAGACCGGCAAAAGCGGTCTCAAAACACATCATGATCGTCCAACTTAGCCAGCCTGGTGGGACAGTATGGATCGCATTTCGAGCAATCAAAGATATGCCGATGTGTTCACTATCGTCCCAAGATTTCCCTTGGTCGATCGGCCTATCCCCAATGAGACCAAACCGCATTGAAATTCCATCCAAAAGAGGGTGATCACGCAGCCTTTAAAACCCAATATTGAATAAGCAGTGTTACGCAACTGCCGTTAATCAATCGTATCCGTCCAAATTCGCCATCCTAATTGGACGGCTTAGATCGTGCTTCAAATGATCAAGGAGATGCCAACACGTTCAACATTGAACCAACTCCACAGGTGGATGATCGACTTGCTTATAGGAAGGATGGAGCACACCGAAACGCTAGCTCTAAGAAGTACGAACACGATGTTTCAAAAAACCTAAAATTACTTTGCGGCAATACATTACTGCCGCAAATTGATCTCGACCATTCAAATTCGCCAGCTGATTTGAGTGGGTTATATTTAACTTCAAACAACATCGAAGACATCAAAGTGATCACTGTCGGCCCACCTTCACACGTGACTGACCAACCTGCTCGAGATGATGATCGAAGTCTTGAATTGCTCGCACAAAGAGGGTTACCGCGCGTCCCCCCTAAACCCTAAAGTCACGTCAATGGCAGTTTGAAAATGCCGCAAATGATCACAACCATCCAACTTTGCCATCCTAGTTGGATGGTATAGATCTATTTTTAGAAAATAAGTAAAGCAACATTGTGAAGACCGGCTATCCTTCTTCCACATGAGGCAATAGGACAAGTAGTGGCGTGCCCATAGGGCCACCAAACGATCACCCAAAAGTGGTCGATCATGCTTCCACTTTTAAGACGGTCATCCGCGACTTATTCAATCATGCTCAAAAACAATGATGCTTCATACACATTGATTAATTTGAGCTGCTTTACGTGCGTCAAACACATACATATTTTATTTTTGCCTCATAAAACAACTTAGTTGTTTCACCAAATAGCACCATGCTATTATCAACGGCAGGTCCCACGACTTGACCCTTTCATTTGAGACATCAAACATGATACAAACTGGGGGATGCTTACTGGGGTATTGGTCTGGCGGTTTACGGCATGCAACGCGCTCATTACGAAAACGTGTTAGGAAAAGACGGACGGTTAACAATGATGGAGTAGTGGGTGAAGGTGTGATCACGCAATGTCCACCACCTCTAACACAACTCTATTACTCTACCACTTAAGTTTCTCCACTTCCTACGAGATCAGGGTTGTGCTCAAATGACTTGTATAAATAGATTTTCAATCTATTTCGAGAAAACAAGTGCTATCAACACAAGTATCCAGAAATTATTTTCTGATACATAAGTCATAAACAACCACACCTTCAACATTCTGATCTCAAGCACCTTCTCTGCTTTCCTCCCTAAGATCAACCCTTCTCCTTCACCTTGTGACGGAATTGAATCTGGAACAACCATTTATTGGTTTAGGCCAGAGTCTTACAGATTGATTTATCGAACTTAAAAGCATTCCCGTGCAGTGCATTTGTTTAGGGTTTGAACTTGTTTCTCATCAACACACCCCAAATTACCAAAAACAGCAGAATCAGTTTTTACCCTATAAACACAGAGTAATGAGATAGAAAGGTTATCTATTACTAATCCATGAAATCCAGCTGAGGATCAACCATGGAACATTGTAATGAGATAGAATAGATTATCTTCTAGGAATTCAGTTGATGAATGACACGCTAGAATTAATTGATCACTGTCGTAGGCGTCAAAAATAAATTACACTTTCTTACTACTCAAAATATATAATGAAGCAAGGGCAAGAAAGGATCATTCCCACAAAGAAGACTAGGTTGTCAATATATTTTCGGTTTCCTATAAATAACAAGGGGGGATTTTTCTGATTTTATAAAAGCAAACTTAAATAAAAGCGAGTAAAGAAAAATAAACAAATCAAGCAAGGAAAGATATTGGTTAAGGATTTCGTTTTCATTCACTAACATGCTCTTGTCATAATAAGTAGATTTGATATTTAATCTCAACTTTTATCAAAAGCCCTAGGATACCTTGATCGCAAGAATATCCCGCTAATTTCCTCTGGTTATCAACAAACACATTAAAAAATGCGAGTATGAATTCTATCTAAGAGAACAACCTAACGTGTAAAAGCAGTAATCAAGTTTAATTACGATTCACTTGTGATTACTAGGATGTATCACTACAAGCAATATTCACAATTATGCTAGTTGTATTCAAGGATTATCACTTTTACGTATAATAAACCCTAAACTAGCAATAGATGTGATTACAAGTTCTACCAATTTGCAACTTGACAAAACAAATAATCAATCATGGTGTAATACGTCAATCATACAACTATATTTTCAGATAATCGTGAACAATAAATATGAGACAAAACTAATATATTGAATCAAAGAATCATGTTATGTGAAATCCAACTAATCCACAACCAAAATAAAATTAAGTACTCATGCTCATGGAGTTCATAACAAGGATAAAAAGAAGTTCTATCATGTTGTAAACCCTAGAAACAAAAGTAGAAGATAATTCCAAAAGATAGAGAAAAGTCTTCTCTTTTATATGTTTCTCAATTTCCATAAAGGATACTCTTTCTCAACTAGTCCATGCATCATTCTTCTCAAAAGTCCATCTCCAAGTGGTCCACCAAGCCCATGTGTTAAAACATCTCTTCTGGAAATTCTGGGAACAGAACTGGGTTGCTGGATTACTGACATCATTACCAAAATCTGGTCACCGGAAAACTATATCCGGCCACCTGAGCATGTATCCGACTATCGTAACTCCTAGAAACTCACTATCCTTCTCTGCAGTTCATACACTCACAATTCAGAGCCATACATCACAATTGAACCATCCAACCAATTCTTGGACTCTTGCGGAAACGTGCCCAAAAGTGTAACCCGTAGCTCATATATCCGATCGTCGACTCTTGCATCCAAAACACTCTACCTTTATGATTGATTGAAACATTACGATCCCCACTTTAATCTCTGGAATCCGGCATCCCGGCCTATGCTCACTGGCTCGCCATTTTTGCTGCGTTTTCGCACATATCTGCATTCTCATTATATTCTCAGGCCTGTAGTGACAACACAAGGCCTTCCCTGTAATGCCAACTCTGACTCAAAGTCATTCTTTCCATAACTAAAAATACTTATGTGCACATCCACCTTCAATAGTTCCACCAACAGGAACAGTCACATCACACATCCATTTCAGCTCCTTGAAGCAGCAAACAAACATCTACAATTTGAGCTACAACTACCACCAATTCCTTCGCTGCCAATTTCCTGCAATCTCGAGGCATAAACACCGTCAACCACCATCTGAAGCATCTAACAACACCAGACCTGCCGATACTTCCATTAAAATCAATGCCACCAAACCAACTTCCCAGTCTATCTCCTATCTCAGCAAAACAGCAACAATCATCTCATGTGGTTTCATTCTCCTCATGTTCATCTGAATAAACCCTGCAACACCTCAATGACCAGTTGTTGCACCATTCAGCTTAACTACACATCACAGCAAACACTCAGCTTCACTCAATCCCGCAATGCCATACATTCACCACTGCCATACTAACTCATATTGAGCTTCAATTCACCTACACCCTTCACATCATTGCAGCACAATCTGTAGCTTCAATCACCTTGCTTCCAAACTCAAATCCCTGCACTACCAATTCAACCATTGCATTCATTTTCTTACTGACATAACTAGCAAGGCCATTATCAACCATCTGAGACTACACAGCCTCAACTCCACAACTGCAACTCCAGATTCCTCAACTTATTGGAAATATCGAACACCAAACTATGAGCAACATCTGCATCACCAGCACTCCTCCAATCTTAATACCAGAACCCTCTGCTGATCAACAACTCTAGCTACACTTTATTACCATAGACTACATCAATAAATCAAAATTACAGCTCCCAACCTTTCCAACACCACCATTTCTTGTTCCTTGTTCTTCTCAGATTCAACAGTTCGGAAGAACCTCATTTCCTCCATTGAGTATTTCCTGCCAGTCTAAATACCCACCAGATAATCAAGCCATCAAAACTTTGTAAAATCCATGGCAGCAAGCATAATTTAGTCCGTCTCATGGTTGGTTTTGTTTCCATTTGATTTCAATTTCTTCCATTCATCTCTAATTTCTCAAAATCGATTGAAAACCCTAACCTGCAGCCCAATTCATCATCTTAAACCCTTATAACATCCATGGCACGTCTCCAACTAGAGTCAAATGCAGATTCGACCAAAACCAAACTCAATTCCACCATCAATTGCTTGTATTTCATCACCAGTTTCATCTTCTGATTCCTTCTCTGCTTGACAGATCCCCTTTCTTCATCCTTGTTCTTCCTTGTTTTCTCGAATTAAATGCATCAACATAATTTCTCCTTAAAAAAAAATTGAATCCAAAACCAATCTTCTTCTTTATCTGATTGAATTCCATATCCTCAATCCCTATCCCCAGAAATCTCGAATTCTTCTTCTGCCAGCAGCCACCTTGGTTTCTCTCGGTTTCAGATAATATGAGGGATAAGAGAAAATGATTTCTATGAATTTTTGGTCATGTGTAGGAATGAATGTGGATATAACCACCCTGGTAGAGTGGATAAGAGCCAACCAACCCATACAGTGCTTGTCAATTTCAGCTAAATGACAACTCAATTCTTCGACTCAACTGTCATTTATGTGAAACTGATAGTTCGTTCTTCACCTCCTTCTTGCACAACTTAGCCTGCTCCCCAGTGAGTTGACATTTAGCCCTTTATGCTCCAAATGAACGTTTTCTCCTTCTTTTGTTCATAGTGACTCCATTACACCTGATAAGCTTAAAAGCACACATAAGATATATATTTTATAAAAGAAATAGCAAAGAAAGCATAAACAATAGATATAAAATCAAGGTGTTTTAGACACCTATCATTAATCTATTTGTAGAATCGAGATATGATATAATTGAAGAATCATACTCGTTTTGGAAGGGGGATAGTCAGGGAAAAATGAGCAGCGTGACATCCTGAAGGCGTTATGATCTCTAACAAACATTATGTCTAGGAACTTCCCAATCATAAAGAGATTCTATACACCTATCATTAATCTATTTGTAGAATCGAGATATGATATAATTGAAGAATCATACTCGTTTTGGAAGGGGTGATAGTCAGGGAAAAATGAGCAGCGTGACATCCTGAAGGCGTTATGCTCTCTAACAAACATTATGTCAGGGAACAACGAGCAACGTGACGTCCTGAAGGCGTTAAGTTCTCTAACAAACATTATGTCTAGGAACTGCCCAATCATTTTGATTCTATGTAGAGGTGATGATGAAATGTGTGAAGCATCGAATGCTTAGCTGGGAGGACTTTCGAGAAACATATTCATCATAGCTCTGAGAGGAATGTTCGCTCAGTCAGAGATCGTGAAATGGTTCACGGATCATAAAATATGAATCATCACATACAATCCTGAAGTCGGGCCAGAAACATGCAGTATCATGATTTTACAATTTTGACCTTTGTAAAAAATCCACGATAAATATTAAGTCCCTTGCTTAGTGAGGGACAGTCATGTTTTGCAGTAAGCACTAGATGGTGATTTTCCAGCAAACGAGATAAGTAGTTGAACTTAGTCATACAAAGGCATTTTCAGAATCCCTAATTTGCTCCAATGATATCATGCACGAGCAAATGCCCGGATAAGGACTCTGGCAGTATGATAGAGTGTCATCCGTAAGCACGAAGAGATGAAGCACTACTGATTCGGACGATCAGATTTCCAATTTTGGTCGGTTTAGAATTTACGGGCCCTGGCCCAAAAAGAAGTCCTTGTTTTATTAGGTTTTTGGAAATAAAATTGGTATAAAAGGGAAGAAGCCCTAAAAAAGATTATTTCTCCTTGATTGACCGACCAGCTCTCTTTCCCATCTCTCGTTCGTGAGAATTTTTTTTTTTTTTGAAGTCGCCGGCACCGAACAGCACCGACTACCGCCGGTAGAATTTTGGCCGGCGCCGACAAGGTACATGATTTTTTTTTTACTGTTCGTTCATGAATTGTTCTCAAAACAAAATTTTGGATGTTGTAGTTGCAGGAAATCCCATACTACACCCCTCACAAGAATTCATACAATCAAGTCATTTTAAGATGAACAATCACAATCTTTATTGATTAATCTCACAAATTCTACAAGAAAGGAAAGAAATGAAATTAAGAAATTAACAACTGCTCTGGACTTTCTCTCTCTTAACGACTTGCTTTAGTTTTCGCAACTTTTTTGCCTTTAATTTTCGCAGCTGGGGCAGGATCTTCAACTTATTCTTCTACAACACCAATCTTCACACACAAATAAAGATAAAAAAAATAGAGGCAACAATATATTGTTAGATTCTATAAAGAAAATATTTCTTACATCATCTGTGATCGAACGTAGAGCTGCTAAGATACTCGGTTTCTTAGTATTGATGTAGTTTCTCCTCAACCTATCAATCTAACAAATTCGCAAGGATATCAAGACAATGGTGTAACAATGTTCAGCGAGATCACATATAAGAATATGAAGAATCATAAGTAAAGTGAAATTCACAAATATACCTCTGCGTTTTCTTCTGGCCAGCTGAATACCCATGGTTGGTATGTAGCGAGACTCGCAGGTAAAAAATGAGAGCCAGAGATATATGGACCCTCTAGAGTTAATGGGAAAATACACCACATATCATATTTATAATGACGTGAGGTTGTATTATTACCAGGGTGCCAATCGATGTCTTGAATAAGTACTTTATCATCATCGATGTTGTCCTTCTTCCTCAAGTGAACGCCCCAGCAAGTATTGTTTCTCTTCATGGGAATTATCTCGTAATTTTCAAAGAAATTTTCTACAGTATACTTCGCAGGAAAAATTGCAACACCATCAAATCTAGGATCTTTAACTTTTGAGGGATAAAGAGATCCCTTACCAGCGCAACGATTAGCAAACTCAAGCATTGGGCGAATACAGTCTCCACTCAATTGATAAACTTCTCGAGAGAATTTTGCATGAGAGAGTATTTCGTAAAACAAAGGAAGTTCAGGATCATAGAGAGGAATGGGATGACCAGCTTGAAGCTGACCTAGCGAAGTTATGATTTTTCCATGATCTCAGGGATGATTAGAAAATAATTTGGCAGAAAGACCGAATATAAGGTTTTGACCAAGAATGGGAGATAAAGTGAAACCTCTAGTTAGAAATTCCTTTTGTATTTCTTCGAAGGCAACTTCATTTTTACGACCGACTGGAGGCATTTTCAGTAGGGAATGAATAAGAAGTAAAGATCGAAAGAAGAAGAATCAAGAAAAGTTACAGTAGCAGGAGCGGAGTTTGCGGAAGAACACTAAAATATAGTTGCGGAGGAAATAAGAAAGAAAGTAAAAAAGAAGAGAAAACAAGAAGGAGAAAAATATATATATAGAGAGGAGAATTCTCAAGAATATAAGCACATTCAATGCGAAGAATAAACATGAGTGGTTAAGAAGCAGCGGTTGAAAAAGACGTGTCAAGAGATGGATGGAAGAAGAGATATGTGTAACAAAATTTACGTAAAGTACAGAATCGTGTCAGTACAGAAGAATATGAAATATGAACAGTTGCGGCATTCTGTAGAACAGTTTCTTATGACATTCTCTCCTTCGCAGAGAAGACATGAGAAGAGGAAAGATGTAGGATTAGAATATCGCAACAACAACACACTTGCGAAATCTTCATCTACAACGTTGCGAAGCCATCGCAAATTAATTACGGAAATAATGCAACAGATAACGTTAACCTAAACACGGGAGAAGTGTGATGATCCGGCGAAAACAATGATGTTTGCGAAATTAATACTTGTAAGCTTGCGAAGATACCTCAAGCCATATCCTAAAATAAAGAACAGATTAGCTGTCATCCACTATGTAATTCCCTATATAAATAGCCGAACAGGCTTAAGAAAAGAGAGATCTTTTTTGAGTATTGAGCAAGTCGTTAAGAGAGAGAAAATCCAGAGCAGTTGTTAATTTCTTAATTTCATTTCTTTCCTTTCTTGTAGAATTTGTGAGATTAATCAATAAAGATTGTGATTGTTCATCTTAAAATGACTTGATTATATGAATTATTATGATGGGTGTAGTGTGGGATTTCCCGCAACTACAGATGTACATGCATGCATAGGTTTTATGAAATTTTGTTTTAGTAAACGGACGTCCGTCCGTCCGTTTAAGAAATGAACAATAATCCCTAATATGAAAGAGATATATATTTTTGAATAGACATGATCCAATTTGCAGTGGAGAAAATTTTGTTTATGAGTTTTCATGGAGACCAAAATCTTATTTTGACGCATGAATTTTCAAAAAATGGAAAAGACCCTCGTTTCGTAGACGAATGATCGTACGAGCGAGAAAGAATTTTTATTTTTATATATACGTGACTTAAATTTTTTGTAAAAATCAAATTTTGATTTTTTTAAAATAATTATTAAAAGCAAACAATTGTTCGTAGTGAAATAATGTTTTCATGGATTTTGTGACTTTAATAGTGTATGCACAAAAATCAATGAATGTTCACTCGGTAGAAATTGCTCACACGGTGAAAATTTTGTGAATTACTCACATGATGAAATTTCATGAATTGCTCAGAGTTTTATGAAAATCAAGTTATGATTTTAAATAATGAATTTTTGTTCGTCTTTGCGGGTTTGAAGGAACGAACAGGTTTTCAAAGTTTTACGTTATAGTCACTACAGATAGTGAAATTGTAAACAAGTAAGAGTTGGAGAGTTACCATTTTTGTAGACGCTGAGCATCTTTATTATTTGTTGTGCTTTAATTCCACTACTTTGATGAAATTTGCATCTATATATGACATACTGAAGTAGAAATGTTGTATGGATGTCACATCGACTTTGCAAAGATGACTGATTCCCATGATGGTACTTCCAAAGATGACACTTCAAGAGATGATACTTCCACAGCAACTTCAAGAAATGATAACTCTCTAGATGGAACTTCCGTTGACAAAGAAGAAAAAGCACTTGGAATAAAAAATATTCCAAACACTTATGACGAGTTCTTTTTGGTTCAGTATATACCTGAAAAACATCTCTCAGGCTCTTCATTTCGCCTTCTTGTAGATCCTATGGATATTGCTCAGAGAAAATTGGTGTCTCCTCGAGCGACCATTCGATTCTGTCCACAAGGAGGGAATTACGGTACTTCACATATAGCCTTCAAGCTTTCCATAAACCTTTAACAAACTTCTCCGGATGGGCAAGACATATGTTGGGGTATAGTCATGTGAGAACCATGTTGGATCATGCACATATGACACGAGCTGTTCAAACAGCTGGAGACTTGTCAATTTACCATGATGTGAGAGGTATAGTAGATTTGCACGCTCGCTGGTGTATTCCTACTTATACTTTCATATCCAGGTGGGGAGAATTTATCATCACTTTAGCAGATGAAGATTTGTCGATTTACCATGATATGAGAGGTAAAGTAGCTTTGCTCGCTCGCTGGTGTATTCCTAATCATACTTTCATATGCAGGTGGGGATAATTTACCATCACTTTAGAGGATGTGGTTGCTTTACTACATCTTCCAGTCACAAGTAATTTATATGTAGCACTTTCAGCAGATGAGAATGCGATATCTGATGTCTTGACAGCTATGATGCGTGATATTAAAAAATTATCTAGCAAATCTTGTTATTCTCAATGGTTGAGGCACTAGTGCCCGAGAGATGGAACTCCTGAAAGACCTGTGGATGGTATATTAAACATTGTCGCTTTCTTGTTCTTATGGTTGTCCGGAGATGTATTTGAAGATAATTGAAGCTTTCTGAAGCCATTTGTGATCCCTTTTGACATTAATATAGCTCAAGGTGACAAACTTCCTGTCGGTAGTCTATTCTTGGGTTCATTATTCTCCAATTTAGATTCCTTGGTCATGGATTCTGGTATTTCCAATGGTTTTATGAAAGTTGAAACATACGTCAATACAATGTTTCTCCAAGCCTTATTGTGGGAGCACTTCAAGAATTATGCACCAATCACTCGTAGCATCTTGCAAGGACCAAATGTTGATACTCATTATGTTCTCTCTGAGAAGGATAGTGCCAGGATTATGCACTGGTCTACAAAGAAGCCTCGACACAATACACGCCTTACCAGTGTCTTGGGCAATGAGTCTGAGTTTAATTCTCGTCCTTAGGTGTTGATTCCTTATTTTGTCTCACAGTTGATCACTTTTAATGATGCTGAAGAAAATTCCACTTTAAAATCCGGTACAGACATGAGTGATGGTGAGAGATCATACAGAGTTGTACTCCTGGTTACTTAGTGTCAGTAATACATGGAAAGTTTCTAGTGGAAAAATATAACATCGATAGAGCAGATCGAAAGATGGGTCTTGATCAGTGTGTGTCGGATGTTCGGAAAGAAAAGCCATCGGTCGATCAACTTAAAGCTTCTTTATATTGTATGAATTTGAATGGGCGTGAATATTTATACCCCTGCTCTGACCGGGTCGCCTATGCAACTCCAGGTTATATAACTTTCTGGAATCAACAACTTGATCGTTTACATGATTTTATAATGGCTGCTCAAACTCCGGTACAAGAACCTCCTTCTGTTGAGATGGTTTTTGATCGATCGAGAATAAAGTATCCTTCTAATGGTGATAAACGAAAAGCACTTCCAAGATGTTCACAAGTAAGTATTCTTCTCATGACTTTTATAAAGACATAATAATTGCCTCTTAATTATTTCGTTAATTTTACAACGGGGTTGTCATGTATTGAGACCTCGAATTAATATAGACTTCAATGAAGAAAGTTCACGAGGCGGAGAACCCAGGATGTTACCGAATAGTGTGCAGTCCCTAGATGCTTCTATGGTGAGTTGTTAATGCTTCCTTTATCACGGCTTTTTTTATCCGCGTAATTAGGATCATAAAACAAATGTTTGTTAATTTATTTCAGAATTTTTCTCTATCGATCATTGACGGTCTTCAACTTGCTCATGGGCAAACAATTCAGGAATCCAACACCAACGAAGAAGAAGTCGATATAAGTATCTCTTTCGTGCAAGTGATCATGGCATTTCTTTGAATGAAATAATGATAATTTTTGTCGATGTATCCAGGAGGAGATTATTATGGATAAACAAAATATTGATGATGCACATTCTTCCTTGGGAAATAAGGAGATGGAGAATCTTCAAAACCCGGAATTGAATGGAGGTAATAATGCTACTGATGGCGGTTTCTACAACATTAATCCTTCGAACGATTTAGAAGTCCCTTAAGTAAGTGTTCCTCCTATAATTTCTTCATAGAAGTATGAAATTGCTGATTTGTGAATTATTGAATGAAAATCCATGTAAATACATGAGAAATTTTGCCGAAATACGTCACTAAGAAATTCAGACTTCAGTCTTTTAGTAAAAATGATATAGAATCTTCGTCTGATGTCGGATTTTTACGGTCTACCCCAGTTTTCTCATGCCCAGGAAATTTCCAAGCTTTTCTAAATAAGATTTTTGAGTATTTAGCATGTTTAGGGGCCGAAATCGATGAAACAATAAACCTCCAGGAGACTTCCAGAATATTTTCAGTTGTCATGTAGTCCAATGTTTCGGACACATCTCTTTGCTCATTTATCCGATTGCTATGAAATATTGATATGTTATAGAGAACATCCATACGAAGAGAATGGTATATGACTCAACTTTATATTCTTCACTAATTGCTCCCAGTTTGTCGTCTTATACAGGGCATTGTAAAATCTCCTTAGATGAGCTTGTTGCAAAACGTGTTTTTATGACTTTTATACTATTTGCTTATGTGTCGAACGTACAATGAAGAACTTTAATGATGTTAGATCACTTACATTCTAATTTTATGATTGCTTATGATTTCCATGCTTGGAGCGTCATAATCCAGTGTAATCCTCATATTAGGTGCCAAATGTTGAAGTTGAGAATAATCCAAAACTAAGATGGACTAGGGTCAAATAGACAGTTCGGGACCTTCTTGAGACTTGAGGTCCTAGAGATTGTGAACGATAGCATCCTCAGCAACTTTTGAGAGGATATCATTATTAGGAAGTTCTTCGACTCGGGTTTTCATGAGAACAAGGTCACTAGGAAAAGATGATTAAAACATAACATGACTTTTCGTTACTAGGAAAAGATGAACTTGGCTAAAGCGAAAGCTTTACCAACATATATTTTGAGAAATAGATAAGCAAGATATACTCATCTTAAAATGCCACATGTGTATAATCTTAGACTATATAGTAATACAACTTTTGTCTCAAGATATGAGATAGAGTAGATATACTTTAGAGTGATAGATAAGTTCAAGCCTCCACATACCTTTTAGTCTATGAAGATCCACCAGTTCCTTGAGTAGTCCTTCGTCTTGTATGACCTTAGCTATAGTAGACTATAAATCAAGACTTATAGTTTTGGTCACTAACATTGACAAACATTCTTGAGATAGCAACGCATGCGAGTTCGACCGAGCAATGCTCTGACAGTATGGGTATGGGGTGGAGATTTCTTCCTAGGAAATAATGTTTTACATTCGTTTAAAGGAAGTAAATTCATAAACTTGTTTTGTGAATCGAAAGGGAAATCACTAGGCTTATTGGTATTGTTATTCATTGCAAATCTTTGGATTACCAATATGTGTGTTTAGTATAACCGCTCATAACTTGTTTATGTATCTTGGTAAAACTATTCACAATGCCTGACTTTTGTATTGGTATGACTTTTATTAGTGAAACCGATCATAAGTAATCACCTGAGATGGTATGATGGATTTATTGTAATTGGTATGACCAACTCTAGACATTAGGGAACCGATCCTAGTAAGAGGTGCAACCGATCATAAAAGTGAATCGATCCTTGTAAGAGGTGTAACAAGTTTTTAGTAATTGGGGAACTGATCATATGACTTGCGAAACCGAGTACAAGTTAGATACCATAAATATGTGGTAACCGATCCTAGTACCTAGTCAACAAACTTTTGGTAACTAGCGTGACTAATCTTAGTACCCAGATGGAGGTAGAACCGAAACTTGTTTTGGTAGAACCGTTAAACCCATGATTGGTGATTTGATAGGATAATCAATCACATAGTTCTTGGAAGTCATATGAACCAATTCTAAACTTGTTTGGAAGTGTGGCAAATCGGTTCCAAGATTGTAAATATGAAAAAGGATTTACAAAGTAAAGATGTCGACATACTTTGAACATGTGCAGTAATTCTTACCTTTTATTGTTCAAAGATATTCCTTAATAGCTAAAGGAGAATCCCGGATCGAAATAAATTGAGAATCTTTTAATTAAGGTTTTTAGTTTTATATGCTTTTAATTTCCAGCAATTAAATGCATATCTTTAGAAAATAAAAATTAGTAATATGCATTTACTAATTAGAGATTTTTTACTGAGATTTTGGTCAATATTTGGATAGGGCACTTCCAGGAATTATGAAAACCGTATTTGGACTTTATTGCATATCTTTGAGAATATTCGGTTTAGGAAATTCCTTGGTGTCCAAACTTTCTTGGTCTTTAAATATTGAAGTTTGCATTTCAAGCAAACTAATCCTCAGAGCCAGCAAAACTACCTAGTTGTGTTGTTACTGGTGGAGTTGTCTATTCGGAAAGGAAAGTACCCTAATTAGGCGAAATCTCTTACGACCGCTCATTTTAAAAACTTCTTTGGGATTGGGAATCTCTATGACTACCGTTGGTGGGAAACTAGATAATTACAGTTTATTATTAGTTTTCGATTGATTTGATTGACTAATGATTGTTGAACTTTGATTGCACCTAGTTTGTTTATGCTTGAGAATCTTCTCTTCTGATATAAGATTTACTCAAACTAGATCGAAGTGTCGACGGGGATCTTTAGACTGTTTGTAGATCTAAAGATGTCTTGTGATAATCCATTATTAACAGAATTCGTTCTGTGTGTAATTGATCACAAGAGATTCAAGTTTTTTGTGTACAAGTGTTTATTGAAGATCTAAGAAGATTTGAAGACAAAGAAGATTTCTTATTTGAGTTCATAATCTTTGGTGTGCACAAAACTTGATCGGCTGGGGATCCAACTATAATCGGTTTATCTTTATGATAACCTTGATTGATTAGTTGAGTATATCGGCATCAATACAATTCTTTGTTATTTAGAGTATTAATTGCATAAGTCTAGATAATTACTTTGATAGTTATTGAGAGACAGATCTAAGAACCCGACAAAGGATTTTATTGGGATAAACGGAAGAGCCTTTTGTCAAACTCATATCACGTTTTTTGAAAAGAGTTGTTACTGAACAGATTTGTTATTCCTTTGCTATTTGGAATACAATACAAAGGAATTGTTCCAAGTGCGTGACTTATTACAAGTTGGAGGCGCATGGATACTGAGGGAACTAGGTGAACTATAGGTTTAGTTACTTGGTTTCAACTATATGAGGTTGGTTTAGATTTTGTATAGCGGCTTAATTCTGTGAGTATTCAATTCTAGACTAGGTCTCGGGGTTTTTCTGCATTTGCTGTTTCCTCGTTAACAAAATCTTGATGTGTCTTTTACTTTTCCATTTCCGTTATTATAATTGTTTTATTATAATTAGAAGTAGAATACACAAACGTTAATTCCTATTTACTTGATATCAATCCTATTGTGTTTGGTTAAGTCTGAACCTATTATCAAGTAAACATACTTCGTTGTTGTATTGTCTCGATCTCGTATCCATAGACGATCACACGAAGTGTGAACCGATTAGTTGTATTATCTCAACTCAGTCCATAGACAATCACTTTCGAAGAAAGGACTTATATGTGGAAAAGTTTTAGATTGAGATATATTTGGGTA
Source organism: Papaver bracteatum (assembly GCA_023529315.1). Taxonomy (NCBI): domain Eukaryota; kingdom Viridiplantae; phylum Streptophyta; class Magnoliopsida; order Ranunculales; family Papaveraceae; genus Papaver; species Papaver bracteatum. The sequence goes on from JAJJWX010000136.1 coordinate 2,421,402, forward strand.
CCCTCGTCTTTTCATCAATTACCTGCACAACACAAACTTGAATCCTCTTGTGATCAATCATACACAGAACGAAGTATGTTAACAATGGATTATCATAATATGTCTTTAGCTCTACCAAGGGTTCTACAAGATCTCGTCGATACTTTGATCTAGTTTGAGTGACCCTTATGTCAGAAGAGAAGGCTCCCAATAATAAGCAAACTAGGTGCAATTAAAGTTTCAACAACCGCTAGGCAATCAAATCAATAATCAAAAACTAAAATAATAATGCAATTATCTAGTTTCCCACCAATGGTACTCGTAGAGCTTCTTGATCCCACAAAAAAATTTAAACGAGAGGTCGTAAGATATTTCGCGTAATGAAGGTACTTTCCTCTCCGGATAGACGGCTCCACCAGAAAAAACACGAATGAAGGTTTCCTGGCTCTTAAGATAGTTTCCAAGAAATAAAAACTCAAGTATTTATATACCAGTGTTGTTTGGAAAATAAGGAAATTCCAAAACCGAAAATATTCACAAGATATTCATTAAAGTACCTAATTTCGGTTTTCATATCTCCAATTAAATGTCAAACCATATTTCCGAAATATCTCTTAGAAAACTTCTATTATTAGTTTTGCACATTAACTAATAAACTGTTTCCAGAGGATATGCTTTAATTGATGGTAATGAAAACATATATTATGAAAATCATAGTTAAATAATTTTCAATATTTCGGTATGGGATCACCTTGAGCATCAAGGAATATCTTTGAGTTTAAATCATAGTTAAATAATAATAAGAGTTATGCGCATGTTTAAATAATGTCGACATCTAGAAGTTTTTTTTAGCAAACCTTAATTCCTAACTCACACACAATCATGAAGAAAACGTGTGAACTTTGGAAATTCGGTTTTGCTCTTGGGATCGGTTATTCCAAGACTCACAATGTAAGTTATGACCGATTATACCATGCTCCCCAAGATAGGTTGTGACTGGCTATACCATTCTTCCTAGTGTATCTTGTGATCGGTTACACCTTACTTCCCAGATTAGCTTGTGATCGGTTACACCTTGCTTCCAAAATTAGCTTGTGATTGATTACAACTATCGTCCAAATGTATCCTGTGACCGGTTACACCATGCTTCACAAAGTATCTTGTGATCGATTACAACATGATACACATTATAGGATATGACCGATTATACCTCAATTCTCAACATAAGTTAATATAGGTTCTACCTTGTCATCTTGTATTGGTCATCCAAAAGATATTCAATAAAGAACCGAACCAACACAATCATGATTTCCCTTTCGATAATGAATTTTTTTTATACATCTACTTCCTTAAACTAATGTAATAATACATAGTTTTCAAGGATGAAATGTAGTGAACTACACTACAAATGAGTAATCAGGCTCAATCAACAAGATCTATACTGTAAGATTGAAAGGATAAACCTCAAAAGAGGGGAAGAACAACACTCAACAATTTATATTCGATATCCCAGGGGATTACAGAGACTCTCTACTAAATAGGGCACAACCTGACCGCATGTGCCACATACATGAATAAATAACTAATACTAAAGGCACCCCCTAACAAGATGGTACACATAAATAAGGACATGACAATAAAAACCCCTATAAGTCATCCTTGTCCTCAAGGATGTGATTAGATATGAATTGATTTTCTTCCATTACCTTGCGCTTGTCGCTCTCCATATGTTGACTAAGGTTCCCAACGGTCCGTAAAAAACCCGCTAAAGAGAGCATATCACCCTTGCTTGTATAAGTACAGTCCCGCACAGAGAAACTCCACAGAAGTTGGTTGATTTGGTCGATGTTTGGTTGTTCACTAACACACAACACACATTCTTCTCTAATGGAGGTTCACCACTGTATGTTACATAATTGTGCTTAATAACCCAGGTGATGCAGAAAACTGTACAAGGACCAAATATTCAAAATAATATTTCGCTCCTTTTTATTGGCATTTTTATCTCAGTGGTGGAGACCTTCAATAGCTTGTAGTGTTGACTGCGAGATATATGGAACTACGAGTATAGTTATATCTCAGAGGTTGTCAAGATGCTCACTTCCATGGTCTGGTCGATGTGCTTACTTCATGGAGAAAATTCAGGACTATTCACCTCCATGGTCTAGTCGATACACTTACTTCCTGGAGCAAAGTCAGGACTATTTCAGTTCCTATCTCCAACCTCATGGTCGGTTGTCAGCCGAGCAAAAATAATTCACTTTTTCACTCTACTAAATATGAATGAAGTACGTGGTAAGAAAGAGTTCGTATCCACAGAGAGGCAATTGTTGTTGTGCAATTTTCAGTTTCTAAGGTAACCAAGGGGGGATTTTGTTTTTATCAAAGCAAACAAATAAAGGAAAGAAAATAAAATAAAAGGAATAATCAATATAGAGAAGATATTGGTCACGGAATAGTATCATTCACAAACATGTATTTTCATCAATGATTAGAATTGGTAATTTAATCTCGCAATTATCAAAAGTCCTAGGATATCTTGATCGCAAGAGTATCCCGTTTATTTCCTGATTTTATCACAAACAACATTAAAAGATGCTATTGTGAAATCTTCTTAAAAAGCAACCTAAAGTATAAAAGCACAATTAAGTTTAACTCCCTAAAAGCAATAATTTCTATGAAATAAGACTAATCAATGCAAACAAACGTGTAAAAGCACTAATTCGTTTTGACAAAGGTTATGATTCATATGCGATTAAAAATATGTATCACTACAAGATTTAACCACAAGATGCTACTAGAAATCAGAGATAACAACTTTTACGTATTGAAAACCCTAATATAGCTATAGAGATGAAAACAAATACAATTGATTCCGGACTCAACCAAACTAGCATTCAAATCATATGATAATAAAAATAATGAATCATAAACGATAGAATTGAGACAAAACTAATTCATAGAATCAAATAACATGCTTGAAGAAATCAACTTTATCCCATAACCAATAATAAGTATTTAGTTACTCATAACTTTTGAGTTCATCATAATCATAATCAAAAATAAGATGAAGAACATGAAAAATAAATGAAATCAAACCCTAGTTTCCGCTCTCCTCCAAAACTCCAGTAATAATACGTGATCTGAAAAATTATAGAAGTTTTTATTTTTGTAATCCTTTTCTCCAATAATAGGTTTAGTCTTCAAAGTCCATTAGATGAAAATCCACCAAGCCCAAAAGAAAGAGAAACCCGTGTAGAAAATCTGTCCCAAAAACACTCGCCGGAAAACTGAGGTTTTTGACCGGAATATGGCCGGGATATGGCACCGGAAAGTAGCTCAGGTGACCGGCAAAGTCCACCCGGTCACCGGTCAAACATAACGGTCAGCTGTTAAAACTAACGGTCAAGTTAACGGACATTAACGGCGAGTGAGTCGGAAACTGAGTTAGAACCGAGTCAGTTGGCTAACTCGGCTGACTGGTTTAGGCCAAATCTGTTGAAATCATTGCACTTCAGCCATGATGGCCCTGCTTCCTGCACCAATAGCTTCTTTGTCCTGCAACCCAGCTGTCATGCTTTGCAATTTAACTTCCTTTAGCAACTCCCACTTCAAGCACCAACAATTCCCAACTATCATCAACACATGAACTGCCATGTCCTCAATCACTGCCCATCACCTATATTTCATACACTCACATCTCTGCCAATTCAACCATTGCACTTCAGTTCCACCACAGATAAGCATATCAACTCCAACTGACTGAACCCATTACTCCAGAGTTGTAGCTTTGGCAACACAATCACCAACTCCAATTCCAGCTCATACCAGTCACAACATCACCATTTTCACTGCAATATCTTGCACCCTGCATATTCACCTCAACTGCACAACACCTGCTCTTGCCCTAACTAACATATCCATCTTCTGCAGCTGCAACAACAACTTCATTCCCATCTATTAAGGCCACCTGCCATTCCATCCTTGCATATCAACACCAGCTCCATGTGCCAATAATTCAAACTCCATTCACATCTTCATAATCATTCATTTCCCTGTACAAATCCTAGCACATACATATAACCAGTCTTGCACCAAATTGCTGCTATTATCCTCTTAAACTGAACTGCAACACATACACCCCACTCTTGTCAATTTATTCTAGCCATCAATACATCACAAACAACACCATAAACTGTTGTTTAACTCATCCTACACATCTCAAACATATTCCTTTTGAGCTTCACTTCGGCTGCAAAACCCATTGGCAGTAACTACCACTATATACTCCATTCAATCACAACATTCAAATGTACCTATCATTTACTCTTCTTGTCTAGCTCCATATCCACATACCCATGACAGTCACCATTCATATAAAACAGCAGCTCTGCCCAAAGATTTCACACCACAGACCCATCACCTGCAATTGATTCTAGTCCAGCTTATGTCACAACAGCACACACAAGCACATGTAGCTTCATCAGCTGCATTTCTCAAGCCCATAACCTCAGTCACCATTCTGCAATTACCCTTGCAACATTTCCTTGCCTCCAATCGCCTTCTACTAGTCTCAACCCATTTACAGCAAACAAAACCTAGCAGACTTCATTACCAGCTGCAACTCCACTGAAGCTAGCACCACCACCAATACTACCACCTTGTTCTCGTGTTCACCAGCTTCATACCAGCAGCATCAGTTCACCCAGCCAACAATTCCTAGACTCATTATCTCATTCAAATCCCTGTAATTCCTAACACATGCATCTAATTGTTCATCAGCTGCAATCCAGTACCACCAACACCCTCAGTTTCTTGAGCAACAGTTATCATCTCAAGCCTGCAATTCTATTCACCACTGCATTCAGTTTCTCTTCGATCTGTAACAAGAAACTCTCAGTAGAAACCCATTTTTCAGTCAAACACATCGACCCTAATTCTTCACTGCAATCTTCTCTCCATCATCTCCTATGATTATTCTCTTGATTCCACCATTAACAACACCTTCATTCCTCTATGTTCTAGACATAGCATCAGTACAGACCCATGTCTTCAATTAGTGATATTCAACCACAACAAATCAAACTCAAACCCTAAGTTTTCCTCTAATAGAGAAAAACCCATCTCCAATTTCATCTTTTCTTCTTTAGTTCTTCTTAACTTTACCAAATCCAAAACCCTAACTTCCTTCCTCATAACACCAACAGATTCATTTTCTCGATCTAATTCTACCCCATCATCATCTCTATCTCTCTGTTTATTCACTCAAGCATCAATAGAATTATCTCTCAAATTCCTCAGTTGATTATCTCATGAATTCTCGAACTCTGACAGCCACCATGGACTATCTAACTTTCAGGTGAGTGGGAAGAAGAGAAAATGATTATTCTCTGAATTTCAGGGTTGGTGTAGGAAATAAATGTGGATATATCCACCCTGGAGAAGTAGATAAGGGATACCTAGGATAACTCTAGGCATCTACTCCATTATTAATAGACACCGAGAATGTCTTTTCGTTGCTTCTCTAGACTAAGCTGTAGTGTTGTCCCTTATCGTTGACTTGGTTCGGCTCAGCTCCGCTCCCAATAACAGTTTTACAGAAAATGACACTTTCGCCCTTCTTGCTCCAAATGAACGCTTTCTCATTCTTTCGAGTTCCTTCGCCAACAACATCCATCTTTTATTTCTCAAATTCACTTCTTATCTTCAATGTCTCTTCATCACTAAAGTTGTCATGCTTTTCAGACATAAATCGCATCACTAAAGCCGACTTGCTTTTCAGACAGAGATGAAGAAATAATTTCCTCCAACAGCAATTGCACATGAGATGAGACTTTTGCGCTGTTTCTTCTTATTTTGTTCCAAATGACTCCAAAGTACCTAAATATTCAAAAACAAAGCATAAGATACATAATTTACAAGAAAACTAGCAGATAAAGCATAAATAATAGATAAATAATAAGGTGTTTAAAACACCTATCACCTCACAAGAACCTGAAATGAACATGATTACATCCAAATGAGATTGTGTTGGCCTCCACTCATGTTCCACCAGTTGGTCTACAATATGAGTATAATAAATCCAGCTAACGCTCACCACACTCCATGGACCTGTAGATTCAACAGCCATGGCTTGAACTCCTTCTCCTCTTATAAGGAATTCTGGCGATCTAAAATTCTTTTCGAGTTTATCTTTGAACTCCCATCTCACTAGTACACATCTGAGCTTAGCATAACAATTTGTTTTAACATTACACCTCAAGTAATAATTTCGCATCAATACATTCATAATTTGAATCACTGTGAGATAAGAATTCATGGCTGCATATGTTTGCAATAGCAAGATACTACCTCCGAAGGGTGTAAGTATAAAACATGAGAGAACCCAATTCCTGAAAGATAAGTATGACCTTTCACTACTGTGGGAATTGAAATAAGAAATGCTTGGAGGTACCTAAGCTCCTTCAAGGGAATTTTCCACACGACAACTCTACTCAAAATCCCAGCTACATGATCTGCCATTTTGTTCAAAGAATTTTGTACCCTTCCACTCCTATGTATAACAGAATGAGTAAATAATTTGTTTAGTAACCCTCACCTCAGATGCAAGATTAGAGAAGCTATATCACCACTCCAACTCCCTCTTCAAGTATGGTGCAGTTGATGAAATAGTTCTAGAGATTTTTCGTAAGCATCTTCCTGTGTCATTTGAAGTAGAAAAACATCCCAGAGAATACCGCTTTGTTGAGGCATGTTATCAAACAGCTTGCTAACACAACGACCATCACTATTTTCAACAAACACAAGCACATTCGAGTAGTCTAATGGAAAATCTAAATGGTACCCAAGCTCTTACAGTAGCTTATATATAGAATTTTCACTGTATTCATCCATCCAAATCTACCCAAGAAGAATACTCACATAATAAATAACCCTTTTAAATTGGAAGAGAAAATCATATCCGCCACCGCTCAAACTCCAAGCTACAATCTTAGGCGTTTTAACAAACAATATCCAAGCAGTACCAGCAACACCACCCTTGGTTAGTATATAAGCAATCGGTTTACTTAACATCAAATCTAACCAGTACCCATGTTCACTAATAAATAAACAAGAAGTAAATGCAGAAGGTGGAAATATTTCTATCATAAGAAAACACCTTACAACAAATTCAATTTCTTTACCATGATCAAATAGCTTATGACCATAATTGTAACTGGTAATATCTCCCTGTGATATTTTAACAAATACCAGTACAAGTGAATGAATGTGATTCATACCCATGCTGATGAATGAGTTCATGAACAAATTTCCCATTATCTTTGTTTAGAAAAACTGACCCAAGATGTAAAATTATACAATAAAATGTGCCAAGGTAGACTTCATAATCAGCCACACTATAAACATACATGTTAAAAGATTGAAACTCCTTCCTCGATCAATTACTCTACTGGTAAAGTTTGAAAAGCGGGGGTATAACAACCACACCCAATAATTTGTTTGGCAATTTATATGGACTAAACTCCAGTATAATTCTAAGAGTACCAATTTGAAAGAGAGCTCAACCAAGAGTTATATCAAAGAGATTTATCTATATTTCTCAATGCAATCAGCAAATCGAACAGATAGAAATCTATGAGCATGATTGATATGAGAAATAACTTGGATAATACCAAAGACAAATGCCCAAGTTTCAATCAAGTTATATCCAACAAACAAGGTCGGATTTATCAACTGATTGAACTACGCACAACCTATGATATTTCAATTATATAAACAAATACAATACGGAAAAGAAATAACACACACACTAGAAATTTTGTTAACGAGGAAACCGCAAATGCAGAAAAACCCCGGGACCTAGTCTAGATTTGAACACCACATTGTATTAAGCCACTACAGGCAATATCCTACTACAAGTTAACTTTAGACTTGAATGTAGTTAATCCCTAACCAAGTCTCACACCGATTAAGATACAGTCACATTTCTTACGCCTCTAAAACCACGCCGGATTTTGGGCACTTGATTCCCTTAGATGATCTCACCCACAACTAAGAGTTGATATGACCCAAAGTCGAAGACTTATAAACAAACCTGTCTCCCACGGATTTGTCTATTCTGATAGATAAATCTGTCTCCCACAGAAGTACCTATCAATTTTTGTTCGTCTTATGATAAATCAAGGTGAACATGAACCAATTGACAATACGGTCTTATACTCCCGAAGAGCATCCTAGAAATATTAATCACCTCATAATAACTTAATTATATAGTGGTAGAAGAAGTTACTGCGGAACCACAAAGTCTGAGACGAAGAACTTTCTGATTACTTTTTATATCTTACCCATCGGAGATAAATCTCGAGAAAATCTTAGAGAAGATAGTACTCAACACGATAGAACAAGTAAGATCATAATATGTAATTACAGAGAAAATAGTTGGATCTAGCTTCACGAAACCCAAATGAAGTCTTCAAGTCGTTAACCTATAATGGTTTTGGAAAAATCTAGGTTAAAGGAGAATCGACTCTAGTACGTAACTAGGACACTGGAAAGTGTCGGGATTAGGTTTTCCAGTTGCTAGAGTTCTCCCTTATATAGCCTTTCAAATCAGGGTTGTTTATAATCAAATCTAAGATAAGTTAGTAACAAAGCATTCAATATTCACCGTTAGATGAAAACCTGATTTAAGATTCAAGATAAGTCTGCTTAAGAATAAAACAATCAATCTCCACCGTTAGATGGTCTTAGCTTGTTACACACAAATGAAATATGCCTTCATTTAGATATGGGTAACCGTACCTAAGCGTGTATATTGAGTTGGCTCAATAACAGTTAACCGAAGTTAGCCATATGAACACTTTTGTCTTAACCACATTCATCTAACACTTCTAGATCAAATATGAGGATCAATCAATCATGAAAGATAATCAAATGAATCTAATTATGTTTTAAATACAGTTGATCAATTGTTCACTATCTCATAGAAATATATATGAAAAAATTAAAACAAAAGCAGATTGATTCATAATTGTACAAAGTACTTACACAAGAATCAATTCATGAATATTAAGCCATGGTTTGCAAAGATTGTATTTCCTTAATTCATAAAAATTTTAGTTCATGAGTATGAGAATCATACTTAGCCGATTTTAGAACTTAACCACTGTATTTTCAAACCAGATATGCAAACAACAGCTCCCGACCTTGTCCTTGTCCAGTCGTTCGCATACTAGGTACGCGACTATCCGTCCCGGACCCAACTCATGTAGAACCGCTCGCATACTAGGTACGCAAACAAGGTTCCCGGACCTTCACAGGTAAAACCGTTCGCATACTAGGTATGCAAATAAGGTTCCCAGACCTGAGTCATAGAAATACAGTTTGCATACTGTAGGACTAGAATATCGCCACTATATTGTTCTTGTGAAAATAAACGACATTCCTGCGAGTTATGCTACGAGATTCTCTAAACAACATACTGAAAGTGTTGCAAGATGATCTAATAAATAACGTAATGAATGATGACAGCCAAAATACGAGAAGAGCGTGATGATTCTGCGAGGATTAAAGTACCTGCGAGAGTAGATATTATAGATGTTGCGAATGTCTCGTGGGCCAGATCCGAAATTAAAGGACAGCTTAGCTGTCATCCACTATATAACTACCCTATATATAGAGGACCAGTAGATTTGAAAGAGAGATAGATAATTTTTGAGTGTTGAGAAAGTCTTGAGGAGAGAGAAAAACTTAGAAAAGACGGTTGTATTCTTGATTTCTTGTAATTCTTTTTGGATCAAATTAATAAAAATATTGTTCTTTATCTTCAAATAATGTCTTAATCTTTGTGAATTCTTACTAAGGGTGTAGTGTAGGATTTCATGCAACTACATTTTGGCACCCAAAACAGGGATGTGTAGTTGCAGGAATTCCCACACTACACCCTTGTTAAGATTCTATAGAAATCTATTGGAAATCAATTAAACTTCAAAGATTTAAACGACACTTTACTATTTAAATCTCAGAAATGTTTAGAGAATCGGAAGAAACTAAGATTACAAATATTCTCTTGAAGTTTCTCTCTCCTAAAGACTCTTTCAACTCTCAAAAATACATCATCCTTTTCTGGATCTATCGAACCCTTTATATAAGGATTTACATAATGGATGACAGCTAAGTTTTCCTCCTATTTCAGATCTATTCTGCGATATCATCGCGATCGCTACAATATTCTCTATCACAAGAATGATGATCATCGTAGGATCAACATATTCTTCTTTTATTTCTTCCATCGTCAGTTTCTTTTGGATATTCTGTGACCCTCGTGAAACGTTGTTAAAGAACTGGTTGTGACGCTCACAGAAACGTTGTTAATATCGCAGGAATAACGTTGTAGCGATATTCTGGTCCTACATCTTGCCTCTTCTCATGTCTTTTCTGCGAAGAAGAGAATATCATGAGAACTTTTTAAAATGCCATAACTGCTTATCTTTTCAGACTTCTCCGTTCTGACACGTTTCTATGTCCTTCGCCAGCTGTTTTCACGAATTCTTTCTTCCAATAAATTTTTGACACGTCTCCTCTAACCGCTGCGATCTGACCACCCACGTCTTTTATTTGCATTAATTGCCTTCTCTTCTTCGAGAAATTTCTTCTTCTATAAATACTCTTCTCATTCCTTTCCTTTTTCTCTTTTACTTTCTTCTTCTTTCTCTCCATACCCTCTCTGCAAATTTTATTATTCTTCCGCGAATTGCGCTTCTGTTACTGCTGTGATTTCTTTCTTCTTTTCAACCTTTTCTTTCATTACCATACTCAAAAATGGTTGCTACTAGTACTAAAACTTGAAGGCCTTTAATGAGATGCGCGAGAAACTCAAAATTAAAGGTTTTAACTTATCTTTAATTCCAGACCAGGATTCTAGATCTTAACTTTCTCTTAAATTATATACTGATGATCAATTTTCTCGCGAAAAAATCATAGTATCGCTAGGCCAACTTGAAGCTGGTCTTCCCCTTCCTCTCTATAACCCAGAACTCCCATTATTCTACCAAATAATATCTGACGAGAGGTTCTCGCGAGCAATATATCAATTAGGTGGAGATTGCTTCTCGTGGTGCTGGTGAAGGATCGCACTATTCTGAAGATGCTCAAAATCCTCTTTACAAACATATTCCAATTAACCCTGCAGATTATACTGTAGAAAACTTTTTCAAAAATTACAAGATACTCCCTATGAAGAGGGATATCACCTGCTGGGGTGTGTTCGCCTGAAGAAACTCGCTGTCGAAGAAGCTCTCATGATAGATATTGACTTTCATATGAAAATCAATCACGGCCCTCTCCATTCTAGCGATGACAAGTGGTTTATTTTTCCTTTTTATCTCGAAGGTCCTTATATTTCTGGTTCTTGCGAACTTCCCGCGAATCTTGCAGAATATCAACCTTGGGTCTTTAATTGGCCTGAGAGAACTAAAGAGGTACTAATCTCTCTGAATTTTCATATTATTATTCATTATTTTCCTCGCGTTTTTATATTCTCACTAATTATTTTGATCTTTCTCAGATTGAAAGAATGAAGATCAGTTACCAAACTTTTAGGAAGCCTAACACTTTCTTGGTTCTGAAATCTTTCACGGATGAAGTAAGAAATATCTCTTCATAAATTTGAACAATATATTGTTGCCCCTATTTCTTATCTTCATCTTTGCTCACAGGAAATCGAAGAGTTAGAACCATTAATACCCGCAAAAACCAAGGAGAAATCTTCAGAAGAGAAATCTGAGAAATCTTCAAAGGAGAAATATACTGCTCCTTCCAGGGGAAACTCTTCTGCCCCTCGCAATGAAGAATCCAGCGATCCTCTACTAAAGAGAAGGAAAACTCAACCTTCTTCTTCTTCAATTACTCAACTAATTCTAGAAAATCCAAGTGTTGATCTTGATAAGGATAATAATGAAGAGGATTTTAATGTTAACGGTTTTCCTTCAATAAAAAATTCTTCTGATTCTGATTCTTCAATGACCCATTTATCTAGAATTTTTGGCGATATTTCCCACAGCATAACTTGTAATGATGAGGATGAAGTTATTAACAAGACATACCAAGCTTTCGCTAAAGTTTGTGATGCCCCTATTCTGGCGGATAATGATTCTCTCCAAGGAATCTCAAGATCGCTGACTCCAGTCTCTTGAATACTCTTGGTACCCTGGTATGTTTTATTTCTTCAATTTGTTTATGTATTTACTCCATCGCTAGATTCTTAATTTATATTATTATCTCGCAGATTGGAAGAGCTTCCTTTGCTGTTGCTTCTGATTTAGATAAGAGACGCGCCAACTATGAAAAGAAGGCTGCTAAATTTCGCCAGGATAAAGAAAAATTAGAATATGAAGTTGCTGAGCTCCATAAGAAGAATAAACAACTGGAGGCTGAAGCTTCAGTTGATAAACAAAAGATTTCTGATCTTGAAAAAGCTAACCAGCAACTCTATCGTGTTACTTATTTCCCTTTTTCTTTTAATTCTCCTTATTCTATCGCGGCTTATTCAAGCACCCACTTTTAACTTGCAGATATTTATTGTCTCACTGACGAGGCTACATTATTTCAATCTTTCCCTGAACCTGTAGATGATAATACTCTTCTTGCTAGCCTTAATAACTCTTTAAGTAACTTCTCAGATAATAAGATTGAATCCCTTTCCATAGATGAACTAAAATCCAAACTTAATCTCTTAAAAATTGAACATAGATTCAATTTAGGTTTGACCAACAAATATAAGTGCCTTCATCTTGATTCAAAGAAAGAAATAAATAGATTAAGAAAAAGGAATAGTGATCTTATTGACGAGAAGGATCTTGTTGTTAAAAAGGGTTCCAAGACTCTAGCTGACTTCCATAAAACTCTTCTTAACGTTCAAATGGAAAGAGATAAGCTTGTCCGCGAGAATGAAGATCTTCTTGCGAGGAAAACTCAAGTTCGATCTCGTCTTCTTATAAATAGTGATAATGAGTTTTCTTGGGCTGCGAAGATTCTTGATAATGCCAGGAATAATTTAGGTGTAAATGTTAGCCTTCAAGTTGAACAGGCGGCTGTAATTAGGGATATGATTTCTGAAAGAGAAGGTTGTTAGTTGTTCTTCCTCTCGCTATTTTCTTATTTTCATTATTCTTCTCTACAAAATTTCTAACTTGCTGTCATATTCTTGCAGGAGCTGAAAAAAGATATCTTGACAGAATTGAGGAACTTCAAAATGAGAAGAATCAGCTCGCGAATACCCTTGCTGCTCGCAATAATAAATATTCACGATTGAAGGAGTAGTTTGACATTACTACCGCGAATTTCAATAGATCTCTCATTATTGTTCGTAATGATTCTGTTAGGTTGGTTTGCAGTGATCATGGAATTTCCACTTCTATATATTCTGATCTTGCAAAGGATTTCCCCGCACAACTCCCAAGTCTTGACATTTCTGACAGTGAGGCTGAGGATTCTGATGAGGATGAAGATAATAATGACGAAGGATAAAAGTTTAGTGGAGAAGAAGAATCTGATAAGAATGAATATAGAGATGATGAAATGGAGAAATCTGGCGATGAAGAGAAATCTGACAGAGAGGATGGCGATGAATCTAGCTAGTTCTTCTTATTCCCTCTATCTTCTTTGTATATTTATTTTCTTCTTTCTGTAACATTGCTGCGAGTTTCTCCAATTCTGTAAATTTCTTTTGCTTCTATCTGTACGATTTTAGAAAACAATTCTTTTTCTGCAAATTAATCAATCAATATAATTATTATCCTTTAAGTATCTATGCAAATTTATCTTTTAACAATCTCTATGCAATTTTTATATGGTGGATGAATAATAATTTCATCGTTCTCATGCATTCCCATACTTGCCTCTATTATTCATCTGCAATATGAAAAAATTGATTAAAGATCAAACATTAGTGGTAAATAAAATTTGCCTTAATATTGGTGATCTTATCGCCAGCAATAACTGCGTGAAATCGCAATTCTCATAACATCTGCGAGTATTATCGCAGTAATCTTGTGGTCTTATTACGCCTCCCTAATTAAAGGTCTTATTTTGCCACGCTCTTTCTTTCTGCGACAAAATCGCAGGACATCTTTACATTTTCATGTATTGACCCATTGATCTTGCCTTATCTGTATTCTTTTGATTGTATTGCGACAATATGACAAGTCTGAGCTCCCTCGCGGGATCAAAGCCTCATGACATTGCCGTCTTGCGATGAAATCGCAGGACGTCTTTACACTTTCATGTAAAAAACCCATTGATCTCAAGTTCTTCTTTTTCCTTCTATCTTCTTTGTATATTTATTTTCTTTTTTCTATAACATTGCTGTGAGTTTCTCCAATTTTGTGAATTTATTTTGCTTCTACCTGTACGAATTAGAAAACGGTTCTTTTTCTGCAAGTTAATCAATCAATATAATTATTATCCTTTAATTATCTGCTTGCACTTATCTATGCAATTTTTTATATGATAGATGAATAATAATTTCATCGTTCTCATGCATTCCCATACTTGCCTCTATTATTCATCTGCAATATGAAAAATTGATTAAAGGTTAGACATTAATAGTAAATAAAATTTTCCTTAATATTGGTGATCTTATCGCCAGCAATAAATGCGTGAAATCGCAATTCTCATAACATCTGCGAGTATTATCGCAATAATCTTGTGGTCTTATTACGCCTCCCTAATTAAAGGTCTTATTTTGCCACGCTCTTTCTTTCTACGAAAAAATCGCAGGACGTATTTACATTTGCATGTATTGATCCATTGATCTTGCCTTATCTGTATTCTTTTGATTGTATTGTGATAATATGACAAGTCTAAGCTCCCTCGCGGGATCAAAGCCTCATGACATTGCCGTCTTGCGATGAAATCGCAGGACGTATTTACACTTTCATGTAAAAACCCATTGATATCATCTTAACTTTTCTATTTTGGATTGTTGCCTCTGTATAATTTACGTCACGTGAAAATATGACAGGCCTAAATTTCTTGCGATCATAAATCCCCATGACATTGCCGTCTTAAGACACTTATCATCTCCCTAATGGAGGGTGCCGCCCTTATCTTCCCCATGGTTGCCCCTTCAAGGAGGGCACATCGTCCATACAAGACTAGCTCCTCCCATCCAGATTTACCAACAACCAGCTATTTTCGCAGCCTCTTTTCCTTTACGCCTATATGGATTATAGTTACAAGACTGCACCCTAAGTGGGGTTTTCTTCAGGCCAAGTGCATCGTAGCCAAGACTTACCAAGAATGGCAAGGGAGTTTCGTACGCCTTTGGCATCCTTGGATCAACCGTGTACCTCGGCGCCTTGGTCATACTTTGCACTTCTTGAAAGAGATTCTCGGTCGTCCAACTAGGGTATAACCATATATAGTTGGAAATCCAAGATATCTCTCCCGGATAGGTTTTCTTTAACCCCAACAACTGCATGACTCAGGATCCAGCAGCGGTATAACCTTACCCCTGAATCATGTCGAGAGATACCCCCTCTTATGACGCGCTATTAGGTCTTAAGTTTGCCTCTTGCGAAATTTTATTCGCGAACTAGGTTGCACGCCATAAATATTCGTCCCATTCTTTAATCTCTGCGAAATTTTATTCGCGCTTCTCGCGAGTATTGTAACTCTAATAGAATTTCATAACTTTGATCTTCTTTCTTTTTGTAAAATCTTGCGATTCTTTCAAGCAGAATATTCTGTTCAATTACATATTCTTCAAACAAATCATTCATAGAGTTCTTTAAAGTTTATCACTTTACCTCTCTACTTACTATTCTTTGGTTCTGCTTTTCTGCTATGTTTTTTTGTTTCATCATCCGCGAGACGCTCGCCATCAATTCCCTCATGCCGCTCTATCGTATCAATCATTAATTTTCACATCTCTGTCGTTGTTTGATTTGGTATTTCCAATTGCTATTCTTCTCAGCTCTTTCCTCGCAATACTTCATATCAATTTCATAACACTTCTTGCTTTCTCCCCAATCTCCTTTAATTACTCCAACACCATTAGGATGAGGAAATTTAACACACTGATGGAAAGTAGATGCTACACCTAATATTTCGTGTAACCAAGGTCGACCAATCAGATCATTGTAAGGTGATTCAATGTCAACAACACAGAACATGATCTTGGAAGTCATCCCTTTCAAGGGAATCCGCATCTCAATTTCCCCTTTTGGTTTATTGGAAGTACCATTAAAACCATAGATTTTATATGTTGAGGGAATTAGATCTTCGTCTCTTCCACCCATTGTTTTATAGGTGTAACAAAATAATATGTCAACAGAGCTGCCTGTGTCTATTAGAACTCTATTGATAGCCCAAGAATCTTCATTTTCATCACCATTTTATTCATCTTCTTCCTCCATTTGCCTTTGGTTTATCTCTAGTCTTACTACCAACGGGTTATCATGCTGCTCGCCAGGTTCTGGTATTTCTTGTGCACTGAAAGATATAGTTTGCTTTTGCCATTCTTTTAATGGCGAGGCTCTCGCTATATTCATTATCTCTCTTCCATCTGTGTCTCTTGCAAAGACTCTGCTTAGAACACTATCATGGAAATCCTCTATTGTTCTATGTGAATGTACAATGGAATTACAAAACAGATTCTTTGCTTTAGCTCCAACTTCTATTACGAATGATTCGGCTCCTTTTACAGTATTTACCCTGCGAATTTCTGGTGCTGGAGGCAATCGCTGAGATTGTGTATGTCCTACTAAAAAGTGATTTAGCTTTCCTTGTTCAATCATCATTAAAATTATTCTCTTTACATTCCTGCAGTCATTTACTGCGTGGCCATGAAAATGATGGTAAGGACAAAATTCTTGACTGCGATTATTAGGATGTGTTTATTTTCCCATGTTCCATGGAGATGGTATATTTTCCATTAAAATGATAGCTTCCCAAATTTTTTCTATGCTAGCATTGAGAGGAGGCATCTTAATTTCTTCCCATATGATCTTCTGATTCCTCTGACTTCTGAAATTGTTTTTCCTATGTCCACCATAAGTTTCTTGCGGATGATCAAGTCTTTGAATCTTATTATTTCCACCACGATTGTAGTAATTCTTCTCCATTTCATACTCTTCTTGATCTCTACTACCCATAGATACCAATTTCTGCTGGTTGTCAGTTTCTACTTTCTCTTGTTGCACTTTCGAGCTGCTCGCCACATTGTTTATCATTTTAGGAAGCAAACTCCCATTTGCTGCTCCGGAATTGGTGTTCGCAATGGGATATGATTCCATGTCATTTTGTTTCTCCTCCAAAGCAATGTATTCTTCTTGTAGTTCTCGCAGTTCAGTCATAGTGATTGTATTCTTGACTCTGAAAATTTGTATGTACAGTAGATTGGTCGCAAACATTTCATTAATAAAAGACAAGATAAGATATCTCTCATCAACTCTTCCTGCCATCTCACTGCACATTGTCTTCCATCTTATGGTTAAATGTTTCAGACTCTCGCCAACCCTCTGTTTTAACCCAAACACATCTTCAATACCTGGTCGCGATGAATTGTTACTAATATAAGATCCTAGAAATGTAGCTTGTAAATGATCAAAAGAAGTTATGGTGTTTTTTGGAAATCCCTCGAACCATTATAATGCCTCGCCAATTAAGCTAGATGCAAAATATTTGCATAGTATAGCATCATGGTTCTCTCATTATAACATACATCTAATATAAGCCTTGACGTGTTGAACAGCACAAGTAGTCCCATCAAAAGATGCTGGTTAATGATGGTAAGTTTCATTTTGGAGGTATTCCTCTTAATTGTACTTCTTGAGTAAATGGAGTTCTCGCAGCTTCTTCAATAGCTTCATCGAGCTGCCTTCTTCCTCCTTCTCTTCTATTGCTTATCATTCCTCGCATTTCTGCTAATTCTCTCAATATTTGCTCATTCTCAATTGAGTTTTTCTCCATTGGCCTTTTTAATGCAGCTTCCCTTCTTATGTGTTCTTTCTTTCTTATCTTGCGAGATTTTGTGTGTCTTCTTCTTCATTGTCATCCTGTCTTTCTCTGCGATTTTATCTTTCACCCTCCTCTTGAAATCGCTGCTGTCTACTTTCTTCTCTGCGGATTTCTTCATTCCTCCTCATTTCTCTTTGCTGCCTTTATAATCTCCTCTGTATTCTATCATACTCCTCCTGAATATTATCATTGTAGCGATTTTGTGTACGTCTCCTTTATCGATTTTCATGGTTATTTTGTCGTACTGCCTCTTGGAATTCTTGGTCTTCTATTTCCGCCCTTAATCTTTCTCTCTCGCAAGCCAGGCGTGCTTGTTCGGCGTAATGTCTCTCAATTTATTCTTCAATTATTCTTTGATTCCTTTGATTCTCTCGCCCATGTAATATCCTCCTACATTCTTCTGTATTTTCTTCTTCATTTTGGTTGTTTCTTCCTCCTTGATTTCTATTGTTGAGTCTATTATCCAATGATTCGCCATGCGGATTATAGCGATCTCCAATTATCTCTTCTTCTCTAGGACGTTGTTCTCCATTTAAATTTTGCACTTCTTCTCTAACATTTCTCATTGGGGAATTTTGCCTTGGTTCTTCTCTGAGTGATCTTGAATTTGATCTAACATTACTTCTTGATCTCCTTCTTTGTAACCTCAAATTCTCCATTCTTAGCTCATGATTTTGTCTTGTTAAATTCGCACGCTCTTCTGCCTCTAATATTTTTTCTTCATGTATTCTTTGTCTCAAATCATCTACTATTTCACGTCCTTCATGAATTAATCCTCCAACCATTTCTTGATTTATTTCTACTTCTTCTTCATTTCTCAATTGTCGATTTTCTGCTTCTTCTATCGAATCCGACCTCCAAGTATGCACACTCACTCTATCATAATCCACATTCCTATCTTGTGTTTGTGTTTGTTGATTCGATTGTTGAATTGAATTTTCTGCTTCATTTATTATTCTATTTCTTCCTTATCTTATCCTTAAAGATTCTTCCAATTCACCTATTCCCTCACCTGCAAGTCTTTTACTTCCCCTCACAATTGTCGGTGGTTCTGATGTATTTCTTCTTCTTCTAGCCATTTCTTCAACCCTAACAATTTCTTCAAATTTTAAAGTTGTAATTAAAGATTTCTTAGCTTGATTCTCCCTGTTTCTGGGCGCCAAAATATAGTTGCAGGAATTTTCACACTACACCCTTGTTAAGATTCTATAGAAATCTATTGGAAATCAATTAAACTTCAAAGATTTAAATGACACTTTACTATTCAAATCTCAGATATGTTTACAGAATCGGAAGAAACTAAGATTACAAATATTCTCTTGAAGTTTCTCTCTCCTCAAGACTCTTTCAACTCTCAAAAATACATCATCCTTTTCTGGATCTATCGAACCCTTTATATAGGGATTTACATAATGGATGACAGCTAAGTTTTCATCCTATTTCGGATCTATTCTGCGATCTCATCACGATCGCTACAATATTCTCTATCGCAAGAATGATGATTATCGCAGGATCAACATATTCTTCTTTTATTTCTTCCATCGTCAGTTTCTTTTGGATATTTTGTGACCCTCGTGAAACGTTGTTAAAGAATTGGTAGTGACACTCGCAGAAACTTTGTTAATATCACATGAATAACGTTGTAGCGATATTCTGGTCCTACAGGATGAGTGAAAGAAAATCATAGAAAAAGGTAAGATTAGAGATAAGGATAACTCAAGATTAAAAAGATGATTGAACAAAATGATGAAATGGATGAAGAAAAAATGAGCAGAGTCAAGGAAAATTATAGGGAATTGGAGTGTAATATGATAACAAGAGCAATGATCAGCAAGTTTCATGAAAATATGAGGGGAAGGATACACAAAAGAGATTTTGAAGGGAAGAAAATTATGACGGTGGAGAAGGTATTACCTATAAAGGATTGGGAAAAGCAGAAAATCACATTTACAGCAGCAGAAATACCAAAAGAAAATTTAAATCATACATCTCCTTTGGTGATCACAGTACCTGTTTTATCAATGAAAAAATAGAAAATCAATAGGATCTGTGGAAGAATGGGCTGTAAATAAAACTTTGGTGGATGCAGGAAGCTCCGTGGACATAATATTTTATCATACCTTTAAGAAAATGGGATATATGGATGAAGAGATGTCTTGTTCAACTTATCATACATGGCCATGGAAAATCTTTAACAAAACCTAAAGGCGAGATAATGGTGCAAATTCCATTAGGAGAAATAGAAACGCGAGTAACGTTGTGTGTTGTAGATATAGAATCACCATATAACATGTTATTGGGGCGACCTTGGATACATGCAATTAAGTATGTAGCATCAACGTTACATCAGTGTATCAAATTTCATATGCCCAGTGGAATTGGCGAGATTAAAGGAGATACAGATCATGCAAAGTTATGCTTACAAATTGAAGTGAAGAATTATGAAGGACGTATAGAATTGCGAAAAGCTCGCAGAAAATTGGCAAAAGAAGCAAAGGAAGAAGAAGAATTCAATGTTTACATGGTAAGAGCACAAGAAGGGAAGGGAATACCTGGCGAAATTTCGCAAGACGAAGATGAACCTGCGAGATTTATGAAAACCCCAACACCAATGGGAGAACCTGAAGCCAGCTACACTGCAGTAGATCCAACAAAAGAAGTAAATATTGGAAGTGAGGAAGAACCAAAAATTCTGAAAATTGGAACTAAAATGGATGCAGATGCAGATGAAGAAGAACAAACTATAAACCTCTTGCGAGAATACAAAGATATCTTCGCGTGGAGTATGGAAGAGATGCCTGGAATAGATTCATATGTTGCATGCCATAAGTTAGAGATTAACAAAGATGTCAGACCATTCAAACAAAGAATAAGAAAGATTGCGACCACTTATCATTCCAAAATAGAAGAAGAGTTGCAGAAGATGCTTGACGCATGGATTATAAGACAAGCCAAATACCCGGAGTGGATCGCAAATATGGTAGTGGTTCCAAAGAAGAATAAAGGGATAAGAATTTGCATAGATTTTACTGACTTAAATAAAGCTTGTCCTAAAGATTGCTTTCCATTACCAGATATTCCTCAAATGGTCGAATCAGCAGCAGGAAATGATAGAATATCTTCATTGGATGGGTATAAAGGATATAATCAGATCCCTCTTGCTAAAGAAGATCAAGAGCACACTGCATTTTTTGCTCCAAGAGGATTATATTGTTACACAAAAATGCCATTTGGGTTGCGAAATGATGGTGCAACGTATCAAAGAATGGTGGAGAAGGTATTCTCAAAGTGGATACACAAAATATTAGAGGTGTACGTAGATGAAATGTTAATAAAGAGTAAAGAAGCTAAGAATCATGTGCAAGATTTGAAGGAGATTTTTGATCAAATGCGACTCTTTAACATCAAGGTGAATCCTGAGAAATGCATTTTTAGAGTAGCATCAGGGAAATTTTTAGGTTATATCGTATCAAAAGAAGGAATTCAAGTTTATCCAGAGAAAGTACAGGAAATTCGCGATATTCCAATGCCAACGACAGTGAAAGATGTACAGAAGTTGAATGGGATCTTAGCATCGCTAGGAAGATTTATCTCGCGATCTTCAGATAAATGCAAGCATTTTTTCAATATACTCAGGAAGGGTACAAAATTCAAGTGGACAGATGAATGTGAGAAGGCTTTTCAAGGAGTTAAAAAATATCTAATGAACATATCTATTTTACAGAAAGCGGAGCCGGGAGAAGAATTATTGATTTATCTTGCGACAACATCGTACGCCTTAAGTGCAGTGTTATTGCGAATAGACGCAGGGGTAGAAAAACCAATTAACTACATCAGCAAAACATTTAATTCCGCAGAGAAAAATTATTCAAAAATTGAGAAGCTAATTCTGGAATTGGTTTATGCAACCTTTAAACTTCGCATATACTTTCAAGCACATAAAATAAAGGTGTTAACAAAGGTGCCCATTGAATCAGTAATGAAGAACTCAAAAATATCAGGCAGAGTTGAGAGATGGAATGCACAAGTAGGGCACTTTGAAATCAAATATGAAGTCCTATCCTCACCAAAATCACAAGTTGTCGCAGATTTTTTAGCAGAATTCCCTCTAGAAGATGATGAAGCTGTGGAAGAAATGATGGACATAGAAGAAGAACATGGAGATCCAAAAGATCTATTAAAGGAACCGAAAATGTGGGAAATATTGGTGGATGGATCATCAAATGGGGAAGGAAATGGAATTGGAGTGGTCTTTATCTCGCCAGAAGGAGAAAAAATGGCTTTCTCATTTCGCTTGGATTTCACATCCACTAATAATGAGACAGAATATGAAGTTGTGGTGCATGCTCTAAAATTCGCTTTATAGATGAAATTGGAGAACGCAAGGATTACCAGTGACTCGCAATTGGTTATTCGCCAAATAAAAGGAGAATACACAACGAATGAACCATCTCTGAAGAAATACAAGAAACTTGTTGAAGAATTGTCTGCGAGAATTCCAAAAATAAAATGGAGACATATATCAAGAAAAGATAATAGACTCGCAGATGCTTTTGTGTTCATATCAAGTATGATGACATACCCAGCTGCGAGATGCATAAGAATTCAGACACTTGTATCACCTTCAATTAATGAAGAAGAAGAAGAAGAAAAGACAGATGTAATGATAATAAAAGAATTAACCAGCGACACTATCGCAGATTGGAGAGCAGAACTTCACGCATACTTGGTAACAGGCGAAACACCAAGAAATAGATTGGAGGCGCACAAATTAAAAATCCGTGCAACAAATTATGAATTAAGGGATGGGATATTGTATAGAAAATCTTTTAACGGCCCATTACTTGGATGTTTGACACGGGAAGGAGGAGAAAAAATATTTAAAATGTTGCGTAGCAGTGATGCTAGTAATCATAGCGGAGGAATATCTTTGGCTTATAGAACAAAATGCAAGGCTAGTATTGGCCATATATGCATGAGGATGCAAAACAATTATCAAAACGTTGTGAAGATTTCAAGCGATATGGGAAGAGGATACATGCACCAGGGGCACCATTATCATCTTCAAAAAGTGTGTGGCATTTTGGAAAATGGGTCTTAGATATTATGGGACCCTTTGTACCAGGTTCAGGGCAGAATAGATACTTAATTGTCGCAACAGATTACTTCACAAAATGGGCAGAGGTAAAATCAGTACAACACATTCGCGATAAGGATATATTTACATTCATCTTTGAAAATATCATCTGCAGATTTGGAATTTCAGCACAGTTGGTTTCTGATAATAGAAAGCAATTTGAAGGAAAAAATATAGAATTGCTACTCAATGCATTTAAGATAAGATGTGGAAAATCTACTCCTTTGTACCCACAAGCTAATGGTTAGGCTGAAGCGACTAATAAGACAATCACAGACATCTTAAAAAAGAAATTATAAGGGTACCATAGAGCATGGTGTGAACAAGTACATAATGTAGTCTGGGCTTACAACACAACCAGGAGAGAGGCAACTGGAATGTCACCTTTTTGTTTAACATATGGTGTTGAAGCAGTACTACCAACAGAAGTTGTTATTCTTACAACAAAAAGGGAAGTTTGGGAGAAGAATCTTAATGCTAGTATGATTCTAAGAGAACTTGATGAATTAGAATAGAAGAGAGAAAAATCATTACAACATATGGAAAATTACCAGCGAAGGTTGGCTCGCGAATATAACAAGCGAGTAAAGAAACGTGAGTTTCAACTAGGCGATTTAGTTTTGCGAGAAACACCAGAGTATCAGCGAGAACGTGGTGGAAAGTTGGCGAGAAAATGGGATGGACCGTATATCATTAAGGAGATAGTTGGAACAGGGCATATAGGCTAGTATACCCAGAAGGTAGAGATGTTGGTCAAAGACTTGGTAGGCCATGGAACAGGTTATTTTTAAAAAGATATTATCAGCAACAATTTTTTAATAAAAAATGGGCAAAACAAATTTTTATAGCTGCGAATTTATTCGCGAGATTATTCAATATTACATAAAGAATGAAAGATTGCGATATACGCAAAATAAACACAAGAATGGGATGGACCTTTATGGCGTACACCCTAGTTCGCGAATACAATTTCGCAAGAGGCAAATATAAGACCTAAAGTACGTCATATTAGGGGGCATCTCTTTGCATGATTCAGCAAAAGGTTATACCGCTGCTGGAACCTGAGTCATGGAGATTGGGGTTATAGAAAACCTATCCAGGAGAGGTAACTTGGATTTCCAACTATATGAGGTTATACCTTGGTTGGAAGACCGAGAATCTCTCCTAAGGAGTGCAGAGTATGACCAAGGCGCCGAGGTACACGGTTGAGCCAAGGGTGCCCGGGGCGTATGAAACTACCCTGGCCATTCTTGGCAAGTCTTGGCTATGATGCACTCGGCCTGAAGAAAACCCCACTTAGGGTGAAGTCTCGTAACTATAATCCATATAGGCATAAAGGATAATAGGCTGCGAAAATAACTGGTTGTTGCTAGGACTGGATGGGAGGAGCTAGTCTTGTATGGCAGAAGTATGTCTCCTTGAAGGGGAAACCCGGGGGAAGATAATGGCGGTACCCTCCATTAGGGAGATTATAAGTGTCTTAAGACGGCTATGTCATGGGGCTTTATGATTCGAAAGAACATTTAGTCCTGTCATATTGTCACGTGACAAATATTCTACAGAGGCAACAAGCCATGAGAAAAAGTTAAGATGAGATCAATGGGTTTTTACATGAAAGTGTAAAGACGTCTTGCGATTTCATCGCAAGACGGAAATGTCATGAGACTTTGTTCTCGCAAGGGAACTTACACTTGTCATATTGTCGCAGAACAATGAAAGAATAAAGTTAAGGCAAGATCAATGGGTTGTTACATGCAAATGTAAGAACGTCCTGCGATTTTGTCGCAGAAACAAAAACATTGGCGAAATTAGACCTTTAATTAGGAAGGAATAATAATACCAATAGAATAATTGTACCAATTAATTAATTTATTTTGCAGGAAAAATTTGAACATTACAAGGAAGATTATGAGGGGCAAATATGGGAATTCTTAAACAATATTTCATCATCTTCCTTGCGAATATTCAAAGTAATAAAAGTTTAACTGAGTTTTAAAGTAGATGTCAAGGTTACATAGAAGCTTGCGAAAGAAAGAAATAAAAGATAGCACAGACAAAACTTAAATTCAAGGATTAGTCTCGCCAGCTTCATTATCTTTGCCGGTATTGTCTTCTTCAACAGTATTATTCTTCTCGACCTGAACTTCTCCTTCATTCAATTTTCCACCAGTAATCGCTTCATCACCAGTAGTTGTTTATTTAGGAGGATTTTCTTCTTCTGATGAGTCTTCATGATAAATATCTTCTTCACCACTGGGATAGGTTAAATCCTCATCAATAGGAATGGGAATTTCCTCATCGTCTACTTCCAGAGGATTGACTTTTGTAGGAGGCAGAGAATGTGATATCGGAATATTATTCACAAGAACTTCAGCACTAATATGGGCCTTGTGAAGAAAATCTTTATCATAATTCCTAATTTCCATATTCTTAAAGTATTCAAGATAGTCATATTTTCTTTCTTCTCGATCGCGAACATTAACAAGGTGATTAGTGAGCGCTTTATTTTCTTTGCAAGTTTTAGCCAATTTCCCAGTTAGATCAGAAATGGTAGACTGAAGACTTTTTTCAGATTCTGCGAGAGAAACAAATAAACAAGAAATATATTAGACAAAGGTTTTGCGAGAAATGTAGTGTAAGAATTAACAATTACAGCAGTCAAAATAACTACCTTCCTTCTGCGAGGTTATGTTTTGAATTAGTCTAAATAAACAATTCTCCCATTATTCATGGCGTCATCAAATTTATCCCCAACTATACCTTTCAAGCGAGATTTTATATTTTCTTCTTTAGAAAGGAGATAAGTATTTTATTTTGTTAATGAGGAACAAGATTCTTTCAGTTGAGAACAGCGCTCTTTGAGTTTGCTGGCTTTTATACTTAGAGATATTCTACCTTGGATAAGTTTATCTTTTTCTGCGGCAGATGATTCGGTTATTTCCTTAAGTTCTTCTTTTAGTAAGCGAATGGATTATTCTTTATTATCACATACTTTCTGAAGAGTATGCAATTGCTGCGAGGAGATCGCCATCATATTAGAAAAACTACGTTTTTCCCGAGACAAAGACTCATTTTCATCTGATAAAGATTCCATCGCCAAGTTAGCTTGAGTTAACGAATATGAAAGGCGAATGATTTCGTGACTTAGAAAATCTTGCCCTTGAACTAATTGGTTATTCTCATTAGTAAGGTTGTCTATTTGATCAATTGAGTATGTGTGAAGAATATATAATCTATTAAATTGGTCCATCCAAGACTCTTTCTCAACGCGGGCTTCTTCGACAGCAGATTCACATTGAAATATCTTCATTAATCGATTCCGATTTGAAGCTAAATATGCAAACCAAATTTATAGAAGGAAATTGAGCATATAAAACATAATTTTTTTCTAAAAACAAAGAAACAGAGGCAGGAGATCTCACCTTTCATCTCGTCATTTTTACCGCGAAGATTCTCGCAGTCCAATAAAGAGGCAGGAGATCTCACCTTTCAGCTCGTCATTTTTACCGCGAAGATTCTCGCAGTCCAATAAAGAGTTGCGAAGTTTTTGATCAAGAATTTCACATTATGAAGTTTTAACCTGGAGACTTCTCTTTAAAGCATAAATTTCACCTTCTAAGGATGCTTGCGAAGAAGATTGGCAAAAACCAAAATATTTACTTAAAGTCACACAAACATCCTGTTTAGCAGGATCAGTAGAAGACTTCCTAGCGTCATCTAAAATCTCAGACAACACTTGGAAAGCAGCATCTACTCCAATTGATATTTATTTAGGAGAAGGATGAGATGCAGAAGAAGAAGTTTCAATAGTGGTGAGTTGAAAATTCGAATCACTCGCAACAGGCGGGACAGAAACAAATTTCATTGGAAAAGAAGCTTCATTTACCACAGTCTCAGAAACTTTATTTATTGGAGGATTAGTGATAATGGGGATATTGGTATTGATATTCTCACAAGGAATGAATAAAGGTTCAATTTGCGAAGGTATAGAAGCAGAACTCGCAGTTGTGAATTCGGGAAAGTGAATGTCAACATTAATAGCTTTAACATGGCGAGACTGCTTGGGAGGTTTAATAATATTTTCATCTCCCTGCGAATAATAACTTAGATAAGAAACAGAGGCAACAATATTGTTATTCAGAAAACAAATGTTTCTTATTACCTTATCATCCGCATGTCTCTTTTTCTTTTCAGCAAGCTTTTTTCGAGGATTTTTAGGGTTAGGGTTTTGAACCACAAACCGAGTGTTCGATGTATTATCACTGAAAATAAAATACAAATATGGGAATTACATAAGAATCAAATGAATGATAGGATCAAATAATATAAACAAGGTTTAGATAAGAACACATACCTTGGGGCTTCCATTAAAACAGTAGCAGGAGGAGTTATAGAAGAAAGAAAAAAAGTTTCAGACAGGGAGATGAAGAAGACAAATAAATAGAAGAAAAAGAAGGGATTTCTTCATTAGGATACCCCTTTTATAAATAAAAGAATGTTGACCGGATAACAAAAGGGTAACCGGTAAATAATGGAATATTCAACACGTGTAGACGGTTATACTTAATTTGTGGAACCTTGTCGGGAAAAGAAGATGAAAAAACGAGTAGATGCGGCATTTTAGTTCTCAAGATATTTCCTTCTTCGCAGAAAAGACATGAGAAGAGGCAAGATGTAGGATCAGAATATTGCCACTATATTGTTCTTGTGAAAATAAACGACATTCCTGCGAGTTATGTTGCGAGATTCTCTATACAACATACTGAAAGTGTTGCAAGATGATCTAATAAATGACGTAATGAATGATAGACAGCCAAAACACGAGAAGAGCGTGATGATTCTGTGAGGATTAAAGTACCTGCGAGAGTTGATATTATAGCTGTTGCAAATGTCTCGCGGGCCAGATCCGAAATTAAAGGACAGCTTAGCTGTCATCCACTATGTAACTACCCTATATATATAGGACCATTAGATTTGAGAGAGAGAGATAATTTTTGAGGGTTGAGAAAATCATGAGGAGAGAGAAAAACTTAGAAAAGGCGGTAATATTCTTGATTTCTTGTAATTCTTTCTGGATCAAATTAATAAAAATATTGTTCTTTATCTTCAAATGATGTATTAATCTTTGTGAATTCTTACTAAGGGTTAGTGTAGGATTTCCTGCAACTACACATACTAGGTACGCATACTATTTTGTATCCATACATGATTAATTGTTCTAAACTCCCATTTCAATCATTGAAGCATCCTTGGAAGACGACAATGGATGTCTCACATAAACCATTAGCTTCAAGTAATTTTCAAGTGATCGAATGATCAATACGAAACTTTCCAAGTCGACATCATATGATTGTCTCACACAAATCATATATAGATGTTTTAAGAAAATTTTCACATGATCATCTTTTGACATAATATTTAGTTTCCAATAAATAAATTGTTTTCCACTAAACTCGTTAAGAATAATGATGAACATAGTTAAAGCAAAAAGCTTCCAACATATATTTCGAGAAATATATAAGCGATATAAACTCAGCTCAAAATATCAAATGTGTAGAATATAAAAGTCTATATAGCTATACGACTTAGTCTCATAAGGAGATAAAATAGAATAGACTTCTGAGTGATAGATAAGTTTTAGTCTCCACATACCTTTTGTTGATGAAGTTCCTCCAAGCTCTCCTCAGTAGATCTTCGTCTTCAATCGATGAACGTCGTGAAGTCTAAATCTCAACTACACATTCTATCCTAATCCGAGACATAGCTATAAGTATACTAAAAATCAAGATTATAGTTGTTGATGGTGTATTTTCAACAAAGGTCAAAACCGTAAAATCATGATATTGCATGTTTCTGATACGGCTTCAGGCATGTGACGATTCATATTGTATGAAGCCATGATTAATATGTTTCATGAAAGGCCTCCACTAGATGAGCGTTCGGTGCCATGCATTTCATCATGACCTCTATGTAGAGTAACATAATTAGGCGGTTCTCCGTAATATTGAGAGCAATAACTCCTTCTGGACGTAGGTGATACTCATTGTTCCCTGACTAAATGAGAGAGACCCACCTATACATAGAAGAACGATTGGGCGGTTCTCCGTAAGATTGAGAGTAGTAACTCCTTCGGGACGTCGGTGACACTCACTATTCCCTGACTATATAGAGATACCATGTATATATCCAGGCGGTTCTCCATAAGATTGAGCAAAACGCCTTCAATACATCGGCCACACTCGTTGTCTCCTGACTATGCACCTTTCAGAATGGGTATGACGCTTTAACTGGCTAATATCCCTTCTACAATAAATTAATTCTACCATGACATTCACCACTGAATTCCTAGAAGATAATCTGTTTTATCTAATTACTCAGATTTCATGATCGAATCCACAACTGATCTCATGTAATGGTAATAGATAATCTCATTACTCCGATTTCATGATTGAATCCACGGCTGATGTCATGGAATGGTAATGGCTACTTTCACTGCTCCGATTTCATGATCGAATCCACGGCTGATCTCATGGAATGGTAATGGCTACTTTCATTGCTCCGATTTCATGATCGAATCCACGGCTGATCTCATGGAATGGTAATAGTTAATTACTCTGATTGTGTGGTAGAATCCACGATCCCACAAAATGGTAACACTCACTTTATTATTCTGAATCCATGGTCGAATCTACGGCTGATCCTATGGATTGATAATAAACAACTACTCACTTTTATTACTCAGTTTCATGAATCATTCTCCACTGAATTTCATAAATTAGTAATAAATACTCAGCAATCGGGCATCTGGACTACCACTGAGTAATCCCCATAAAATGGTGCAAGTGTACTCGACAATGATGCACGAACGAGCACCCAAATGCACGAACGATCATTCAAAAATATGGACAAACGAGGATTCCTACACAAAACAGGAGAGATAAAATAATAATAAAAAATAAAAAATAGGCGCCTAGGGACCAGGCCCACCGGCCATCCAGTCCCCCACGCCTCTTCCTTTTATTTTTCTTATTTTATTTATTTTCGTGAACTCATGAAAACTCCTTCATTCCACCATCAAATTTCCTTGTTTGAGCAAAACTAACGGTTTCTCCATATTTTCATGGTTTCATGAAAAATAATAAAAATAGGGAAAGGTATTGCGGGACCGGGAAACCTATCCGGTCGGCCATGCCCTAGCCGTGGCCGGTCGACTAGGCTACTCACGCCAAATATTAAAATATCATTATTTTAATATTTTCCAAATTTTGATCAAACGAGCAAAGTTCTACTTGCTCATTCGAGCAAAATCAAGAATTTCAGTCAAAGATCGAACTCTTCTGAAAATTCAAAATATTGCTCGAACGCACATCAGAAAATACCAAAACTCTCAGGACTGAGACATAGACATTTTGGAGACACGAGCATTCCCCCTTGACCTAATATCAATTAGGTAAAATATTTATTGCTTTGCTTTGAAATGCCAACAAGATTGAAAATTAACTTTGCAAAGGGTCACATTTTTTGAGTTGTATATGATGGTGATTTAAACATATTTTCTTTAAATTATGGGATGCTATAATTAATGGAAGCTTTCCAACTATCTATTTGGACATAATAATTAACAAGTTCAATAAAATGACTTGCACTATATTTATATTTTTTTTATATGATACACAAAAGCCAGGCCCCTACCCGAAACCAGCCAATCGTACGGGCCCTACTGCCATATCCAACCCGTCATAAACCCATATAATATAAGAATTTGTATATAAGAGGAGTATTTTATGAGATCCCAAAACTCCTGAGCGCATACTCGATCCATTGTCCTCCTACTTGAGAGTCAGGCTCCTGGCCAACTGGGCTAACCCAAGATGGCTATGGTTAAATGTCTTGCAGGTTGGAAAAGACTTTTCTTATTGAGAGATGGCAATACAAATTTGATATATAATGTTCTTTATAGTTTACCTGTTTATTACTTGTCATTTTTTGACATGCCTTGAAGTTATACTACTGAACTTGAAAAACTCATGCATGACTTCCTACGAAATGATAGTTAAGAAAGCGAAGACATAAATTTAGTGAAGTAGTTTGCAATTTGCAAGAATAAGAAGTCTACGGTTTATTTACGAGGTGTCAAACTTGCAAAATATAAATTCCTTACTTGTCTTAGCACTAATTAGTAGTATACGGATAAGAAGGTTCGTTCCTGAGGGAGAGTTGAGTTAAAGTTGTCGATTAAATTTCTGAATAAGAATAATGCAAGACTGTGAAACAAATATCAATGCAAATATGAGGATGAGAATGATCAAAGACTCTTTCTCAGCCACGAAACGTGAACCTAATTGACATAGCTCTGTTTCTGCAAGTACCCATTACTAATAGTCCTAGAATATTAAGTATGCTCAAATATTCCGCAATCTCATGCATTCACCGGACACGGAAGCGCTCGACTACCGGATCCTACTCATTCGAGCTACCTAGAAGTACGCTCTTCAAATATAAATCATTCAAATGCATTAATTTCCATGAGATATGCTATTCCTAGTGACAAAAAATCTCTATTCATCTACTAGTGTCATTCCTTACACATTTTTTTCTCTTTCTTTATGGGGGCGTCGGAAAGTCATTCCTTACACATGGATATTTAAAAAAATCCTATTGTCAATACCCATATAGCGCTACTTGTATTAAGAGTCTCTAGACAATTACGGGTCGAAAATTTCTCGAATTAGCAATGCAATCATCAAGCAACCATTCAATTTGCAACTTAAACGATTGATAAATAATTCATAAACATTATTGCTACCATAGAGAATGAACAATAAAAAAATAGATTGCGGGAAAACAAGTATTTAAATATCAATTCAAATTCATGTTAGACGTCGAAATCGTCCCTAATCAAGATGCAATTATCTATTGGAGTTAATAATAAATAACAAAAAATAAAACCAAAAAACAGGTGGAGTTGTGGATGTGGAGGTGGATTTTCTTGGATGGAAGAAGAACAATGGTAGTGCGAGCTAGTTAACTAGATCATAAACAGAATGGTCATGGCTACGTGAAACCGCTGCTGATGTAGTTTCTTGTAGGCTGCTGCCTTGTTGTTGTGGCGTGGTGAGATGCGTGTGATACAAGAAGGTGGTATGCTGAACGGATATGTGAATGGTTAATGGTGGATGAAGGGTGAACTGCTGGGGGTTATGCAGATGGACTGGTGGTGGTTGTGAATGGAATATGTAGGTGATAGTATATGATACGCAAGATGATTAGTGGTTATGCAGACTGGGGATGATGAAGATAGATGTGGTGGTTATTCAACAAGATTTTGTGAGCAGTAGTGAGGGATATGAGATGTTTTCTTCTGGCTATCGAGGGGCCTTCTTATAGCCCACTGTTTCTTGTTTTGCAACCAATTATCTGACCCTGAGTTTCCTAATACACGAAAACTTTTCAAAATTCCAAATCTTAGCCATAATTCTCTGCCATTCTCCTACAATCAACGTCAACAACTACATCTCTGAACTATACGATAATTATTCGCTCCTTTCTCGACTTATCGGCAAAACTAAACCCAAAGAGTGAAATTAAACTCGAATTACCTGACCCTTGTTAGACTTAGTCAAGTATCCGTATGTTTTATAGACTCATTCTATGCAGCCAATCCTAGCCACAGTTAATAATAGTAGGTAACAGTTGTTATATGAAATAACGGTAACTGTATTATTATATTTGTGTAGGTTCACCTCCTATAATTTTTTTATTTTCTGTTGAGTCAATAAGTCTATATAAGACTTAGTCCTGTATCTTTTCCTTCAACTCTCGATAATCAATTGGATCACATTTCTCACATGGTATCAGATACCAAAGGGAATCTTGACTTCCTTAGATCCTGCAATTTACCCTGCCTTCAAACCACCACCATTAAACATGCAACTTAACCTAAAACTGGTGAGAACAAATCAAACATATATTGCATCTTCTTCCGCTGTCAACAACAACAACAATCTTCATCTCACCAATACTTTGTTTCCACCATTATTTTCTTCACAACGTCATCAACAACAATAATCTTTATCTTCTTCATCTCAACCACCACCAACATCATCTCTTACTCATTTATTTCCACTGTCTTCTTCTTCTCAACCACCACCACCACCACCACCGTTAAATCAACAATCATCTCCAACACCATTTACTACTGTTCCACAACTATCTTTACAACATACTCCAATACAAATTCCATAGTATACTTCACCTCAACAGAAACAATCTACCAGGTTTTACTTTCAACAACCACATCAACACCAACAACATCAATCGAATTTCTACAATACGTTTGTTTTTCATAGTAGATTTACAATTCCCTTCCAAAATATATGTAATTTTGTTTCTGGTAAACTAGATGGATCAAATTGCCTAGTTTGGAAAGATCAGATTTCTTCGATTCTTATATGTACCAATATTTATGGTTTTGTTTATGGATCTGTCCCTCCTTAGTTGCCTACGGTGGTGCTTAACAAAATTCATATATTGAATCCAAATTATCTTGAGTGGTTACAAATTGATAAATTTGTTGGATCTTATATTAATGCTACCATTGATTGATCTTTTCTTCTAAACTTCTTGGTAAATAAACAGTAAGAGAGAAGTGGTTGCATCTGGCTAAGCTATTCAGTGATCAATTTCTTGCTAGGAAATCTTTGTTGAGATCTCAACTTCACTCTATCAAGAAAGGTTCTTCAACAATCTATGATTTTCTTCATAAGATCAGGTAAAATTGCATATTATCTTGCAGAAATTGGAGAACCAGTTCAAGATTCAGATCTGGTGATGTATACTCTTAATGGTCTTTGTAGAGAGTTTATTAATTTTATGGTTAGTGTTCAAAATAGGGAACCTCCATTATCATTTTCTGAACTTCGATCATGTCTTATAAGTCATGAACAACTCTTGAAAGAGAAAGATTCGGAGTCTTTTGCTTCACTTATACCGGATCCAACAAACTCTGCTTTCTTTGTCAATAAACATACTTCATCTCATAATTCTAATTTTCGAAAACCTATGCCTTCATATAATTCAATCTCATCACCACCATCTTCAAATTCTCAGGCTATTACATCTTTTTATCCTCTAGTTTTCGTAAAACTGAATTTAATCTTCACAGAAAAAAGTCATAGACTATAGAGCTTTTCCTTGTCAGATATGTCATAAACAAGGTCATCCGGAAAATCGATGTAGATTAAGATATTATGCTTCTAGAAATAGTACCGCACATCCACAGAAGGCTTTTCTTGGTCTTGATCTTAATGCAGGAAGCAGTTCTAATTCTCCTTGGTCTCCTAATGATTTTGATTTTAATGTCCAATTTTCTTATGATACTGCTTATGAGCGTGGAGGATACTAGAGTCACAGTAACTCGGGACCAATTTGGATACCCGACTCAGGAGCTTCTAGGCATATGAAAAATGATGCATCCATTTTACAGAACACTGCTACTCATTCTGGCACAGAACAGGTTATGGTTGGAGATGGTAAGTTACTTCACATATCATTAGTAGGTTCTTCTACCTTGTCTACATCATCTAAGCAGTTTAATCTACAAAAAGTGCTTATGTTCCTCATTTGTAACATAATTTAATGTATGTGGCTTAGCTTACTCAAGAAAATAACTTTATGTTTTTGTTCTATCCTTGGGGATACGAAATCAAGTCATTCAAGAACAACCTTATTCTTGCTAAAGGGAGGATGCATAATGGACTATATCCCATAATATCTGGTCAATCTGCTTCACATATTGTTGCTCAACAACATAATGCTACTTCCCAACATAGTACTTCTTTTACTACTTTGGTAGCTTCTTTAGCTTTATGGCATTCAAGACTAAGCTATCCTACTCAGAAAATTCTTCATAATCTTGATACTGCTACTAACATCTAGCTATCTGCAAAATATACTTCTTCTATTTGTGGATCATGTCAGTTAGCTAAGAATAAGTATTTACCATTTCATGCTACTGGTAGTATTTATAGTACACCACTTGTGTTAGGGGTCCTGCCCTTATACAATCTCATTTGGGATACAAGTATTATATTCTCTTTGTTGATAATTGTACTAAATTTTCATGGATTTATCCAATGAAGGATAAATCAGACAGTGTTCACTACTTTAAGTTATTTAAGTCACTTGTTGAGAATCTTTTTGATGTCAAGATCAAACATTTTCAGTGTTATGATGCTCTTGAGCTTATAAAAGGACCATTTAGAGAATTAATTGATTCCAGTGGCATTTCCTTAAGAGTTTCATTTCCTCATATTTATCACCAAAATGGTTCAGCAGAGAGAAAGTATAGACATGTCCCTGAACTGGGAAATACTCTGTCTGTAGGGACAGAATATTGTCACAACAATATTCCTGCGAAATAGACAACAGTACTACGATACATCAATAATAAACGACTATTATGCGACATATCAATGAGATTTTGCGAGACATCCAAATATGACTTAAACAATGACATAATGACAGAAACACGAAGAAAGTGTGACATGTTTGCGATATATCAATAAAACCTACGAAAGATAAAGGAGGTGCCTGCTGCGATTTATCGCAAGAATTCAGATCCGAAGTTGAAGGGAATCTTAGCTGTAAATGAGCTGTCATGAGCTGTAATCCACTATGTAAATACCTATATAAAGGAGATGAGTAGTTCCAGAGAGGGGGATGAATTTTTGAGTGTTAGGAAAGTTTTTAGGAGAGAGAAAATCTTTGTTAAGTGTTTTGTGTTCTTGATTTCTGTAATTCCATAAGATCATATTAATGAAAAAGTGTTCTTAATCTTCAAGTTATGTCATAAATATTGATAGATTCTTGAATAGGGTGTAGTGTGGGAATTCCTGCAACTACATTTTGGCGCCCAAAAACAGGGATTGAAGAGTTGAAAATCATAGTAAAAGCTAGGTAAAAGAAAGAAATCATTCAAGAATTGGAAGAATACTTTTGGTGGAAGAGAAGATGATTGAAATCAAAGATAATCAAAAGAAATTGGAGTGTGATGTAATAACAAAGATGCTGATAGACAAATTCCATGAAGATATTAAAGGAATGATACACAAACGAGATTTTGAAGGAAAGAAGATCATGACGGTAGATGAAGCATCACCGCTAAAAGATTGGGAAAAACAGAAGATTAAATTTACAGCAGCAGAAATTACGAAAGAGAATTTAAGTCATACATCTCCATTGGTGATCACAGTGTCTGTTGCACCAACAAGAAAAGAGAAATCAGTAAGATCTACAGAAGAATGAGCTGTGAATAGGACTCTGGTGGACACAGGAAGTTCTGTGGATATAATGTTTTACCACACATTCAAGAAAATGGGATACAAAGATGAAGAAATATTTAGTCCAACATATCATATTCACGGATTTGGAAAATCTTTAACAAAACCTAAAGGT
The DNA here is from genome assembly GCA_023529315.1 of Papaver bracteatum. Lineage (NCBI taxonomy): Eukaryota > Viridiplantae > Streptophyta > Magnoliopsida > Ranunculales > Papaveraceae > Papaver > Papaver bracteatum. The sequence continues at coordinate 2,457,994 of JAJJWX010000136.1, forward strand.
GAAATTGTAGTACGAATTCCACTGGGGGAAATAGAAACGCAGGTCACCTTGAGTGTGATAGATATGAAATCGCCTTATAACATGATGTTGGGGAGACCATGGATACATGCAATCAAGGCTGTATCATCAACTCTACATCAATGTTTAAAATTCCCTATGCCTAGTGGAATTGGCGAAATTAAAGGAGATGCAGATTATGCAGGGTTATGTTTCCAAAATGAAGTAAGGAATTGTGAAAATCAAATTCAGTTGCCAAAACAGCGTAGAAAAATGAGGAGAGAAGAAAAGAAAGAAGAAGAATTCAAGATTTACATGATAAAATCAAAAGAAGGAAAAGGAATATTCAGCGATGTATCGCAAGAAGATGATGAACCAGTGGAGATAATAAAGACACCAACACCAATGGGAGAGAATGAAGCTAGTTATACCGCAGCAGAACCAACAAAAGAAGTTAATGTTGGAAGTGAAGAAGACCCAAAAATGTTTAAAATTGGAACTAAGATGGATGTGGAGGAAGAAGAGCAAACTGTAAATCTTCTGCGAGAATACAAAGATATTTTTGCGTGGAATATGGATGAGATTCCTGGAATAGATCCATCTGTTGCGTGCCATAGATTGGAGATTAACAAAAATATGAGACCAATCAAACAAAGAATAAGAAAGATTGCAACTACTTATCATGCTAAGATAGAGGAAGAGTTACAAAAGATGCTTGATGCAGGAATTATAAGGCAAGCGAAGTATCCATAATGGATCGCCAATATGGTAGTAGTTCCCAAGAAAAACAAAGGGATAAGAATTTGCATCGATTTTACTGATTTAAATAAAGCTTGTCCCAAAGATAGTTTTCCCTTACCAGATATCCTGCAGATGGTGGAATCTGCCGCAGGAAATGATCGAATATCTTCGTTGGATGGATACAAAGGTTATAATCAAATTCCGCTGGCAGAAGAAAATCAAGAGCATACTGCATTATTTTCTCCCAAAGGATTATATTGCTACACAAAGATGCCTTTTGGGTTACAAAATGCAGGGGCAACATACCAAAGAATGGTGGAAAAAGTATTCGCAAAATGGATACATAAAAATTTAGAGGTATATGTGGATGATATGTTGGTAAAAAAATAAAGAAGCTAAAAATCATGTGCAAGATTTGAGGGAAATTTTTGACCAGATGCGGCTTTTTAATATTAAAGTAAATCCTGATAAATGTACTTTCGAAGTATCATCTAGGAAATTCTTGGGATATATCGTATCAAAAGAAGGAATACAAGTTGACCCTGAAAAGGTGCAAGCAGTTCGGGATATGCCAACTCCAGCAACAGTAAAAGATGTGCAAAAATTGAATGGGCTTTTAGCCTCACTAGGAAGATTCATTTCGCGGTCATCAGATAAGTGCAAGCATTTCTTCAACATATTAAAGAAGGGAACAAAATTTAAATGGACAGATGAATGTGAGAAAGCTTTTCAAGGAGTTAAGGAATATTTGATGAATATATCCATATTACAGAAGGCTGAACCAGGAGAAGAATTGCTGATATATCTTGCGACAACTCCACATGCTTTAAGTGCAGTACTTTTGCGAAATGACGCAGGAGTTGAAAAACCTATTTACTACATCAGCAAAACGTTTAATGTTGCGGAGAAAAATTATTCGAAGATTGAAAAATTAATTTTGGCATTAGTTTATGCAGCTTCTAAACTTCGCATATATTTCCAAGCGCATAAAATCAAAGTACTAACAAAAGTACCAATCGAGTCAGTAATGAAAAATTCAAAAAGATCAGGCAGAGTTGAAAGATGGAATGCACAAGTGGGGAACTTTGAGATCCAATATGCAATTTTATCTTCGCCAAAATCTCAAAGTGTCGCAGAGTTTCTCGCAGAGTTTCCTTTGGAGGATGATGAAGCTGTAGAAGACATGATGGATATAGAAGAAGAATATGGGGATCCTAGAGATCTTTTAACAGAACCAAATAGATGGGAGATATTAGTGGATGGATCATCTAATGGAGAAGTAAATGGAGTTGGAGTCGTTTTTATTTCACCAGAAGGTGCAAAAATGGCATTCGCATTTCGATTGGAATTCGAATTTACCAATAATGAGACAGAATATGAGGCTGTAGTACATGCCTTAAGATTTGCGATAGAAATGAAGGTAGAGAATGCAAGAATTACCAGTGATTCACAGTTGGTTATTCGCCAAATTGAATGGGAATATGTAACTAATGATTTATCTTTGAGAAAATATAAGAAACTTGTAGAAGAATTATCTGCGAAAATACCAAGACTCAAATGGAGGCATATTTCAAGAAGAGATAATAGACTTGCAGATGCTTTTGCGTTCATATCAAGTATGATGGTAGATCCAACAGTGAGAAATATAAAAATACAAACATTAATAGCACCATCAATTGTTAAAGAAAAAGAAGAGGAAGCTGAGGCAATGGTAGTAGAAAATAATGGCGAAGAATCAAGCCGAATTAACGCAGATTGGCGTGCGGAAATTCACGCATATCTAGCAAGGGGGGAGTTACCAAAGAACATATTGGAGGTACATAAATTAAAAAGTAGAGCAACAAATTATGAGTTAAGAGATGGGGTATTATATCGAAAATCTTTAAATGGGCCTTCCCTCAGATGTTTGACACTAGAAGAATGAAAACAAATATTAAAAATGCTACATAGTGGGGATGCTGGTAATCACAGCGGCGGTAGATCTTTAGCATACAGAATGAAAATGCAAGGTTATTATTGGCCATATATGCATGAAGATGTAAAGAATTTATCAAGAAGTTGCGAGGAATGTCAGCGATTTGCAAAAAGAATACATGCACCAGGTGAAATGTTAACATCTTCAAAAAATGTTTGGCCATTTGGAAAGTGGGGCTTAGATATTGTGGGACCATTTGTGCCAGGAACAGGGAAAAAGAGATACTTAATTGTCGCAACAGATTACTTCACAAAATGGGCGGAAGTTAAGGCAGTACAACATATTTGTGATAAGGACATTTTCACATTTATATTTGAGAATATCATCTGCAGATTTGGAATTACAGCGCAATTAGTGTCAGATAATGGAAAGCAATTTGAAGGACAAAATATAGAGATGTTACTTAATGCATTCAAGATAAAGTGTGGAAAATCAACTCCTCTATATCCGCAGGCAAATGGTCAAGCTGAAGCAACTAACAAAACAATTGCAGATATTCTCAAAAATAAATTAGAAGGGCATCATAGAACGTGGTGTCAACAAGTCCATAATGCAGTTTGGGCATATAATACAACACGAAGAGAAGCAACTGGGGTATCACCTTTTTGTTTAACATATGGGGTTGAGGCAGTATTACCAACAGAAGTCGCTATTCCTACAACTAAAAGAGAAGCTTGGGAAAAAAATCTTAGTGCAGGTATGATTCTAGACAAACTTGATGAGGTAGAAGAGAAGAGAGAAAAGGCATTACAACATATGGAGAACTACCATCGCATATTAGCTCGTGAATATAATAAACGAGTAAAGAAGCGTGAATTCCAAGTTGGAGATCTAGTTCTGCGAGAAACACCAGAATATCAGCGAGAGAATGGAGGAAAATTAGCGAAAAAATGGGATGGGCCATATATAATCAAAGAAATAATTGGAACTGGAGCATATAAACTAATGGATCCCGAAGGAAGAGACATGGGTCAACGACTTGGAAGACCATGGGATAGACAATATCTAAGAAAATATTATCAGTAAAGATTTGAAAGACTAGAATGAATGGATCACACGCAAGAAGTTGCGAGAGAATAAAAGAGATATTCTACAAGAACAAAGCTGGCTGAATATAAAAATTATTTTCCGCAATAATTTGCGAGATAATTAAAAAATTAAATGCAAATAAGACGGGCAATAATTTCCTAAAAACATATAAAGAACGGGACGAACTTTTATGGCGTACACCCTAGTTCGCGGATTCTATTCCGTAAGAGGCAATGTCCTTAAAGTGCGTCATAAGGGGGTATATCTTTACTTTCAATTATCATAAGAACGGGACGAACTTTTATGGCGTACACCTTAGTTCGCGGATTCTATTCCGTAAGAAGCAATGTCCTTAAAGTGCGTTATAAAAGGGGTATCTCTTTGCATGGCTATGGGAAAGGCTATACCGCTGCTGGAACCTAGTCATGGAGATTGGTATTATAGAAAATCCATCCAGGAGAGATAACTTGGATTCCCAATTATATAAGGTTATACCCTGGTTGGGCGCCCGAGAGTTTATCCTAAGGAATGCAACGTATGATCAAGGCGCCGAGGTACACGGTTAAGCTGTGGGTGCCCGGGATGGATGAACCTACCCTGGCCATCCATAGCAAGTCTTGGATTACGATGTGTTTGGCCCGAAGAAAACCCCACTTAGGGTGCAGTCTTGTAACTATAAGCCATATAAAGCATAAAGGACAAGGCTGCGAAAACAACTGGTTGTTGGCAGAACCGGATGGGAAAGTGCTAGTCTTGTATGGCCGATGTATAATCCTTGAAGGGGAAACCGGGGGGAGAGATAAGGGCGATACCCTCCATTAGGGAGCTGTGTATCAAAAAAGACGGCAATGTCATGGGGCTTTATATTCGCAAGAATGTTTAGGCCCGTCATATTGTCGCGTGACAGAGACAGCAATGTCATGGGACTTTATATTCGCAAGAATATTTAGGCCCGTCATATTGCCGCGTGACTGGCCAAAAATCCTAGAGAGAAATGTTAAGATGAGGTCAATGGGTTTTTGCGATAAGATCAAAATATGAGATAAATGAAATCAATAATAAGAGGATATAAATTGCAAAGACGTCCTGCGATTTCATCGCAAAGACGGCAATATCATAAGTCTTAAGAAGCAAAGGGAGATTAATCTCACAAGATGGATTAGATTTATCATATTGTCGCAGAGATTAAAATTAAATGATAAGGCAAGATCAACGGATTATTACGTATAAAGGTAAGAATGTCCTGCGATCTTGTCGCATAAAAGTGGCATAATAAGACCTTTAACTAGGAAGGAGAAATAAGACCACAAGAAAAGTTATATCTGCGAAGCATATAACAAATTTTTCGCAGAAATATTTGCGATAATACTACAAATTGGTAACAAAAGGCAAGCATGGGATTTCTTACAAGGGTAACAAATAAAATACTTCACAAGGAAGATTATGAGGGGCGAATATGGGGATTATAAAACAACATTTCATTATCTCCCTTGAGAAGAATCAAAATAATAAAAAAGAAGGAAGATAATCAAGTTTATGAAGATTGGATTCAGAATTAATAAAAATATATAAATTAGAGCAGGTGATTGAGTTACAAAGAACTTCAATGTTTCGCAAAAAGTACAGGAAGAAGAAAAATTCGGAAATTACAATGATTCGCAGAATCAGAAACATCTCGCAGGAATACATGATAATTTAAAGAATATTCTTCTTTAATTTCATCATTCTTGTTCACCACTATTATCTTCACCAGTATCATCTTTTTCAGTATGAGTTTCTCCATCACCAGTGATTGTTTCATGAGGAGGATTTTGTTCTTCATGAGGAGGATCTTGTTCTTCTGTTTCATTAAGAGGGTTTCCTTCGTCCTCAGGTGGATTTTGTTCGTCTTCAGAAAAATCTTCTTCATTACTTGAATAATTCATATCTTCATCTATAGGATGGGGAACTTCATTATCATCTATCTCTAAAGGTTTGATATTTATAGGAGGTAGAAAATGAGAGAGTAGAACATTATTTATGAAAACCTTAGCGCCTAAATGAGCTTTGCGAAGGAAATTCTTTTCCCGATTTCTGATCTCTATATCTTTAAAATATTCAAAATAGTAAAATCTTCTCAATGCCCTGTTATGAGAGTTGGAAAGCGCGGTTTTATTTTTGCGAAGTTTGGCTAATCTCATAGATAGATCCGAAATTGAAGCTTGAAGATTCTTCTCAGATTATGCGAAAGAAAAATTGCATGTTAGAGAGAATTTTTGCGAAAAATAAGATGAGAAAATACAATGAAGTAATTAATAGATGAGGCAGTCAAAATGACTACCTTCCTTTTGAGAAGATAAAGTGTGAATTATAGTAAAGAAGCAACTCTTCCATCGGTCCATGGCATCATCAAAATTATCCCCAACCTTACCTTTTAAACGTGATTTTATGCTTTTTTCATAATTGCGAAGATAAAAATTTTCTTCCTTCAGTAGAGAATAATCATCTTTGAGATTGTTGACTTTTACACTTAGAGCTAATCTTCCTTTAATAAGCTTCTCTTGTTCAGCGGCAGATGATTCAGTTTTCTTTTAAGTTCATCTTTCAAAGTATGCGAAGGACTGCTCTTGGTCCTTACACAATTTTTGAAGATTGTCTAGTTGCTGCGAATAAGCCTTTGTTGTATCTACAAAACTACGTTTCTCTTGAGATAAAACTCTGTTTTCATCTGATAAAGATTCCACCCTCAAATTAATTTGATTCAGCGAATATAAAAGTTGGGAGGCTTCGTTATTTAGACGATCCCGCTCATGAATTAGTTGATCGCGTTCATGAGTTAGTTGGTTGTTCTCATTCTTAAGGTTATTTATCTCGTCAAGTGAATATGTATGAAGAATATTCAAATTATCAAATTGATTCTTCCAAGATTCTTTCCCAGTGCGGGCTTCCTCAGCGATTGTTTCCCACTCAAATATCTTCATTAATTGGTTATGTTTTGAAGCTAAATATACATCAACAAATAAATAAGGGAAAATTGAGTACATAAAAAGCAAGGATTTACAGAGGCAAAAGTAAAGACAAGAAAGTTATACCTTTTAGATCATCATTTATCTTTGCGAAAAGAATTTCACAGTCTAATTGAATTATGAAGCTTATGATCGAGAAATTCACACTCCAAAGTTTTGGCTTGAAGATTCTTCTTCAAAATTTCAACCTCATCTTCTAAAGCAGTTAACGAAGATGAAGAACCGCAAGACCCAAGATGCTTGCTTAGAATCATATAAATATCCTGTCTCGCAGGATCTGAAGAAGATTTCATAACATCGTTCAAAACTTCAGATAATACTTGAAAAGCAGCTTCAACCCCTGTTGCTATTTCTTGGGAAGAAGGAAGAGAAGTAGAAGAAGATGTTTTGGCAATAGTAAGAGTGGAAGAAGGAATTTTATTGGTCGCAGTTATAGTTTCATTCACCGCATCATCATCCACAGCAACCTCCTTTATTGCAGCTTAGTTTACCACAGTTTCATTATCTACGACTTCATTTTCCGCATCCTCGTTAACTGTTGTTTCATTTATGTTAGTTACATTCACCGCAGCTTCATTTGTCGCAGATTTATTTCCAATTATCATAGATTCATCTATCGCAGTTTCCAAAATGTTGGGATTATCAGAGATAGGAATGTTAGTATTGATAACTTCATTAGAGGTTGATGAAGAAATAATATGGGTATTGAGATTCACGCAAGGAGAAGAAGAAGATTTATCTGGCGATGGGACAGGTTTTGCAGGTAAAAATTCGAGAATATCCACTTCATCTGAAAGACCTTTAACTTGACGCGAACGCTTAAGAGGTTTAAGAGCATTCTCTTCGTTCTGCGAATAATAATGTAGGTAAGAAACAGAGGCAACAATATTGTTATTTCAAAAGAATAGGTGTTTCTTACTACCTTATCATTCTCAGATCTCTTCGTCTTCCCAACGCGCCTTTTCTGAGAACCCTTAGGGTTAGGGTTCTTGATAGTAATTTTGGTTTGAGAAGTGGTGTTACTGAAAAAGATGATAGAATATGGGGATTATGAAGAAAAGAGGGCAATAAAGAAAACATAACAAACAATATGGAAAATAAGAACATACCTTTGAGTCTCCATTAAAGCAAAGCAGGGAAGAATACCAGGAAAGAAAAAGTTGCAGACAAAAAGATTTTAAAGAAAAAAGAGAAGGTGAAAGAAGAAAGAAATACACTCGAGTGGGATGGTATTTATAGATGAAGGATGGGTAACCGGGTAAAACGGTAAAGATCGACGCGTGTTAATAGTAAAAGCGTAAAGTAGGGAACTTTGTCGGGTAAAAGATAAGGAGTTGCGGCAAATTAAGAAGCTTAAATTCTCATGATCTTTATCTTCTTCGAAAAAAAGATATGAGAAGAGGCAAGATGTAGGGACAGAATATTGTCACAACAATATTCCTGCGAAATAGACAACAGTACTACGATACATCAATAATAAACGACTATTCTGCGACATATCAATAAGATTTTGCGAGACATCCAAATATGACTTAAACAATGACGTAATGACAGAAACACGAAGAAAGTGTGACATGTTTGCGATATATCAATAAAACCTGCGAAAGATAAAGGCGGTGCCTGCTACGATTTATCGCAAGAATTCATATCCGAAGTTGAAGGGAATCTTAGCTGTAAATGAGCTGTCATGAGCTGTAATCCACTATGTAAATACCTATATAAAGGAGATGAGTAGTTCCAGAGAGGGGGATGAATTTTTGAGTGTTAGGAAAATTTTTAGGAGAAAGAAAATCTTTGTTAAGTGTTTTGTGTTCTTGATTTCTGTAATTCCATAAAATCATATTAATGAAAAAGTGTTCTTAATCTTCAAGTTATGTCATAAATATTGATAGATTCTTGAATAGGGTGTAGTGTGGGAATTCCTGCAACTACACTGTCTTTTCATGCTTATCTTCTTAAGAAGTTCTGGTTTGATTCCTTCTTAGCAATTGTTTTTATTATTAATAGACTTCCAAGTAAGCTTCTTGACTATAAATCTCCTTATGAAGCTTTATGGGTGTTTATGTTATCCATATTTAGTGGATTATAGGAAAGATAAGCTCAGTCCTAAATCTGCCTGTGTGTTTTTAAGATATATCATTCATCACAAAGGATACGGATATATGGACTTACACACTCACAGGATATATGTTATTACTCATGTAGTTTTTGATGAAGCTAAGTTTCCCTTTGTTGCTTCTACTGAGTTTTCATCTTCTTCTAGTCCAACTGTGTTAGTAGAACAATAATTTGTGTCAACTGATGATATATTTGTTTCCACTTCAGAGATTTCAACTTCTTCTTCTACAGAGCAGCCTACTTTTGGTATCCATACAAGGTCTAAATCAGGTATTCATGTCCCTAAAGCTTTATCTAAAGATTTTGTATCTAATAGTACAATGGAGCATCATGTACCTCTTGCTCTTGCTACTTTACTTAAACCACCTCCTGAACCAAAGACTTTTAAAGAGGCCATCAAGTTACCTGTTTGGGTTAATTCTATGAAGAATGGATATACTGCATTACATGAGAATGATACATTTATTCATGTTCCATATATTCCATCCATGAATGTTCTTGGATGCAAATGGGTTTACAAAACCAAACTCAATGTTGATGGTACAATAGAGAGACACAAAGCCATATTAGTTGCTAAGGGTTATTATCAATTGGATGGTATTGATTTTGAGGAGACTTTTAGTCCAGTTGTTAAATCTACTACCATCAGATGTGTTCTAAGTTTAGCTCTCTCAAACAAGTGGAGTATGAGAAAACTTGATGTGAGCAATGCTTTTCTGCATGGATACTTAAACCACCTGGTTTTGTTGATCCAGAATACCCTACACATGTGTGCCATCTTAAAAAATCCTTATGGGCTTAAACAAGCTTCTAGAGCCTGGTATGAAAAGTTTAATGGTTATCTTCTTAAATATAATTTCACCAACTCTATTTGTGATACTTCCATATTCATTTATCATAAGAATTCTGAGAGAATGATTCTCTTAGTGTATGTGGATGACATTATTCTTGTGGGAACTTCTGAATCTCTACTTACTTCTATTATCACTTCCCTAAAGTCTGAGTTTGCCATGAAGGATCTTGGACCCTTACATTACTTGGCATTGAAGCTACTTTTGATTCCTCGGCTAATAAGATGCTTCTTACTCAGAACAAGTATTCCGTTGTTCTGCTCTGAAAACATGATATGTTGGGTTGTAAACCTTGTAGAATTCCAGTAGGTTCTGGTCTAATGATTTCTGCTTATGATGGTGACGTTCTGAAGGATGCTTCTTTTTATATAAGCTTAGTGGGTAGACTTTAATATTTAACACTTACTAGGACTGATATTAGTTTTGCAATGAACTATGTTAGTCAGTTCATGCACAGTCCTACTGACATTCATCTACAACTTCCTAAATGTATTCTTAGATACATTAAAGGCTCTATGTGTCAAAGTCTTACTCTGGGAAGTGGTGATTATTCTGAACTTACTTCATATTGTGATAGTGACTGAGCTGGTTGTCCTGATACCCGCAAATCCACTTCAGGATATTATGTCTTAATGGGTGGTAATTTAGTTTCCCGGTCATCTAAGAAGCAACATATTATTTCTTGTTCCTCAACAGAAGCTGAATACAGAGGACTTGCAAATGCAACAACTGAAATTTTATGGATTTCCTACTTATTTGAAGAACTATCTGTCTACTTATCTCTTCCCTATCGTCTCTAATGTGACAAACTTGGTGCAGGAAGTTTAACTGCAAATCATATCTTTCATGCTCGCACCAAGCACATTGAAGTGGATTATCATATGATACATGATCTAGTTACCTCTGCTTTCAGAAGGTTTTGTACATTCACACTTTTAGTCAGATAGCTGATTTGTTCACAAAAGGATAGTCCAATTCTTAGTTTAGTTTGCTGAAGGACAAACTGATGCATGATGTACGTGCATATGTTTGAGGGGGGATGTTAGACTTAGTCAAGTATCCGTACATTGTACGGACTCATTCTATGCATCCAATCCTAGCCACGGGATATAGTAATAACTACTCCCTCCGTTTCTTTTTAATAGGCCAGTTTCTTTTTTTGAGAAAATTAAGGAAATTAAGAGAACTAATTATTGAAAGTGGTCCTCTAGACACTTGTCAATAAAAAAAGTGAAGTAAAATGGTCCCCATGACACTTGTCAGCCAAAGAAATAAGTGAAATGGTCCACATAACACTTGTCATCAAAAGAAGTTAAAAGAAAAGTGGTCCTAGAAAATTAAAGTAACATTTGACTTGACCAATTAGAAAACTGGCCTATTTTTTTGAAACATTTATTTATAAAAACTGGCCTATTAAAAAGTAACAGAGGGAGTATTATCCAAAATAACAGTAATTGTATTATTACAGTTGTATCGGTTTACCTCCTGTTATTGTTTTCTTTTCTATTGAGTCAATAAGTCGATATAAAACTTACTCATATATCTTTTCCGGAAATTATGCTAGAGCATTTTTTTGAACTAGCATCGTTTGTGGCCGTTGGATACTATAAATGTGATGTCAGCAGAAGATAAAAAACATGCCATAACGTCACATTTACAGTATCCAATGGTCATAAACGCTGCTAGAGCAAACTCGCTCCCATCTTTTCCTTCAACTTTCTCCTCGCATTCGAACCTTGTATCAATCCTCATCACAGATTCAAAAATAGATGGTTAACCGGCGACAAATAGCTCGTTTCAGTAAACAACAAGAGCTGCTGCAGAACTAGCCGGTCATTCAGGCATTTTTAGTCAAGCAACATGTGTTCAATTTGTTGTTGATACAGAGATAAACTCCATGTTGATTTCGAGCAGTTTTATTTTCTTCCCTGCACATAAATCAATTCCATACACAACAACCCATAACTCCTAATCGTACCGAGACACAAAGCATTCATTAAATAGTCACCGTTCATCCCTCAATCAATGGTAGTGAGTTAACTTTCTCAACTGGTTTTTATAAGAAAACTCTGTCCAGGCAAAAAAAAAAATGATATCCATTTCTTGTAAACTCAGAGTCATCGGAAATCCTTGTTCTAGATCTTCACAAACTCTTCAAACACCTTTTAATCTACTCAATTCATCCCCTAGTTCAATGTCAATAGACCTAGGTTCTTGATTGATTTTTTTCCTGGAATTTGAACCCATACTATGGAAAACAGACTCATTGCTTCCTGGTCTCAGTTCATAAATCTCCCTTAGCCACTGTGAACTGTCGCGTCCTAAGGCTTGCCGACATGAACTCTTGCCAGCAACTTATTCTCAGTTCAGTGAAGAGAAAACTGAAATGTGTAGTATTAAGCTCAAACTAGGTTAGATAAGAAGGCGCCCTGCTTGTATGCCCCCAATTATATTTAATGTGCTAGCAGGTGGATCCCCTAAGTAGTTGAAGTCAGGTTCTCCAGTAAATTTCCTTGTAGACTCACTTGGCTGTCTCAAGTGAATAGTGACAACTCTTTGCAATTTCCAATTACAATCCATTTGAGCTATGCGGTACTCCGCTTCGACTTTATCGATGCTCAATGTCTCTAAGTAATGAATTTAACATCATTTTTTCGGATTTTATGCCACATTACTCCAAAGCACCTATAAAACTCAAAATGAACGTAAAATACATGATTCACAAGAAAAATAACAAAAAAAGCATAAACAACAGATAAAATCAAGGCGTTTCAGACACCTATCATTTATGTGTTATGAATTTGAAGATTATGAATAAAGCATTGATTTCTAATTTCTATGGAGATGTTTTTTTTTTTGAAGGTAATGCTTTGTGGAGAATCATCATTCAAGAGAAATATGGTTCTTTTGTTTATGATTGAAAAACTAAGACACCTAAAGGGTATATTGGCAACGCAATTTGGAAAGGTATTATACAATTTCATGGTGTAGTTTCTAAAAATCTAATAACCATACCTAAGTAAAGATAAGGAAACTAAAAGATACTTACAAAAGGGTTACGTAGTTCGTCCATTAACGAGACCTACACCCACGGAGTTGAGATGTTTCACTAAATTTGCAAATTGCAGAAGAAGATAAGGAGAAATATTAGTATAGGTGAGTAGGATAGAATGGACGAATTTAATGAGTTATCCCCCTTGACCTTAGAAGTTCATCTTTTTATATAGTGATGGCTTTATAAGTAGTTACATAGTTTCCCCTAAGGCACTATTCAATTACTTGGAAGTTATGTAGTAGATTACTTGGGAGTCGGGAGTTACATAGTGTATTTTAATAGACTCATCATATGAGGTGGTGCGTGGTGGTATGATGCAATACTTGCGTCAGGTAGGATATTTAGTATCCACACAAGGTGCAAGAAAAGTTAGATTTTGGAAGGATGATTGGATGCAAGATGTCTATACGGCTTCTCTTTTTTCATCTCTCTATATTGGAATAAAGATTAAAAATTATATTATGGCCGAAGTGGTTACAAAGGAAAATGGAACGACTCAATGGGAACTTGTTATTCCTTGAATACTAAATACTCAAATTCAAATAAAATTATTACTCTTATGGATAAGTTGGACTGTGTTTACATTGAACTTTCAGATGAAGACTCAATAGATTAACTTGCTCAAGAAATTATAATACCTTATGTTTTCAGATTAACGTTAGTCAAGTTCATGAGATTATAGATTTTGTTAGAGCGTTGCTCGGTTGAACCCGCCAAGCGTTGGTATGTCAAGCTTTGTTGTCATATTTTAGTTCCAAAACTCAATATCGCTTGATTAGATTACTAGAGTCAACTTCGTTAGGTTAGACTAGGAAGTCTAGAAATGTTGAGACAAACTTGTGTTACATTGAATAACCTGAAGACTTATGGACATCAACAAACACATCATCCTTCTTTTTGAGGTTAGTAATACAAGACTTGACTTGTTTTAATTTCCATCTATGTTAGTTTCAAGTCATTTAGATTGAAAACATAACATTCAAAGTTATATGTATGAAACTTTAGTATTAGAGACTTGATGATTTCATTATGATCAAAGTGTCAAGGAAGAATACATAAGTTGTATCATAATTTTGGTACATTGAATTACGAATTATAATGTATATCCGTTGGCTTCATAATTGCATAATTACTATCTTTGTGACTTGTTAATAGATTGTGTAATGAACTTACTATTGATTTCATGCCTAGAAAACTATGTTTTACTAGATGAGTTTAAGGAAGTAGACTTGCGAAACTTGTTTCCTAGTTGAAAGCAATCAATAGGATTGGTGTTCTGATCCTTATTGGGGATTTATAGCAGGACCGATCCCCATTGGGGATCTATAGCAGGATCTATCTCTACCTTGGGGATATATAACAAGACCGATCGATCTCTATTGGGGATCTCTTTTTTTACATATACTTTAGGGTTTGTGTGAATATCGGAATATGAGTTGAAAGTTCACGAGGTCGACAAAATGGGTAATTTGAACATTTGATAAATTCTTATTCTTTTTTTCTCAAAGATATTACTTGATACTCAAGGCAAGAACCCAAAAATGAAATGTTTGAAAATCTTTTTATTAGGATTTTTGAATTTATATGTTTTATTTTCCCAGCATGTAAAACATATCCATGGAAGACATATTAGTAAATTATAATTGTATACTAGCTAATATTAAGTTGTCATCCATGAGAAATATCAGTTAATTAGTTGGATATTAGCTGGAATTAGACAAATCGAAATTGATGCTTATTGCATATATTTATATATTTTCGGTTATGGAAATTCTTTGGTTCCCAATCTACCTTGATCTATAAATAGTGAAGTTTGTTCTTCTTACAAACTCATCCTAACATAGGAACTTCATTTTGTAATCGATGTGGTAGCCGACTAATAATATTACTTGTAATACTACCCTGGAGAGGAGAGTAACCTAATTAGGCGAAATCTCTTACGTACGCTAGTTTAAAGACTTCCGTGGGATCAAAAACGTCTAGATAGTATCGTTGGTGGGAAACTAGAATTGTATTGTTTTTAGTTTTCGATTATTGATTTGATTGACTAACGATGGATGAACCTTGATTTCACCTAGTTTGATTATTCCCGAGATCATTCTCTTCTGATGTAAGGTCACTCAAACTAGATCAAGGATTGATATAGAATACATATCTCACAATATGCTTGCGATCATCCATTATATCAGACTTCATTCTGTGCGTGATCTATCACAAGGAATCAAGTTTGTTTGTGTGCAAGTATATTGAAAATTGAAGATTTGAAGACAAGAAGATTTCTTATTAGTTTCTGATCTTTGTGATTTACTTCGTGAACACACTTGATCGGTTGTGATATGACTTCGCTTTATTTATTTTGATATTATAACTGCTCGTATAGATCAACGATCTATATTTAGTTCTCTTCGAGATCTAATTGGATTGATTCCGAACCTGGATATGATTATCTTGGTAATCTAGATCTTGGATAATCTAAACCGAACAAAGGAGTTTATATGATTTACTTCTTGAGATTTAGAGTGGTTACCGAATACAGATTAGTCCTTTACTGTTTTGGAATACGAATCAAAGGAGTTGAGTGCTTGAAGTCTTCACAAGCGGGTGAAGCGACTTAAGATAGTGATCTCTATCTTAGGATTCACGTGCATTGGCCAGATTGGTAGTATGCATATACTGAAGGAACTAGGTAACTTGGAGTTAGTTTACTTAGTCTCAACTATACGAAGTTGGTAATATTCTTTGCATAACGGCTTAATTCTGAGAGTATTCAAAACTAGACTAGGTCCCGGGGTTTTTCTGCATTTGTGGTTTCCTCGTTAACAAAATTTTAGTGTGTGCATTTACTTTACTTTTCGTATTATAACTTCTTCTTTTATCTCTCAAAGATAAAACATCAATATAAAAGAAAGTTTATAACAGAAAGTTTACAAATAAAACATCAATGTAAAATTACTTTATTGTTGTTTTAGTTATAATAAAGTAATTTTACTTGTACGTTAATCAAACACTTGGGTTTGATCTAAATAGTTAGTTTCAGTTTCGATACCTATTTTATATACCAAGTGTACACCATGTGGTTTCTATCTTTATAATAGTCTCTATGTATATTAGATCACGCAAGGTATGTATCATATAAGTTGATATCGACAAGATTGTGGTGTACTTGGTACCCTCGTCATTTTAGAGTCATTTGGAAACAACAGTATCCTCCTAAAGTTAACTTGTTTCTTTGGGTCTAGGTTCAAAATACAATTTTAACTGGAGACAATTTTTTGAGAAGCAATATTGCTACTACTTACAACCGTGTCTTCTGTATAGTCGATGAATCAATGTCTCACTTATACATTCTATAGGATTGGATGCATATTTTTAAAAGTTTTGATTAGAACTTCACTTTTCCTATAGATATTACTACCTTGTTATCATCTCGGCAGTCACTCAATGAAAAGATAAGGGTACCCAAATACACCACAATCATTTATTTATCCACCTATAAGTCCTCTTACCGAAAGTGATCGTCTATGGACAAAGTCGAGACGATACAAAAAATCGGTATTCACACTTTGTGTGATTGCCTATGGATACGAGATCGAGACAATATAAATACCAAAGTATGATACTTGATAATAGGTTCAGACTGAACAAAAATCTATAAGATCACTATCAAGTATATCGACGTTTTTTTTTTTTTTTTTTTATTGATTGGAAAAATATAAGCCCAAAAATTGGAGGATACAAGAGAATTTAAGAAAAAATAGAGCCAACTATATAGGCCCATAAGAGTAAATTTAAAACAGCCAACTTTATAGGCCCAATAAAGAACTCAACAACATAAGAATCAGCACTGGTCACTGAATTCCATGTTGAAGAAGAAACTCATTATCAGATTCTATAATATTCAAAATTTGGTTGTTCTACTCTTGTTAAAGGTATCCCTCATAAATGAGTCTTTGTCCTGCTGTCAATCTTGCACCTCTTTTTGCAGATGTGTCTGCTACAAACTTTGTCTCCCTGTAGCTGTGGCAGAATTTGATGTCTTGAATCTGTTTTAATGCCTTATTCCACCTCATCTTCACAAACCAGGGCATCTTATTGCTTTCAAATTCTGTTATGACTGTTTTAGAATCAGAAGTTAAAATTATATTCTTCATCTTCCATTCAACAGCTAATTCCACTGCATTTATGACTGCATACACTTCTGCTATATAATTTGTAGCAATTCTAACTCCACCAGATGTAATAACCTGTAATTTTTTTATATACTGTTTCGGGTCTGGTTATACCTAGATTGGTTAACCTTGTGTTTAGATTGTTGTTCCTTAAGCCCTAACCTTAAACTTAACCCTAACCTTAAACTTAACCTTAAATGGGTGGATTGAACAAGAAAGGCTCCAAGTTAGGGTGGAAATAGAGCCACCCAAATTCATTGTTTGTTTTTCCTTAATAATGTTATTAATGTTTGATAACTAAAACTTTAGAAATTTTAGAGAGAGAAACTAAAAACTAGGGAGAAGAAGGAGATGAAGCTAGAGTTTATTTTAGAGGGGGAAAACCATGGAAAATCAGTGGAGAGTTAAGAGGAGTTTTTTTTTAAGCTATTGAGGTAGTATGCTAGATTCCCTTTCTCTTTAAGTTTTTTTTTATACTTGATTTTGAATTTGTATGATTAGATCTAAGTGATTTATTGATTAAAAACTATGAATCTAATTGATGATCGGCATTTAATATTGATAGATAACATGCTTAGGTATCTCTAGTTAAAATTTGAGAATATTTCATCACATATTCACCATAAAATGTTTGTTTGTACTTGGATGTTGATTTCTAAATTGTTTTGTACATTTTCGCTTTGTATGTTCTTGACTGTACTTAGGACATCTTGATTATATCAAAACGATTTTTGATCTTGATAAAAGTTGTAGATCTATGTCTTATCTTTAATTATGCGTTGAGTTTACTAAATTTAGAATTTTTATGAATTTACGGTGAATTGTTTGGTAAAATGATGCAATCTGTCCAAATGTTTGAAATGATCTTATAAAATCAATAACTCTCATTTGAACCATTGGGTTTTCGTAAAAATTGAATATGATATAGACCCATATGTTATAAATGCTTCCCTAAAATTTGAAGATGATCGGATTAATGAATCATTATGAAACATGTAATATAAAATTCTAGTTGTTATTGAAAATAGATGAATTGAGCCAAGAACAAAAGAATTTTTTTTTTGATTAATGAAAATAGTTGTTGTTAATTCTATTTTTCTTTTGATTGATGAGAACAGTTGTTGTTAATTACTTTTTTCTTTTGATTGATGAAAATAGTTGTTGATAATTTTTTAGATTAAAGAATCTTTGATTTTTGAAATTAGTTATTATTAATGCTTTTCTTTTTCTTTAGATTAAAGAATTATTAGTGGGACAAAGAATCTTTTGATTTTTTTGAAATTAGTTTTGATTAATTCTTTTCTTTTTCTTTAGATTAAAGAATTCTTAGTGGAATAAAGAATTTTTTGTTTTTTTTGGAATTAGTGGTTATTAATGATGAAAGTTAAGGAATAATAGGTATTAATAACTTATTATATTCAAATTTGAATTCTTTTTATTTTTTTGGTGGAATCCTAGGAAACAACTTTTCTTTATTGTACTGTTTGTTTTAATAAAGAATAAAAAAAAAAGGAAGAATTATGTTAGAGAGAGAAATAAATTAAAAGAAGGTGGTAGTGGTGGACATAAATAATTAGCTATCACTTTGAAGACATAATTATTAGATTCTTATCTTGACCAAACTTTTAAACTTAAGGTTAGGTGGAACTTGTTTTAGGTTGTGAATATATATATATATATATGTATATATCTTATACTAAGAAGAAAAGAGTAACCATACTAAGAAGAAAAGAGTAAACATACTAAGAAGAAAAGAGTAAACAAAAATCTAAATTAATAGAAATAACGAGAGATTCTTTTAGTTCATATCAAAGACAATTTCTTCGGTGATAAAGCTTTTCCTTCTATTATTTATAGTTTTTGGATTGCGATTCGAGGTAGGCGCAACACAATCTAAAACTCTTCTTTTATTTAAGTTTCTTTTAATTAAATTTATGTTTGCAAGTTTCCATTAATATATGGATGATAATCGATGTTGTGAGCATGATTATGAATGTTGGGTTGCGGTCCATAGAATGTGATTCTTAAAGATTATTTATGACGGGATACGAGATATCCTTTGAAACGGTATTTGTTTCCTAAACCCACGTGGGAGCTCCCTTGGGCGAGCGGATTGATTAAATTTATTGTTGTATAATGTTGGGATACGAGATATCCTTGGGGACGGTTTTGTTTCCTAAAACCCGTGGGGGAGGGGGGGGGCTCCCTTGGGCGAGCGGATTGATTGAATTTATTAATGTATATGGATGTGGTGTTTCCATATGTTTGTGGTGGTGTTAACCATGCAACTTGTTTTGAAAAGAAATTGAAAAATATTGCATAAAATGTTTTGTTGCTTCTTTTCCTACTGAGTGTCACAATTCACGTCGTATTATGACAAAAATTCCAGATTTTATGACACCACAAGGAGCTAATGGCGGAAAAGCATAGAGATCGGTTTTGGTGTTTTAACTAGTAGTTGCATATTATGATTGGAAATTTGTAATAAAATATCATCAAACTCTCTTTTGGATGATTTATTGAGTGCTTATTGAGTATTTATATTTTGGAGATTATTGGGTTAATGTATAATTAATGGAACAATGTGTTATTAAGACAATTTTATTTGGTTAGATAAATGAAAATTTCTGAGTCATGTAAGTTTGACTGTTAATGATAATTATTTTACAAGATATTTATGATTGAATATTTTATGGTATGCATAAAACTCATGGCTTATGAAGTTGTAAAATATTAGAATTTTCTGAGTGCCGGAATTATTTTTAAAACAATTGTTTATTACTATAAGAAATTCAGATATTTTCTGACAGATTCAACTATGTTGAAGTTTTCCTGTTTTTAAACTATTCTATGGCGTGTTTTAGTCTTTGGTGTCTTCTGTAAACTTGAAGAGATTTCTTTTTAGATTCCAAAATGGTAAACTAAACCTGATTTGGAGTTGTGAGTGATTTTATATGATTTTATAAAATGGACTATCTCTGTTTTTCTTTTCTGCAGTTCTGGTCAACTACGTATTTGACTGTGGTCAAAAGGTCTTTAAGATAATCTAAATTTTTTGTAAAATTTATGAATGGAACTATACTCAATTAGAATTCAGAAAGTATAATAATAATAATATTTGGATTTGAAATAGGTTCGGTAAAATTCGTGGAGTTAATTGATGTCTGTTTTTAATTTATAACTCTTCCTTAAATATGCGATTCTTTTGAATTAAATCTGGAACGTTTAACGATGAATTTTTTTTTATGGTAAAATATAGTTCTCTATTGTTCATGTGAGTTAACAATAACTACAAGTTAACGGTTAGATGTTCCCAAAATAATTTTATGTATCCGCTGCGACAAAATTTCGGAATTGAACATAAATAAAGAATAGACAAAGAATCGGTTGTTTGGACTTGGGCCAAGTGTAGAAGTCTAGGATTGTTATTAAATGTAACATTTCGGATTTTGGGTTTGGATTTGGGTCGAAATCCAGGCCCGGAATTCGGGGTGTCACACCAGATATCACCCCTAACACTTGGCTTAAATGATTTCTAATTACTACTCCAAAACCAACAAACCCAGGTTTCCAATTGATGCTCCATCACAACAGAACATGATATATCCAAGGCAAGGAGGGCCCCAGAAACAAACCTTTATATTTTGGAATTTGATATTTCTTGGCTCAAGTTTGAAGTACTGGATTACCTGATTATCAATGTCATAGTTCCATTTATAGCTTTTCATTCTGAGGCTTCCTTCATATATTGTTTTCTTAATTCTTGCCTTGAAACCTTGCAGATTTGGTTTTATTTGGTCAAACCACAAGTTGTTTTTCTGGAACCAAAGCTCTTTCATTATTTCACAAGATGCTACAATCCAGCATTCTTTAATAAAAGGACTGTTACTCCTTGCACTGCTCCAAATATCTTCAAAGGCATGAGGATTTTTAAAATTGAACACATGGCATATCCACTGCCAAATCTGTTTGCTGAACTTGCAGGTCCACAGAAAATGCTTCATATTGTCTTGGTCTTCTTTACAAATGAAATATCTGGAAGCAAGTTCAAACCATCTTGCCACCATTACAGAGTCATCAACATAAACACCTTGTACAAGTTTCCATATATTGCTTGCTATAGCTGGATGTAAAAATGAATTCCATATTTTGTGTAGCATTGCAAAGGTTGTTATTTGTTTCTTATTAAGTTGACTGCAGAAGAAGTAGTAAATTTACCTTTGATTTATCCTTTCCATATTAAGAAATCATCACTAACTCGAATTTCAGGCAGAGTGTAATGAGCAAGCATTTGTTTCAGTTCTTTAGGCATATTCCATTTTCCTTCTAGAATCAAGTCTGAAAATTTTAGATTGATATTCTGCTTAACATACTCAGTGAACCCAACTTCTTGGATAATGGGAGCATTGTTTATCCATGGATCAAACCAGCAAAAAAAAAAAAATTCTCCACTCCCTATACACCACATTATGTTTTCTTTCAAATGATTCCAAACCCATTTTAATCCTAGCCAAATAGATGAAAGTTGCCAGGTGCTCTTCCACTGGTGTAGATTATCTTGATATTTTGCTTTAATGAAAAGTGTCCATTCAGCTTCTGAGTTAAGTACTCTCCAGAGAATTTTCATAAGAATAGCTTTATTAAGAACTTCTAATCTTTGTAGTCTAAGGACTCCTTCACTGTAAGGAGAACACATTTCCTTCCAAGATAGAGTCTTAAATTTCCTAATATCACCATCTCCAGACCACAAGAAGTTTCTGATGATCTTCTCACAAATTTTTATCACTGATTTTGGCCATTTATAAATTTCCATACTATATATAGGAATACTGCATAGGACTGACTTGATTAGGACAATTCTATCATTGAATGAAAGTAATTTTCCCTTCCAACTAACCAATTTATTTTTCATCAACTCTACCATAGGCCACATTGTTGCAATTTTTACTCTGCCAGCATGTAAAATAATTCCTAAGTACTTTTCAGGGAGAGTAGTTACTTCCATTTGCATAATATCTTTGATCTTCATTATTCTTGCAGTTGTAGTTCCATCCACAAAAAGTTTACTTTTTATTTTGTTTATCACTTGACCTGAGCTGCCTGAGCTGTCTTGATATTCTTCAAGTAACTTCATCAGATTTTGAATGCTTCCTTTTCCTCCATTGCAGAAAATAAATACATCATCTGCAAAAAAACATGTGAGAAGGATGGATCCCTTTCCTTATTACCATTGGCTTTATTTTCCCTTCCATCACCAACTTTGTTATGTTTCTACTTAGAACATCTTCCATCAAGATAAATAGAATGGGGGATAGGGGGTCTCCTTGTCTTAACCCTCTACCCACTGAAAAGAAGCCATTTGGTCCTCCATTAAGCATGACTTAAATTCTTGCTGACTCAAAGATAATATTAATCCATTCACACCAATTATTTAAGAATCCATACTTTTTAACACTTGAAAAAGTAACTTCCAGCTCACTGTGTCATAAGCTTGAGATATGTCCAGTTTAAGCCCCAAATTACCATTTCTTCTTTTCTTTTTCATTTCATTGATCATTTCTGATGCTAATAAAATTTGATCTTGTATATTTCTCCCTTTGATATATGCTGCTTGTTGGGGAGAAATCATCTTATGCATGAGACTTGACATTCTTGTTGTAATGATTTTAGTAAATATTTTAAAGCTTACATTACTTATCCCAATTGGCCTATATTGCTGACGAGATCTTGCACTTTCAACTTTTGGTAGAAGCACCAGGAAATTGGAGTTTAATCCTTTTGGGATAAATCTTCTTTTTCAGCAAAATTGAACTGCAGTGACCACGTCTTCTTGAATTATCTGCCAACATGCTCTGTAAAAGCTGCCTGAAAAGCCATCTGGACCTGGAGAGCTGTCTGGATCCATTTCAAAGATAATTTGCTTGATTTCTTCCATAGTTGGAATTGCATCCAACATTGCTTGATATTCAGATGTTATTAAGTTTGGGATTACATCAAGTAAAGTTTCTGATATATTAACTTCTTTGAACTTAAATTTTTCTTCAAAAAAGTTCACTAGCATTTCTGCTATTTTTCCTTGATCAGTAATGACTTCATTGTTATTATTATCCATCTCACAAATATAATTCCTTGCTTGTCTTACTTTGAATTTAGTATGGAAGAAGTTGGTATTTGCTGACCCTTCTTTGACCCATTTAGTTCTAGCTTTAAGTTTAAGCAACGTGCTTAGCTACACTTTTTTTTGTTTAGCTTATTCTCATGCTTAAGAAAATTGTCCAGAAATTCCTCATTCCCTGGATTTTCATCAGATATTTTCATTGCTTCTTGAACTTCTTTTGTGGCTTCTTGAATTTGTACATTTACATTTCCAAAAACTTTCCAGTTTCGTTCAACCAACACCTTTTTTAACTTTTTTTTAGCTTGCACTGTAATACAAAAGATGGATCTCCTTCTACACTTTCAGCCCAGCAATTAGTAACAACTTCTATGAAATTGGGATGATCAATCCAGATTTTTTGAAACTTTTGAGGTACATTTTTTGGTTTAGGACAACTTACACAACCCCCTAGTAGTGGAGAGTGATCAGAAGCTATTCTCAAACCAACTTTATAACTCCATACTTCATGCTTTTGAAGCCATAAATTGTTAATGACTGCCCTGTCAAGGTTGCATAGAATTATTTTAGCTCCATGTTGACAATTAGACCAACTGAATTCACAACCTGATTTGGAAGCATGTTGTAATTCACATTTATCTAGACAGTTATTGAACTCAAGCATATTTCTTGTATTAGGATCTCTCCCCCCAACTTTTTCTTATGCGGATAAAAAGGCATTAAAATCCCCAATAGCCAACCAAGGAAGATTAAACCCACTTATTACCTCCATTTCAGCCCATAAATTTCTTCTTTGAATTGCTCCAACATGAGCATGTATTCCAGATATCATACTTCCTCCAATGTTGACTGTAATCATTTGAGTTGACATAGATACTACAGTTGGTGTGGGCAAATGTTTATTCCAAAAAATCCATGTATTCCCTTTCTTATTTGGCAGAGAGTTATGAATTGCTATATTTTACATTCCTGGTAAATTTAGCTTATTGCAAAATGCTGCATTGCAACTTATTTTAGGTTCTGCTATAAAAACAATAGAAGGTTGAAATTGATTTATTAAAGACCTTAATTTATCTTGAGCCCTAGGTCTTCTCAGGCCCCTGAGGTTCCAGAATATTACTTTCATTGTAAGGATTGGAGGTCCCTAGTACCCCCTTTACCTTGATTTTTCCTGTAATTATATTTAGTGTTGATCTGCTGGGCCTTGATCTTACTTGGAACTTCCTTCTATTGAACTTCTGTAGTTGATTTGGTGCCTGAAGTTGAAGGTTTTTGAATTATTTTTGACCAAGTTGTTGTGGGAATTCTTTCCTCAGAAATTGATCCATCTTTGCCATTGATAAAGTTGATAACACTCTTGTCAACTACATTATCCTCAATTATTTGTTGGATTCTAGCAGTAGATAAGTTCCCATCAACTTCATTTATATGAAGATCAACTTCCTCCTCAATCACTGTATTAAGAGCCTCATATCTGCCAGAAGGTATCTTCACTGTTTCAGGACTTAAGATTTCTTGATGTACTTCTGGTGCTGGAGTAAAGCAAATATCAAATTTGACTTGTTCTGTTTGAGTGCTATTTGAGTTTTGTCCATTATCCACAGCTTCCACAGGTGACTTTGGCTTGGAATTAGTTGTTGCTTTTCCATTATTATGGTTGGTATCTGGTGTTGCTTCAGATGATGACTTCACTCTACATTCATCTTGTAGATGACTAACAATCTTACAATGATGGCAAAATTTTGGAAGTTTTGTTAGAAGTACACTTTGCATAAACCCTCCAAACTTGGTCTTAATCCAAAGTTTATGTGGAATTTTCTTTGCTAAATCTATTTTCACAAGAACCCTTGCATATAAACTATTTTCAAAATTCAGAGTAGCTTTATCAACCTTTACTGGTTCTCCCAAAGCCCTACTTATTGTAAATAGAGTCTGTTCATCCCAATATTCCAAACTTAGACCAGGATAATGAACCCATACCATTGTTGTAGATGTTCTATGTAGCTCTGGTCGAAAATCTGGAATCCAATTTCGAATCCATAGTGTTTGATGATAAACTTCCCACATCCCTGATTTGATATAACTTTGATCTCTTTCATTATCTAGTTTAATGGTGAAAAAACCTTTACCCATTGGAATCATTTTGCATTGACCTACTAATTTCCATTGTGATTTCAGATTTGTTACAGCATCAGAAAATTTTAAACAAAGTAAATCCAAACGACCTATTAGGGAAAATTTCCATACAGCACATTCATCTGTTCCATTTACTAGATCAATTGAAGGACTGTCTTCCACCATATTGTTTAGATCCACCACAAATGAATCCATTTCTAAATTTTGAGTTGTTGCCATGAAATTAACTTGAAATGAAAGTAAAGAATCAACTAACAGTAATAAACACCAATCATTTGATGTTTAGAGGTTAAGTTTTACCTGAATTAATGACGACGATCGATATTAAAGCTGAGAAAAAACAATGAATGAAAACCGAGTTAATCACCCGATTTGCAGAGCGCGACTCGGCCTAGTTTCCCCTATCAAAAAGTCAAGTATATCAAAGTTAACGTTTGTGTAATTTACTTTAAATTATATTGATAGGTGCCTAAAATACGTCATTTGAGTATCGTTTTCTTGTACTTTTCTTTGTTCATTTTCTTGTTTTGGTTGTATATTACACTTGTTTTGCTTTTGTAGGTACATCAGAGTCATGCGACACGAAAGAAGGCAAATAAAGGTCAAATACATTGCTTGAGAAGCTTTGGCGTTGTTGGAGTTGAAGTTAACAAGAGAGTACAAGTCTGGTGGCTTTGAAAACCAATAATTACTGAAGGCAGACGAGTCCTTACTCAGGGCAGCCAACTGATGTCAGCTGAAATCAATGCTAAAGACAGACGTAAAGCTGATCAGAGCCACCATCCCCTTTATAATGTAAGAACAATACCTAGCTCGTGTAGTTGCAGGAATTCCTACAACACACCCCTTATAATATTTTGATAATAATTTCTTAATCTAAATCTATTTCATAACCAAAATAAAGATTAAAATACTAAAAATTATAAATTGGACACAAAGATTTTTTACATGGTTCGATCAATGTGATCTACATCCATGGTTCTTCACTATGATTAACATTTACATTAATATTCTCCATTAATGGAGTTCTAGATCTAGTTTTTGGGGAAGAAGATGATAAAGAAAACCACATTCTCTCCCTAAAAATATCTCTCTCTCTCTTACTAAAATTGTGTCTCCCCTTTCTCTCTCCTGCTCTCCTCTTTATATAGGTATTTATATAGTGGATGACAGCTCATAGACAGCTAGGCTAACCTTTAATTTCGGGTTTGTCTTGCGATATCTTCGCAAGTATACAAATGATAATTTCGCTACACTCTTTAAATCTCGCCAGGTCTTCATGTCTTTCTCATGTTTTGTCTGCCGTCCTTTGTTGCGTCGTTTTTGTAATCAATCTGCGACACTCGCAATGTGTTATTTATGAAAACTTCGCAAGTATGTCCTTGTTGCGATATTCTGATCCTACAGCTCGAGCAACACTTTTTTTTTGAAAGTTAAAATGCATAGAAGAAAGCTAACTTTGGGAGTTAGAAACCCTTACATCAAAATGAGTAGAGCCATCCAATGCTGGGCCGATAGAATCAACCCTAACATTTGATTTATCTACTTCCAATGCTCCCTTAATACAATCTGGAATTTTCTTTCTCCAGTTAAGGAAAGAGCTAAAGTGTTTGGCTTCTTTGGCCATTAAGTCAGCTACAGTATTATCTGATCGAGGTACCAAATGAAAACCCAAAAAATTATTGCAGGACTTTAATTCATTGACAACTTCATCTAAAATAGGAATGTTTTGCCATTCTAACAAGGATTCCCTTCCATTAAGGTAATCAAAAAGGTTCTTGCAATCTCCTTCTAGTGAAAAGTTTGAAAGACCAATTTCCATTGCCCATTTTGCTCCCTGTAACAGTCATAGAGCTTCCGCTTCTTCAGGGATAGTGGCTGTAAGAGCTCCATCTCTTCCTTGTTCAAGTATTCCTGCATCATTTCTAAGAATTAAAGAGAAACCTGCTGGCAAGTTAGATGATATCCATGTTGCATCTATGTTTATTTTCAACTGGGCTTTCCCTGGGGGTGTCCAATTAATATTTTTGTTTCCATTCATAAACCCTTGTGCCAGTAGGGGATGGTCTTTGTACCAAAATTCTAAGTGTCATTTAATATCTATGCTTAATTGAGCACTAATCTTATGTTTATTCTCAAACACTAAGTTACATCTTTCCTTCCATATGAACCAGGCTTTTGTCAAAGCCAGTTCCACAAGAATTATGGTACTCTGTTTACCTAACCATTCTTTACAAATGTCTAGAAAAATTACAGAACTATTGAATTGAAATTGAATTGGGTGGGGTTCTGAAGCCCAAACCTCTTTGGAAAAAGGACAGAAGAATAACATATGTTCAATTGATTCTACATCATTATATTCTAAAGGGCAATTAGGATGAATGTCTTCCAATTTTGCTAGTTTCAGATTGGTTGCCAAAGCATCATGTAAGCATTTCCAAGCAAATATCTTTATCCTTTGAGAAACTCTTAAGTTCCATAAAGAGCTCCAAAAGGAATCAGACTGAACTAGATTGTAGTGGTT
Organism: Papaver bracteatum; assembly: GCA_023529315.1. Lineage (NCBI taxonomy): Eukaryota > Viridiplantae > Streptophyta > Magnoliopsida > Ranunculales > Papaveraceae > Papaver > Papaver bracteatum. The sequence continues at coordinate 2,485,709 of JAJJWX010000136.1, forward strand.
TCTAGTTTTTTCAGTGAGTTTTTTGTACATTGACTTAACTGTAAATTTCCCTGTTTTTGTAAGTAGTCATCTAAGGGTATCAGATTTGCCTATTGCTATCCTAATATTTTTTATTTTGTTGGCAATAGACAAGGGAAAAATGTTCAAAAGTAAAGAGTAATTCCACTTCTTAGTAGAGGGGTCTATCAGATCCTTCATAAGTGTTAGGTTGGAGTTAGTAGTTGTTCTCAGGCTACTAAGTTTGATCTCTAGGTTTGGGATTCAATTATCATCCCAAATGTTTATGGAGTTTCCATCTCCTATTTCCCAAATACTGTTTTGTTCCACTAGCAGAATTCCTTTGTGAATACATTTCCAAATCCAGGAACTGGTATTAGGGATTTTTGCTTTGAAAACAGAGGATTTTCTAAAGTATCTAGGTTTCAACTGGGATACCCAAAGGGCTTAGGGTTCATTTAAGAGTCTCCGTGCTAGTTTGGCAATCATTGCTAAGTTGAATTTTCTAGCATTTCTAAATCCTAATCCTCCTTTATTTCTGGGTTTACATAGGCAAGAATAGGATATAGGGTAGTATCCTTTGTAGTTTGTTTCCTTACCCCACCAAAAGTCTCTTTGGAGAGCATCAATCTTATTTGTGATTTTCTTAGGCAGGATAAAATAGCTCATTTGATAGCTAGCCATACTGGCTAGAGAAGCTTTGTTAAGAACCATTTTACTAGCTTGATTCAAAGTTTTTCCCATCCATCTTTGTATTTTTTGTTCCATCTTTTCCACTATGGAATCAAAGAGCTGGATTTTAGCCCTACTTATGAAAAAGGGGGTTCCTAGGTAGGTATCTTTAGGATCTATTTTTTTTATTTTAAGAAGTTTACATATCATTCTCTGATGCTTAGGATGCACTTTCCTACTAAAGAATACCCCAGATTTATCAAAATTTATCAATTGTCCTGAAGCTATACTGAAGGATTCTATAAGTCTTAGAATATTATGGCTTTCCCTAAGATTAGCCCTTATAAAAAGTAGACAATCATCAGCAAAAAACAAGTGAGAAATATGACTATTTTTTGGAGTAATTTTAACTCCATTAATTATTTTTTCTTCTTCTCCGGAGAGGAGAAGCCTGGAAAAAATTTCCATACAAATGATGAATAGATAGGGAGAAAGTGGGTCTCCTTGTCTAAGGCCCCTAGTTGGTTTGAAAAAATCCTCAGGACTACCATTCAGTAGGACTGCAATACTAGATGTAGAAATGCATTGATAGATTAAGTTACAAAAGTTAGTGTCAAAACCAAAAGCCTTCATAGCTTTGATAAGGAAAAGTCAGTCCACTCTATCAAAGGCCTTGGACATATCTATTTTGATCCCCATTCCAACATGTTTCACCTTCTTCTTTTTGAAAGAGTGGATTATTTCTTGGGCTATAATTATATTATTTGAGATTTGTCTTTTAGAGAGGAAAGAAGCTTGAAATGGGGAAATGAAGCTATTAAGGAGAGGTTTGATTCTATTAGCTAGGATCTTTGTTACGATTTTGTAAATTGTGTTGCAAAGTCCTATGGGTCTAAATCCACTAGGGTCTTTAGGGTGCCTACTTTTAGGGATAAGAAACAAAAAGGTTTTGTTGAAGTCAAGATGAAGGCAACCTGAAGAGAATAAATGTTGAACAGAGGAAATGACCTGAACTCCTACTGTTTCCCAGTTTTGTTTAAAGAAACTAGCTGGAAAACCATCTGGTCCTGGTGATTTATTTGGTTTGAGTTGTTTCACAACTGACCAAATTTCATCCCTAGAAGGAATAGAGTTAAGAAGAACATTATCTTCAAGGGAAATACGGGGATTAATACTCTCAAAGAGATCAGTGTTAGGTATTTCTAGAGGAGGAGGAGGAGGGGCGGTAAATAGATTAGAAAAGAAGTCAGAAAGAGTAACTTGGATTTCAGATCTTTTGAAAGTTACTTCATTTTTGCTCTTTCTGATGCATTCAATGTTATTCCATTTCCTTCTTTTCATAGTTTTAGTGTGAAAATATTTAGTGTTTCTTTCTCCTAAGTGAACTATATTATCTCTAGATTGTTGTTTGGCCGTTGCTTCTTGAGTTGCATAAAGTTTTTCTAAGAGAGTAAGTTTTTCCTTAATCTTTTCTTCCTTTTTATAAACATGCAAAGAGGTATTCAAAGTTTCTATTTGTGTTAAAACCTTTTTGATTTGCTTAGCAGGCAGACCAAAAATGTTTCTCTTCCAATAGTCTAGGTTATACTGAAGGGTTGTGAGGTTGTGTGCTAAAGTTTCAGGAGGAGAAACTCTTATATAACATGATTCCAGGATTCTTTAATTGTTTGTACACAAGAGGATTCCTTGTGCCATGTGTCATAATACTTGAAAGTATGAGTTACTTTGACAGCTAATGTGTCAAGAGTAAGAGCAATTGGGCAATGATCAGATCCAGCTGCCACTAAGTGTGTTAATTCATAGTTTGGAAATTGAGCATTCCACTCGGTATTGGCCACTGCTCTTTCTAGTCTTTCTTGAATGTTTTCTATGCCAATTTTATGATTATTCCAAGTATATTCACAACCTTTGAATCTGATATCTAAAAGACAAGCATTGTTTAAAATGTCTTCAAAATAAGAACTTTCAGACTTTTTGAAAGGTAATCCTCCACATTTGTCATCTTGGATGAATATCATATTAAGGTCTCCTAGTAAGACCCAAGGCATTGGGTTCTTATCTACTTGTTCTGCTATATCAGTGAGGAAATCCCAAGCAATCTTTTTGTTGTTAGGATAAGGGCTTCCATAGAAGCAAGAAAGAAGCCATTTCTTAGAAGCTGAGTTAGTTTGTATAAGAATATTAATCATATTTAAATTCCACTGCACAATTTCAAAGTGGAAACCATCCATCCATGCTAAGGCTAGACCCCCAGCTTGTCCTATTGGATTTATTATGTGAGTATTAGGGAAATCTTTAAGGATTTTCTTCACTAGATGTTTTTGATTTTTTGTTTCAAATAAGAACAAAATTTCGGGTTTTTCTCTAGAGATTAACTGATTAAGATGATTTTGCGTAAATGGATTTCCAAAACCTTGGACATCCATGCTATAATTTTCATAATTTGTTCAAAGATTGGCTGCTAATTCTACAAAGTCAGAAGGTCTACAGTTCTTTTCAATTGAAATCAACTAGTACAGAGCAAATCACAGCAATAAGTAAACTATGCAATTAAAAGAATTTATCAAGTCAGGAAACAAATTATCACAATTTAATCAATATTATAAGAGAGCAAGATTAGAGTTAGGGATACCTGGGTTTCGTCCTTTTGCACTGATGGGGAATTCAATAAGAAGGGTACCTGTTGATATAGATCTATCTCCTGAATCTGATCCTTAAATTTGGATCCAAATGGTCGATTTGAAGCAAATTTTTGTTTTCAATAGCAATTATGCAAAGCTCTTCCGACGAAGAAGAAGAAGATGGGAAATTAGTGATTGAAATTTTAAAAAGATGATTTAGATTAATTTCCAGGGGCATTAACGATGCATGAGTGCGATGACTTAGATCAATTTCTAGGGCGCATGAGTGCAAAAAGAACTTGAAAGATGAGTACTAGCTACAATAGATGAAAATGCAGATAATCTTTGAGTCAGTAGAACTGGGAGACCCCAAACTATCCCTAGCCTCTTCAAAGGGAAAAGAAGAAGAAGAGAGACTCCTATTAACCCACTGAACCACATGACTTGTTCAGGGTTGGACCTGGTTAACAATAACCAGGGACAACTCATAATCCGGCTCGGTGCTAACTACAACCGAGTTAATGGAAACTATAACATGGAAAATCAATGAAATGTCGAAAATAAAATAAAAACTTAAACTTTGTTTTAATGAAAAGGTTCCTCTGACCAATCTCTACTCGACAACCAATTTATTTATTACCTTAAAAATAAAAATAACAACTCAATGAGTCTATAAAACCTAGTGATAGATCACCAAGAAAGAGAAGATACGGCACATTGTACAGGCTATGCACTATCCCAAGAAGGCCAAAAAGCAATTGAGAGGAGGTTTATAGCTTTTTCCTTGATTGACTAATTTTGAACAATGTTTAGAAATTATGGGACAACACTAAAGAGTTTTGCTAATTATGCTCGGTGAGAAGGTTAAGCCGCTGGACAGAATATGCTAAGGTGAAAAGACAATTCCAAACTGCCACCTAAACGAAGAGAAACAGAGAACGGGAGAGAAACGAGGGGATGAATCGTCGGAGCATTAATTACCAAGACGAGAAGGAGACAGATTAAAAGCTGAGGCAGAACAAAGATTTTTCAAGAAAGATTGATCACCATGAAGCCTATTATCAGAAATAGAGAGATTAAGAAAGATTAAGCCTATTAATAAAAGATTTAGCCTCGTTGTTTTCATTCCGAGTACCCTTCCGGAATTGATTTTGGTTAAGTTCATGAGAAATCAGCTATTTATCCGCAAGCTCGCGACGGAGCTCCACTAGAAGATGAAGAACCAGAAAAAAAGAATAAGCAAAGAAACATCAAGAAGCCTGGAAGGAAATTAGAAGAAGTTTATCAATCTACGACTTTAGGGGAGTTGGGCGAAGAGACGATCATTCTTCTCTTGAAGAGGTTGAAGAATTGTATAACCAATTATGATGTTAATTATATGTTAGGAGGTACCATTTTTCATAGAATAGGTTTAGCAATCCAAAAGGGTGTTGGTGCCCAGCTTGTTGCCAGGCTACCCACCAACTTATTGTAATCTGACATTCTAAGGCTTTTTATATCTATTGATTCAGTGTTTAACAGAAATAGTATTTTTATTTACTATTACATATTAGTAATGTTTTCATTGTGATTCAGATAAGAAGCCCGTGAACATGAGTCAGATATGAAGAAAAGTTTCATCAAATTGTTATTAGAGCCCCCATTTTTATTTTTATTTTACCAGTCGAAAGAATCTTAAACAGACACAGAAGAGAAAAATCGTAGAATGCTGAGAGGTCCCTAGAGCAACATAGGGAAGAAGAAAAGAAAGGTCCCGAATCAATCGAAAAGGAAAAATACTGTGGACAAAATTAGTTCTGATTTATCTAATCAAGTTTGTTGCTTACTATAGATGTATCCATTTAAATTAATCAGAAGGACACCAAAAGAAGAATAAGTCAGTAAAGGATATAAAAAGAAGACCAAATGTTCATGATACGGACCAAAGCATGCAACTAATGATGTTTGTTTATAAAAACCACAAATAAAGTTCATGAAAATATCGATTAATGAAAATAGCAATACGGATGCAGATGAATGAAATATGAATGCGTTATGAATGCCAAAGATACAAGAAAAATATAAGATTCAAGATTTCAAACCCGAAATCCCTCAAGCTAGGATCAATTTAAGGACCGTAACAGATTTAGATCATATCAACCCTTCCCTTGAATCCCCATCTGGCTAGGGAACGAAACCCAGATGGGAGAGTTACTCAGAAAGCATTAGGATTAAGAGAAAAGATTGAGAGATTAGGAAGAGATTGAAGAAAAAGAGCCGTTGGAGTTGGGAGGAAGAGGAGAGAGGATTGTTTGCTGGTTCATTCAGAATTTTCTTTTTACATAGCCAGGCTCTGCACCAAGTCCTTCCGCCATCCAGCCATGGTTCGTGATATTCTCAATGGGTTAGGCACCAGGGAAAGTGTGACAGTTTTGGTTCGGTTTGATTTATCACTGAAATACAGAAAAGAAGTACTGAAGTTTCTGCCATGGTTAAGGTTGTTTTCATAACAAGCTTGGTAAATGGACGTCATGAATTAGTAGAGGGGCGTCAAACTAATAAGACAAAAAAGGTCATTAGAAGTAAATTCAAGTGCCCATTATCAATAAAAATCTGTAAATGACTAATTAGCTCTTATTGTTAATAATCAAGATTAGTAATGATAATTAAAATTAGTGTTGATTATCAAGATTAGTGTATTATAACTCTAAAATCAGATTTTTAGAGTTATAAAAAAAAAAAATTGAGGAGAAGAAAACTTATGTGATATTTGTGAAACCCTAGATTTTGATTCACTCCACCAAAATGAGTGATTCCAGTGACCCAATATACTTCTAAATTAGTTCCAATTAGCTTTTTCTCGCTCAAAATTATCTAAATTACATAAAAAAAATCAAAATTTTGAATTTTCAGAAGAACTTACGGTTGCAATTTTACTCGTGACCAACCGTAACTCTTAGTTACGGTTCGTAAGTTATCGAATACCAACCGGAACTGGTTAAATTTGGGGAAGATCCAATCGTAAACCCGATTCGGTTGGTAACTAATGAATAGAAACCAACCGTAACTAACCTACGGTTGGTAAGTCATCTTAACTTTTGAACCGTACATAACTATTTGATAAGTTGTTAACATTCAGGATGATTTACGGTTGGTTAGTTTAATTGAGTTTCAAACCGTAACTGGGTTACGGTTGATAAATATGATGCAAATAAAAACTGTAACTGAACATATTCCCAAAACTAAGAACTTATGGTTGGTATTTGAGTTTAAACTAACCGTAACATCAACCCAATCTACAGTTACGGTTCGTATTTGAGTTATTACCAACCGTAACTAGCATAAACCCAGAAATTTCAATTTCAATTTTCATTCAAAACCCTAATTTTTGATACAAAATTAACTTAAATCCAACACAATAAACTAAACCCTAACTGGGTTTTTCCAAACATTTTTCAAATCGCCGATTAATCGAAGACGATGACATTTTCGGTTTTAATGGAGGTTAGGGTTGATGGAGGAGAAGAGAAGATGAAAAAAAAACTGATTTGATTTTGGTTAATTTAAGGTGAAAGGGGTAATCTAGTCATTCTACACCCCTATAGGACACCCCCTAACCAATAAAAGGGACATTGCTATCACACTCGACGCCCCTCTAACAATTCATGACGCCCCTTTACCAAGCTTGTTTCATAAGGGTTTTGATTGATTTTTGATGCCGAGAAACAAGGTTGAAATGAATGAGCTGATGCCATTGATTTGCAGTCAAGTCAGAACTAGAAGATATAAAGATGAAAGAGAATTCTATTATTATTGAATGAGATGATTTACATTGAGAACTCATGGGGTATATATAGGGATACCATAACTTGGTATGCAAGAATAATGCTTGTAAATCAATTCATACTAAATATATCAAATACTAAATATAACCCTAAATACTAGAACTTTCCATATAATATTTGTATACTCTAACACCCTCCCTCAATCTCATGGGGATTGAAAAAACCGCATGAGATTGGCCATGAAAATTTTTGATGAAGTGCGATGCCAATAAACGCCCGAAAGTATAATAAGAAGCGCATCGTCGTTAAAAAGAATACCGATTAGGAGAACCACCAAAATAGCGAAAATAACAGAACCGTTGATAGAGCATATAAGAACCATTGATAAGAGAAAAGAGATAATACCCTGCAAAATTGGGATTAGAAAGTTAACCAAGAATGAATATGATGGGTGTAAGAGACGAGACTGACCAGTGAGTGAAGGTGATAAAGACAAATCACGATTTTGGACTGGAACGGAATTACGGGAAGCAGCTTCCAGAGACAAATCATTGGAATCAGGTGCTGGAGTCAAACCGGGTGTTGGTGTAGAAGACAAAACATGAGCTGATGGTTGAAATAAAGAACGAGCATGTAATGGAGACAAAATAGGAGTGAAGCCAGTAGCAACAGGTGGAACGTGAACTGTTTGCAAACTAGATGGAGACCGAGGAGCTGGGGTAGACTGCTGTGTGACAGGTGCAAACTGTGGAGACTGCGAAGCTTGTTCTTGAACTGGTACTGAAGACTGAAACATTGGAAACTGTGGAGATGGTAAAGTGATGGAATAAGGTGGTGGAAAAGAAAAGACAAAGTGGAATCGTGTCTAATGGATAGGAAAGAAAGTGGTAAAGGATGTTTATTGTTTAGCAGCTTGGAAAAAGAAAAGGCAGTGGGAAGAAAGAATTAAATAAGTGATTCCGAGATAGAAAGATATAGCAGCAAACAGACAGAAGAAGAAAGATGGACGTGGTAGAGGGTTTGGTGAAACAGCTAACAAACGTGTTTTTTTTTTTTTTTTTAGTTGATAAACCTAAAAAATAAAACCTTAATAAAAAAAAAACTAATCATATTGCAGCGGAGGAAAGATCTAGCGGACGATAGCATTGGAGGCTACCGCCGCCGGTTAGAAGAGAAAACGAAGTGGGTAATAGGTCCAGATCGAACCCGCTGATACCAAGTCAGAACTACAAGATATAAAGATGAAATAGAATTCTATTATTATTGAATGAGATGATTTACATTGAGAACTCATGGGGTATATATAGGGATACCATAACTTGGTATCCTAAGAAGATATTTGAGTCTGTCATTGGGTTAGGATAAATGGTTTTCACTGAATTCGAACTCTCAATCGAAAATTCAGTTGAAGAAAGAATCAGGAGTTGGTGTTGTACAGGTTCATTCCGTGAAATCAGTTGGACAATGGATTGTTGGTTTTGTGATGAATGTCTCAGAGTTTGTGTGAATGTTTATGAGAATGGGTTGTGCTTGTAATTACATTTGAAGGTTAAGGAGAACCTGATACAACAGCAAACTGGTTATCTCTGCTTTACCAGTTTCACGTGCATCCACTGTTCGATGAAAGGCCTGAACTACGGGCTATGAATTTTGCAATCTTCACGTCTCCTTTCTTGCTGTTGCTAGGCCTCAGCCACTGCACCAGCTGGATTGTAACAAGGTATAGAGAGTAAGAAGTACAAGGAACTTGTGTTTTAAAACGGGAATAAAAGTTGAGTTTGATTTGTACACGAGTTCAAGCTGATATTACTGGGAGCAATGGCGTCTGGTTGATATTAGGGTTTGATTACAGCAAGAACATGACGAGTCTACAGCTCCAAGGTTGCCAGGGTTCGATGTCTCATGTCTGTGTATAAGAGATTGTCAGACTATGTCTAGGACTTGTTATAGAACCTCGAGAAGAAGATAGAACATGGGTTTTGGTCAAGTTCTGGCTAGAGAAATCAGCAAGAAATAGAGGGGAGTGAAACTGAAATTGCTGAGCATTGTTGTTGCTGCTCATTGTGGTTCAAGACAGTAGCATTGGGTCAAGGCAAGTTACTGCCGGAAAATAAGCTAAGGTTGAATGGTGAGGATATAGTGTCTCGACAGATTAGGAGGTTGTTAATTTGAGATAAGGATACTGAATAGAAGATCCAACAGATACAAGTGTTTTTTGGCCGATAAAACAGGGAAAGTTCAAGTCGGTGTTAAATTGTGCTGGGAATGAGCTATAAAAAGAGAAGCTACAGAAATATAATATCTCATACCCCCCGTCTTCAGCTGCCGCAACCCTAGTTTCAGCGAGCAAAACCACCACCACCTCTTTGCATACCACCAGCACTTCATAGCATTCCATTATCACCTGCATCCATCAGCATAACCACCAGTCCTTGTCCATATTCTGCATCTCCATCAGTTCCATTCCATTACCACCTGCACTCCACCTGCATACATTCACCAACCTTCATAGCCACCTGCATATCATCTACAGCACCAATAACAGCAGCTGCAGTCCATATACCCACCAGTCCACCTGCACCATCACCTCCACAATCCGTCACTGCAATATACTATTAGGCAACGATACCAACAGCAAGTAAATACCACTTTCAGTCGCAACTCTATCCACAGTTCTCGCATCTTTGCCGCCACCACTTCATTACTTCACACGAGCTGGACACTTTGTGTCATTGGTTTGATTTGTCTTTTAGTTTTGTTTTGCAGTTTGCTGTTTTGCTTTGTATATCATGAACTCTAGAAGCTAATTGCATCTTGATTAGGGACGATTTCGACGTCCGAACATGATTTCAAATTGATATTTAAAAGGCATGTTTCTTGCAATTATATTGTTATTGCTATTCTATACTATACTATGCCAAAAGTGTTTATGAATTATTCTTGAATCGTTTAAGTTGCAAATTGAATAGTTTATTGGTAATTCTATTGCTAATTCGATACTTCTTCGACCCGTAATTGTTTAGATGTTCCGAGTACAAGTAGCGATATATGGGTATTGATGATGGGATTTTGTTGAATATCCATGTGTATAGAATGACACTAGTAAGTAATTCATGCTTTTGATTTTATCACTAGGAACAATCTTATCCCATAAAATTTAAGGCATTTGTTTAAGTCACATCCAGAGAGCGTACTTCTAGGAAACTTGACAAGTAGAATCCGGTAGTTGAGCGCTTCCGTGTCCAGTGAAATTAGGAGATAATATCGGAATAGTTGAGTGTACTAATTATTCTAGGGTTGTTAGTATCAAGATATTTTGCAGAAACATAGCTATGTCAGTAAGATTCGCGTTTCGTGGCTTAGAAAGAGTCCTTGATCATTCTCATTCTCATATTTGCATTTGTCCATTGTCTTGCATTATTTTTATTCAGAAATTTGAATTGACAACTTTAGCTCAACTCTCCCTTGGGACGATAAAGTGATGCCGATCTCACGCAATCAATCGAATAAATCCGATTCTAGTTAGATCCCAGCCGATCAAGGTTTGTGCACACCTAAAGATATGAAATCTTCTTCGTCTTCAAATCTTCTTAAATCTTCAATAAACACATGAACAATACCACTTGAATCTCTTGTGATCAATCACACACATAACAGAGTCTGTTAACAATGGATTATCACAAGATGTCTTTAGATCTACAAACAGTTCTAAAGATACCGTCGATACTTCGATCTAGTTTGAGTGAGTGTTATATCAGAAGAAAAGATTCTCAAGAATAAACAAACTAGGTTCAACCAAAGTATCAACAACCGTTAGTCAATCAAACCAATCGAAAACTAATAACACTAGAATTATCTAGTTTCTCACCCACGGTTCTCGTAGAGCTTCTTGATCCCACAGAAGTCTTTAAACGAGCGGTCATAAGAGATTTCGCCTAATTAGGGTACTTTCCTATCTGGATAGACGGCTCCACCAGAAACAACTAAAAGATGAAGTTTGCATGGCTCTTAAAATAGTTTTCTAGAAATGCAAACTTAGGTATTTATAGACCAAGGATGTTTGGACACCAAGGAATTTCCAAAACCGAAAATATTCTCAAGATATGCAATGAATAGCAAAATTCGGTTTTCCTAAATCCAATAAATGCTTCTCAATAGAAAATATCCAATTAGTAAATGCACATTACTAATTTTTATTCACTAGAGATATTCATTTAATTGCTGGTAATTAAATCATATAAAACGAAAAACCTTAACTAAAAGATTTTCAATTTATTTCGGTACATGATTTCCTTGAGTACTAAGGAATATCTTTGAAAAATAAATGATAAGAGTTACTAAACGTGTTCAAATTATGTTGACATCTTTTCACTGTAAATCCTTATTCATATTTACATGGATTTACATTTTTGGAATCGGTTATACCATACTTCCAAACAAGTTTAGAATTGGTTTACCTATATTCCAAGATCACTATGTGATTGATCAAATATCAAATCACATACATGGGTTCAATCCGTTCTACCAATCACTAGGATCGGTTATACGTTAATATGGAAACACTTGTGATCGATCACACAAGTTACCAGGACCGATTACATCAGTTACCAGGATCGGTTACATCAATTACCAAGACCGGTTACCATGTACTCATGGTATTGCTTGTGATCGATCACACCAATTACCAGTATCGGTTACACCAATTACTAGGACCGGTTACACCAATTACAAGGATCGATTACACACACTCTGTAATCAGCCACACCAATTACTAGGATCGGTCACACCAATTACAAATATCGATTATACCATATCATGGTGATTACTTATGATCGGTTACACTAATTAATAAAAACTAGTCATACCAAATCATAAGTCAGGCATTGTGATTAGTTATACCAATATACATAACAAAGTTACGATCGGTTCTACCATCTCACACATATTGGTAATCCAAAGATTTGCAATGAATAGCCATACCAATAAGCCTAATGATTTCCCTTTCGATTCATAAACAAGTTCATGAATGTACTTCCTTTAAACAAATGTAAAACGTTGTTTCCTAGGATAAAATATTTACCATAACCCATTCACATAATCATAACAGTATATACAAGATTATGTCAATGTCATATCTATGAAGTTCAAAAGATAAGCGTTATACTTCGTAGTCTAATTCCATAATATGATCATACAAATATGACCATGTCACATCACTAGAGTATTATACAATATGTACAGTATATACAGCTTCGCAGTTATATTTTCAATATAGCACGATTTGAAAGATACGTTAGGAATGAAAGAAGTTCAAGTAAATATTACTAACCTCAAGAGGAAGGATGATGTTGTCGTTGTAGTTCGCTTCTTTTTCACTTTCTTCAGGTCTTCAGAGTAATACTTGTATGTCTCAACATTCCTAGACTTTCTAGTCTAACCTAAACGAAGTTGACTCTAGTATACGATCAAGCGACTTTAGATAAGTTTTGAGTCACTAAAATGTGACAACCAAACTTGACATACCAACGCTTTGTGGGTTCAACCGAACTATGCTCTAACACTCAATATCGTAGCTTATTTTCATATCAGGATTTTGTTAACAGGCACAATTATTTAAGATCATTTAGTGGGAAAGGAATGCTCGTGTATTCACTGAAAATTCAAGGACGATAAGGAATTAACTTTTGGAGGGGTGAAATATCTTTTCTCTTGAACCTTAGCTATTTGAAGATATTTCATATAACCAAATGTTGGTTAACTGGACATAACTGTACTTTAAGTTAAGTTGTTTTCTTGTTTTCGGTAACTCTGGCTTGTCCAACTCTGTGCATTCCATCTTTGGTGGTTCAATTTTTTGTACCCCATTTTTTAATTTATTTATCTTCTTTGTTGTTCAAATGTATTGTACTGTTCTTAATAAAAAATTAGAATCAAGAGGAAAATAGTCGAAAAGATAAAGATAATTATCTGGTTCGCAGATGAACCTTGCCAAATAGTAACCTCTGGTTCCCAAGAATACAGCCACAGTTTCATTAATTTCTTCGGTAACCTAAAAAGAGTTTTATATTACAACATTTATACCCAATAGTGTGAAACCCTATCCCTGAACGCTAGGTAACTTCTACTTTTCAACATCCTACTATATTTTCCGTCCCACACTCACAATGAGTGTTACAACTTACTACGACTCCACTAACTATAACTATGGGAATACCCAACAAATTTATTATTCTACTAAGAACATGACATTGCGTACTCCTTAAAAATTATCCTCGTCCTCAAGGATAAATTCAGGTGATGAGCTTTGTTGTTTGAATAGTCTTCCAAAGTCGCGTTATTTGGTAAAGAATTTGTCCACTTAATTAATATTTGCTTGACCTACTGACCATGAATGATAGTAACTATGCACCTAAGAACAACTTCAGGTTGCATAATGACTCGACTCTCATGGTCCACAATAGGTTAACTTAGAGATAGAATGTGTGCACAACCAATTCTTTTATTTAGATGAGAAACATGAAACGAGATGTATACGAGCTTAAGTAAGCAATGATTGTTTGTAAGCCACGGACCCAACCTTCTGAAAAACTTGAAAAGTTCCAAAATACCTGGCTGACATCTTGAAATTCATTCGCAATACAACAGAGTCTTGCCTATAAAGTTGAAACTTGAAATAGACCATATCCCCTACCTCAAATGTGGTATGAGTTGTTATTCTGTTAGCAAATAAATTCATTTTCTCTTAATCCTTGTGTAGAGATTATTTCAGTATATCCAACATTATATCCCTCTCTTTTAAGTAATCTTCCACTGCAACTACAAAAGTGATTGCATTTATTGAGAATTCCAAGTGTGGAGGCTTGTAATAATATAATTCTTGGAATGGAAACATCTTCAGACTTGAGTGATATTTGGTGTTTGAAAAGGCGAGGGTACCCCAAATATATCTCAAGCTATAAATTTTCCTTCATATAAGTCCTTTCCCCGAAAGTGATTGTCTATAGACTGAGTCGAGACAATACAACAAATCGGTTTACACTTTGTGTGATCGTATATGGATACGAGATCGAGACAATACAACAACAAAGTGTGTTTACTTGATACAAAGGTTCGGACTTAACCAAACTCAATAAGATTCACATATCAAGTAAATAGAATTAACGTTTGTGCAATTTACTTTAATTATAATAAAACAATTATAATGCAAAAATATAAAGTAAATGACACAGCAAGATTTTGTTAACGAGGAAACCGCAAATGTAGAAAAACCCCGGGACCTAGTCCATAATTGAATACTCTCAGGATTAAGCCGCTATACAAAATAATACAACTTCATATAGTTGAGACCAAGCAACTAAACCTATAGTTCACCTAGCTCCGTATGTATTCCCACGCCTCCAACCTGTAAACAACTCACGTACTTGGACCAATTCCTTTGGTTCGTGTTCCAAACAATAAAGGAACAACAAATCTGTTTGGTATCAACTCTTTTCAAATAAGTGATATGAGTTGAGCAAAGGTTCCCTTGTTTATCTTAACATAAACTCCTTTTCCAGGTTACAAGATCTATCTTGCGTTCAATCACCCAAAGGTAATCACTAAGATTAATCCCACAACACTCTTCAATCAAGTGATATGTGTTGATGTCGATCTTCCTCAATTAATCAATCCAATATACCACAAGGATCCTCTTTTTCCCAAACAAGTATTGTGCACACCAAAGATTATAAAAATACCAAGTGAGAAATTTTCAATATCTTCTTTGTCTTCAAATATTCTTAGATCTTCAATAAACACCTGCACACAATCACTTGAATCTCTTGTGATCAATCACACACAGAACGGAGTCTGTTAACAATGGATTATCACAAGATCGTCTTTATATCTAACAATAGTTTAAAGATCCATGTCGAAACCTTGAACTAGTTTGAGTGAATCTTATATCAGAAGAGAAGATTCTCAAGCATAAACAAACTAGGTGAAATCAAGATTAAACCACCATTAGTCAATCAAATCAATACGAAAACTAAAGATAAACCGTAATATCTAATTTCCCACCAACGGGTCGCGCTAGAGCTTCTCAATCCCAAAGAAGACTTTAAATTGAGAGGTCGTAAGAGATTTCACCGAATTAGATTACTCTCCTCTATGATAGGCGGCTTCACCAATAACAAAGATAAATGAGTAAGTCTAGGTTATGCAGGATTAGTTTGCTAGAAATGCAAACTCAAAGTATTTATAAACAAGGAAGTTTGGACACCAAGGAATTTCCAAAACCGAAAATATTCTCAAGATATTTTCATTACTCCACCAAATTCGGTTTTCATAATTCCTGTGAATGCACTGTCCAAAAGTAATGATCGAAATCTCCTTGAAAAATCTTTAATTAGCAAATGCACATTACTAATTCTTATTTTCCATATATAATTAAAAACCCTTAATTAAAAAGACTCTTAACTTATTTAAAATCGATCTTGGGATTTACTTCCTTCTCAGCCGTTAAGGAATATCTTTGAACAAAATAGAATAAGCATTAATGAACCGCGTTCAAAGAGTGTCGATGTCTTACTCTTGCAAGTCTTTTTCATGCTTGCTCACTTGAAACCAATTTAGCACATTTCCAAACAAGTTTAGAATTGGTTCATCTGACTTTCAAGAACTATGTGATTGATCAAGTATCACTCAATCACAACTCATGGGTTTACGGTTCTACCAAAATAAGTTTTGGTTCTACCTCCATGTGAGTATTGTGCATAGTTACACTAGCTTACCAAAGATACGTCTGACTAGGTACTAGGATCGGTTCTCCACATATATTTGGTATCTAACTTGTATGCACTGCACCTGTCCATAGGATCGGTTCCCCCTTCCCAAAAACTTGTTGCACATATTTATAGGATCGGTTCTCCTTTCTTCCATAAACCTTGCTGCACCTCATACAAGGATCGGTTCCCCTTGTGATGCACTACACCTCTTACTAGGATTGGTTCCCCTCTTACCAGTAACAAATTCAGACATACACAACCCGATTATACTCCAGGTGATTACTTAAGGTCGGTTTCACTAATAAAAGTCATACCAATACATAAGTCAGGCCTCATGTGAATATTTTTACCATGAACACAAACAAGTCATGAGCGGTTATACTAATCACACATATTGGTCGTTCATAAGATATGCAATGAAGAACAGCCTCAATAACGCCTGGCGATTTCCTTTTCGGTTCACAATACATATCATGAACTTACTTCCTTAAAACACATGTAAACATTGTTCCCTGGGATGAAATCCTCACCTCATACCAATACATAATCACAATAGCATTCATACGATTATGTCGATGTCTTATATATAAAGTTTAATGGTTAAGCAAGAAACTTCATATTGTATTCCTTAATACTATGTCTATCTAGAGTGTTCATGCTTCGCAGTTTTATGTTTTCAATATGCACGACTTGAAAGATACGTTAGGGAATGAAACAGTTCAAGTCAAATATAACTAACCTCAAGTGGAAGGATTATGTTATCGTTGTATCTTCGTTCTTCTTCACTTCTTCAAGTCTTCGCAATACTTGTAATGTCTCATCCTAATACTTTCAAGCTAACCTATACGAAGTTGACTCTAGTACATTTAAATTAAGCGACTCTTAAATGAGTTTTGCTTCACTAAAATATGACAACCAAACTTGACATACCAAATCTTAGTGGGTTTAACCGAGAAAGGCTCTAAAAATCTCCCCCTTTGTCAATTTTAGTGACAAAACTCTTACAATCATATGGATAAACAAGTTATAATAATTCATTACACATACGCTTGATTCCCAAATCCACAGCACATAACCTGCATTCATTCAATCCTCAAAAATATAGTAGCTGCACTATAATAACAAAGCTTATACTCTCCCTAAAGGTGAGCTAGGTAGATATTCAATCCGCACATCTTTGTTATCCCATTCATATGATATGTTACTCCCCCTTAGTATGCGCTTTTCCTCATTCGTTAGATAAACGTTCAAGCACCATTATCCTCTTCCCTAGTGACACCAATCAATCATAAATTGATACCAGCATCACTTGTTTACTCCATATATTTCTCCCCCTTTTTGTCACAAAAATGACAAAGCAAAGAACAAATAATGGACAACACGAAAAGGATCTTACAAATCTCAAAAATAGACTTGCAACCTGTTGAGTCAAGCACGAGGGTTTTACACACCAATTTTGATAACCAATATCAAAACAAAAACTACAAGTAATTACGTTTTGATGTGTTATCATGGAAATAATTGCCCGAAGCAATTTTCCCAACTAGTTTAGCAAACCAAAAAACAACTAAGCAACTTAGTTCATTTGCTAAACCGATTGTATAAATACAACCGCTTCATTCGATAAGACCAAAACAAAGATAAACTCCATTTTTCTCATCAAGTTCTAATTATCCATATAACTTAGACCTTTAGATTTCAAACAAGCCAAATACTAGGTTAGTTAACTAGCATTTCCTTGTTTAGGCTTTCGGCTAGACTTGAATAACCGAAACCTCCACTTTGATAAGTCTAACTAAGATCATAATTAATTTAGCTTAGCTTATCCGGAATCAAATTGGACTAAATAACTCGTCATGTCAATATATTCATTCGTTAAGCCATAAATAATTCATACAAACCAATAAATCAACTTGCATAATTATTCACCTCAACCGGATACAATAGAAACAACATATATAAACCACAGTTTCACTATTGCACCGAAATTTTGTAAGCTTAAACAATTCATACTACACAATAAAGCAAAGTAACAATTATTTTACTTAACTGGAAGCAATTGAATTAACATAGACATTAAAGCAATGCAATTGCACCAAATTTTGTATGTCTAAACCAGTGTAGTCGATCTCGGCCATCTCGGTCGAGATTCTCGGTTTCGGAGGTATGACAAACGAAATAGTAAATATTGCCAAGACGAGATGTTATAAAAAATCTCGGTTTTCTCGGCCGAGAATCACCAAAAAATTCCGGAAACTTTGTTGTCTCGCTAACATGAAATCATTCGTGAAAATAGTTTCAGCGCAAAATTTTCAATTTCAGCAATTTAAAACACTGGCAACTTAGTTTCTTTCGTAAATTACAACGAAACATTCGACGTAAATCAACCTTTGAATCGGTAAGAATGATGAACTTTCATAAACATTAGAATACATGATTTTTTTAACAAAACTCATCAAACAATTAACCTGATTAATTTCAAAATCGTATGATACTGAATAATTTTTTATAAAGCCTCCCATTTAGTAGGTGATGTTCTCTGTGGGAGACTATAAATAGCAAAAGAAAGAAGTAATAAAGAAAGACCATGGAGATGGCCGTGGCTGTGTAATACAGAAGAAATAACGAGGTGGAGAAGATGCATTAGGCTAGGTTTAATTAATATCAAAAGCCCTTTGGTTTTGGTGTATTATTTGGGTGGGAACACGTGGAGCACTAACCAAACTGAGAAATTCCAAGGGGAATTTTATTTTGCAGTATCCAGTGCATCAGGTATGTCACTGAACCATAAATGGTGCACAAAGAAGTTGTGCAATTGATGATATTTATTACTCTAAATTGATGAATTGTGTAAAAAATGTTTGTTATAAAAACTATACCTATATAATATGAAACCGAGATTTGGAACCGGAATTTCCACGATACAAAGTTGTACCAGTGTCTCGGTCCCGACCGAGACAAACCGAAATCCGATATTGACTATATTGATCTAATCTATTGATATCACACAAATAAAGAAAGATAACAAAAGTTTTACTTAACCAGAAACAATTGAATAACATACATATCCATACATTCATAATGGAATAAACACATCAATTGTACCAACAATTTCTTTTAAGCAAAAGCAATATATATATATCAAATAAAAATAGGTTTTTCTTAAAATAGGAAAACAATTAACTAACAAAATTGTTACCTCAATTTCGCATCCAACTTCTCCAAATATGATTCCATCGCTTTCTTCTTCCGGGAGAATTGATATCGAAATACCATCATGTTGTCATTCTCATGACAAAAACAAAAGAATAACAACAACCAACCTTTACCAGAGAAAGGTTGAAAATCGGTTTTAACAATTGCAAGCAAAAGTTGAAAACCGTCGAAACACATATGCTTTTATGCTAAATCAAAACCGATTCAACATATTGTGACTTTTTCACATATTGTTTCTCTGAGAATCCTCATGATCCTTTGATAAAGCCTACCAACTTGGGCTAGAACTTAATCCTGCTAAATCAAAAAGTCACCCAAACCATAAGGGTTCACAACATATTATGAGATCGAATATCAAGGAATAAAACCAAAATCAAACATCCCATAAACATACAAAAGTTTTTTTTTTTATATATAACTCTTATTAATAACACATACAGAAAGGGAAAAAGTTTTTACAGACAACCTACAATAATGTACATAATATTAGATTCTCATAACTAGACACTAGTCTGAGATATCCAAATCAGTATCTTCTTCTTCAGATGAAGTATCCTGATATTTGTCAGAGATAGTATTCAGATCAAAGGTGAGATCAGGATGTATATTTGTAGCATGATCAATTAGTTCGATGATGCAGTTTCTCTTCCTTTATAGCCTTCTTTTAAGAGTTTGTGGATCTCCTTCTACTCTTATAGGTGGTGGTGCATTGAAGAATTGTCCTCTCATACAGTTGAGAATTCCTTCACCTAATTTCTTTGGAATCTTTTCCCTTGCATTTGACCAGACAATCCCAAAAGAACAACATATTCTTATGATTAAACAAGCAAAACCAGGTGTTCTTCTTTTACCTTTTCAGATAGTGATCATTTGTCCGATCATTAACCCACAGAAATCATTTTTTTTTACTCCTCTGACAAGATGATATACGAGTTCAGCAACATCTCTAGTCCACTTTGTCTTATGCATATTGCTAGGACATATGTTAGCACAAGCTAGTTTTCCAAAGACTTTGAGATGAAATTCAATACTGTGAGTGAGAAGGGACCTGACCATGTTCCACCAATTACTGAAGAGATGGTATTTTTGTTGACTCTATACATGGCAAGAAGGTATTCATGAAGGGATAGAGAATCAATTCAGAAATTACTTGTTTGTTGACTTCAAACGACTTTGTACCAATCATAGTACGAAAAGTACACCCTTCAAGGTTCATCTCATGCATATTGGCATAAAATAGCTTTACAAGGTTCGGAGTTGCCTTGAAATAACTTTCATGAATGATACCCCATTCACGATCCTTCACAAAATTCATATATTTCATATCCGAAACTTTGACAAACAACATTTCCATGATGGGTTCTTTAATTGACACAAACTTCATAAGACATTCATCATTCATAAAATAATTTTGAGAACTAACATCATAAGTAAGACTAGGCAAGTTTTCATTATTCATATCCATGGTAGAGTAAAGTATCGAGTTTCTATTAGCCTTAGTTCGATTATCCATTGAATTAACAAGAGAAGTGAATAACCACTTACATTCGGTAGAGCTTATTTAGGGATAAATATCCTTGCTTGTGACGATTTGGAATGAATTAAGAATAACCCTTTGTTCCTTTTGATGTCTAGAATCAAATGATGCAAGTTTCTTCCCTTGAATCGAACATGCAAGGATTACAAGAAGAGAAATTTTGAAACTTCGTGAATTGTTGGAGTTTCTATGAACTAGATGAAGGTAGAGAAAGAGATAGTTCCATCTTTCTTTCTTTTTTATCACCAACTCTATCTTTTATTCAGATGTGGATCTGGATCCGAACACTAGTACTCAAAAACTAGAAATTGCTAGGGTATAACCTATAATCGGTTCTTTAATCAATCTTAAATTGATAGTTTCTTGATGGGGTTGGCACACAAGGTATTACAATGAGCCTTTTAGTTAATGAAGTTTCATTGGACAAGTCATGACTGATTTCAGTAGACTCACAACCTATATCAGATTCATTATAAACTTCAAGAGAGAATTCTTCTGAATCATTATAGAGTGAGTCTTCATGAAGATTATTTGATTCTTCAGAGGTATAATTCATTAAATACTCATGAATAAGTTGATTTCCTTTAGACTTGCTATTTCTCTTTGAGTTGTCCAGCTCTCTGAGGAACTCATCAACTTCATTTTGAACTCTAGTGGAGTCTTCAAGAATCTTGAGTATTTTAGATAGAGACTCATCTTCCTTTAGTTCATATATCTTAATCTCATTCTTTAAATTAGAGAGTTGTTTCTCCATTTATGCAAATTCATAAAGTTTTCTGTCAATATTGCTAGACGCATCTTCAGTGAGATTAAGGTATAAACGACATTCTTCGAATGTCCAAAATTCTTTTGAGCGAAGCAATTCAACAATTTGAATATTTGACAATCCTTCAAACAATTATAAGTAATCAGATCTTGGCATTACGTTAACTGAATCATACATGGATTCAATTCTTATAGGACGGATCGTACCAAACACAGATTGTTAGATCTTTTCGAGTTTGCCTGCTCTGATACCAATTGAAAAGGCGAGGGTATCCCAAATATACCTCAAGCTATAACTTTTCCTTCATATAAGTCCTTTCCCCGAAAGTGATTGTCTATAGACTGATTCGAGACAATACAACAAATCGGTTCACACTTTGTGTGATCGTCTATGGATACAAGATCGAGACAATACAACAACAAAGTGTGTTTACTTGATACAAAGGTTCATACTTAACCAAACTCAATAGGATTCACGTATCAAATAAATAGGAATTAACATTTGTGCAATTTACTTTAATTATAATAAAACAATTATAATGCGGAAATTTAAAGTAAATGACATAGCAAGATTTTGTTAACGAGGAAACCGCAAATGCAGAAAAACACCGGGACCTAGTCCAGAATTGAATACTCTCAGGAATAAGCCGCTATACAAAATAAGACAACTTCGTATAGTTGAGACCAAGCACCTAAACCTATAGTTCACCTTGTTCCGTCTGTATTCCAAAGCCTCCAACCTGTAAACAAGTCACGTACTTGGACCAATTCCTTTGGTTCGTATTCCAAACAGTAAATGAACAACAAATCTGTTTGGTATCAACTCTCTTCAACCAAGTGATATGAGTTGCACAAAGGTTCCCTTGTTTATCTTAACATAAACTCCTTTGCCAGGTTCCAAGATATATCTTGCGTTTAATCACCCAAAGGTAATCACTAAGATTAAGCCAACAACACTCTTCAATCAAGTGATATGTGTTGGTGCCAATCTTCCTAAATTAATCAATCCAATCTACCACAAGGATAAACCGATTATTAATTGGATCCTCTTTTTCCTAAATAAGTATTGTGCACACCAAAGATTATAAAAACACCAAGTTAGAAATCTTCAGTATCTTCTTTGTCTTCAAATCTTCTTAGATCTTCAATAAACACCTGCACACAATCACTTTAATCTCTTGTGATCAATCACACACAGAAGGGAGTCTGTTAACAATGGATTATCACAAGATCGTCTTTATATCTAACAACAGTCTAAAGATCCCTGTTGAAACCTTGAACTGGGTTGAGTGAATTTTATATCAGAAGAGAAGATTCTCAAGCATAAACACACTAGGTGCAATCAAGATTCAACCACCATTAGTCAATCAAATCAATACGAAAACTAAAGATAAACCGCAATATCTAGTTTCCAACCAACGGGTCGCGCTGTAGCTTCTCCATCCCAAAGAAGACTTTAAATTGAGCGGCCGTAAGAGATTTCACCTAATTAGATTACTCTCCTCTCCGATAGGCGTCTTCACCAATAACAAAGACAAATGAGTAAGTCTAGGTTATGCAGGATTAGTTTTCTAGAAATACAAACTCAAAGTATTTATATATAAAGAAGTTTGGACACCAAGGAATTTCCAAAACCGAAAATATTCTCAAGATATTTTCATTACTCCACCAATTCGGTTTTCATAATTCCTGTGAATGCACTGTCCAAAAGTAATGATCGAAATCTCCTTGGAAAATCTTTAATTAGGAAATGCACATTACTAATTCTTATTTTCCATATATAATTAAAAACCCTTAATTAAAAAGATTCTTAACTTATTTAAATTCGATATTGGGATTTACTTCCTTCTTAGCCGTTAAAGAATATCTTTGAACAAAATAGAATAAGCATTAATGCACCGTGTTCAAAGAGTGTCGACATATTACTCTTGCAAGTCTTTTCCATGCTTGCTCACTTGAAACCGATTTACCACACTTCCAAATAAGTTTAGAATTGGTTCATATGACTTTATAGAACTAGTGATGGATCAAGTACCACTCAATCACAACTCATGGGTTTACGGTTCTACCAAAACAAGTTTCGGTTCAACCTCCATGTGAGTATTATGCATAGTTACACTAGCTTACCAAAGATACGGCTGACTAGGTACTAGGATCGGTTCCCCACATATATTTGGTATCTAACTTGTATGCACTGCACATGTCCATATGATCGGTTCCCCCTTCCCAAAAATTTGTTGCACATGTTCATAGGATCGGTTCCCCTTTCTTCCATAAACCTTGCTGCACCTCATACAAGGATCGGTTCCCCTTGTGATGCACTGCACCTCTTACTAGGATCGATTCCCCTCTTCCCAGTAATAAGTTCATACATACACAACCCGATCATACCTCAGGTGATTACTTAAGATCGGTTTCACTAATAAAAATTCATACCAATACATAAGTCAGGCCTCATGTGAATAATTTTACCAAGAACACAAACAAGTCATGAGCGGTTATACTAATCACACATATTGGTCATTCATATGATATGCAATGAAGAACAGCCCCAATAACGCCTGGCGATTTATTTTTCAGTTCACAACACATATCATGAACTTACTTCCTTAGAACACATGTAAACATTGTTCCCTGGGATGAAATCCTCACCTCATACCCATACATAATCACAATAACATTCATACGATTATGTCGATGTATTATATACAAAGTTTAATGGTTAAGCAAGAAACTTCATATTGTATTCCTTAATACTATGTCTATCTAGGGTGTTCATGCTTCGCAGTTTTATGTTTTTAATATGCACGACTTGAAATATACATTAGGGAATGAAACAGTTCAAGTCAAATATCACTAACCTCAAGTGGAAGGATTATGTTGTCGTTGTAGATCCGTTCATCTTCACTTCTTCAAGTCTTCGCAATACTTGTAATGTCTCATCCTAATACTTTCAAGCTAACCTATACGAAGTTGACTCTAGTACATATAAATTAAGCGACTCTTAAATGAGTTTTGCTTCACTAAAATATGACAACCAAACTTGACATACCAACGCTTGGTGGGTTCAACCGAGCAATGCTATAATAGTGTTATACCACCACTCTGAAAGTGCAAGCCACTGGTACCATTTCCTTGGCTTATGATCTGTCATACATCTTAGGTAGTTTACTAAACATCCATTGACCCTCTCAGTTTGGTCATCTTTCTGAGGATGGTAAGCCATGCTCAAATTCAGAATTATGCCTGATGCTCTAGATAAATCTTTCCAGAAATTGCTTTTAAAAATTTGTCTCTATGTCAAATACAATAGAATTTGGCCGACCATGCAACTTGAATACCCGAGTAAGGAATGCTTATGCTACATATGCAACAATGTAAGGATGTTGTAAGATAAAGAAGTGACTATACTTTATGATTCTATCAACCACCACCAACATAACACATGTCCCATCACTCACAAGAAATCTTTCAATAAAATCCATAGTAATATGTTACCAGGCAGTGTCAGGGACTGGTAGAGGTTGGAGAAGACCAACTGAGAAGGTATGATCTCCTTTATTTTGTTTGCCAAATATTACAGCTGGAGAAAAATAATAAAATATCTTTCTTCATGTCGGGATAATAGAAATAATTCATGGTCCTGATATTAGAAGCGGGTACCTATATGTCCGCCAATACTCATACACAGGTCTAATCTTATATCCTAATACTTCGTCTTGGTAAGTATAGTGTGTACAGCTTGAGAGGACAAGAGGAGTTCATTAATAAGTTGTGTTATAGCATAGCTCGGTTGAACCCACCAAGTGTTGGTATGTCAAGTTTGGTTGTCATATTTTAGTATCAAAATACATCTAGAGTCACTTGGTTATTTACTAGAATCAACTTCGTTTAGATTAGACTAGAAAGTATAGGAATGTTGATACGTACAAGTATTACTCTGAAGACTTTAAGAAAGTGAAGAAGTAGCGACTTAACGAAGACATCATCCTTCCTCTTGAGATTAGTAGTATTGACTTGATCTTGTTTCCATTTCTAACTATCTTTCAAGTCATTTTATATTACAAACATAACTTGTCAAGTTATATTATAATACTCTAGTGATTGGACTTGGTTATAGCATTATGATCAAAGTATCAAGGAATTATATTACGAAGTATAACGCTTATCTTTTGAACTTCGTAAATACGACATCAACATAATCCATGTATTTAGTTACTTGATTATGTGTAGAATATAGGTGTGATTTCATGTCATGTATATGTTGTTGTGTACCATCTTGTTAGGGGATGCCTTTAGTATTAGTTAGTTATTCGTGTTTGTGGCACATGTGGTTAGGTTGAGCAATATTTAGCAGAGAGTCTCTGTAATCCCCTGGGATATCGAATAGAATTTGTTGAGTGTTGTTCTTTCCTTCTTTTGAGGTTTAACCTTTTAATATTTCAGTGTAGATCATGTAGATTGAGCCTGATTACTCATTTGTAGTATAGATCACTACAAGTGACATCATATCATCCATGAATCATGGATGATTTGTGGGTTGTAATGAGTGCAAGGTTTGAAGTAATTAATCTTCGATTGGATTACTTAATTCAATTGGGAGATAGTTCACTTAATCGGAACCAGAATCTCCTAATTTTTTTGGATCTCATCAATCATGCAGAGAGGAAATTAGAGTCAATTCTTAACACTAGAAAACCAAACCAGGTACCAATATCGGAGGAAACTTCAGTCGAAGTTGCTGAGGGTACATAAAAAACGATGATGGAAGCTGTAATTCACAACGCAGAATTGGTAGAAGACTCAATTAACTCAGAGTTGGTCACTGATTTCATCCAAAAATCGTCAACCCCATTGGAAGAAGAAGAAGAAGATGATGATTCTCTTGAATTAGAGTTGATCCCTCCATATTTTTTTGTTGAAGCTGAAGATGTTGATTCACTTAC
Organism: Papaver bracteatum; assembly: GCA_023529315.1. Lineage (NCBI taxonomy): Eukaryota > Viridiplantae > Streptophyta > Magnoliopsida > Ranunculales > Papaveraceae > Papaver > Papaver bracteatum. The sequence continues at coordinate 2,511,992 of JAJJWX010000136.1, forward strand.
TGGTAGTAATTTACCATTTAAAGAAGTTGAAACACCAATAATAATTGAGTTTTACAAGTTAAATCCAGTTAAACTAGATAAGATGAATGACAATAAAATTGAGAGATCGAAGGATTTCATTACCCACCTTGATCTGAATTGTAGGAATTTTCTTTATCTCCATCTTGATTTTACTTATTCCATATTTGATCGTGGAAAGTAGTTTGGTGGGTCAGTTTGCATTGATGATTACCATGGGAGAATTTTTTATGAGTTGGTTTTAAAACATGGGTATAGATTCAATTCGATGTTAAGGAATTCAATACAATGGTTTTGGTTGAGGATAATAATACTGGTGATGGAAATAATTTGTTTGTTAAAATGCTTCAATTGGGTATCAGCCACCAAATGGCTAGTGTGAAATCTTCTCACTCTTGTTTCAACTTTGTTAGAGCAGTGCTCGGTCGAACTCGCAAGCATTGCTATCTCAATCTTGTTTGTCAAATTTAGTTGATCAAAACTATAGTCTTGATTTCTAGTCCACTTATATCTATGTCTCGGATTATGATAGAATGTGTAGTTGAGATTTAGACTCACATCGTTCATCGATTAAAGACGAATATCTACTGAAGAGAGCTTGGAGGAACTTCATCAAAAAAAGGTATGTGGAGACTAAAACTTATCTATCACTCAGAAGTCTATTCTATTTATCTCCTAATAAGACTAAGTCGTATAGCTATATATATTTTTATATTATACACATTTGATATTTCGAGCTGAGTTTATCTCGCTTATCTATTTATCGAAATATATGTTGGAATCTTTTTGCTTTAACTATGTTCAACAATATTCTTGACGAGTTTAGTTGGAAACAATTTATTTGTTGAAAACTAAATATTATGTCAAAATATGATCATGTGAAAATTTCCTTAAAACATCTTACATGATTTTTGTGAGACAATCATTTGATGTCGACTTGGAAAGTTTCGTATTGATCACTCGATCACTTGAAAATTACTTGGAGCTAGTGGTTTGTGTGAGACAACCATTGTCGTCTTTCAAGGATGCTTCAATGATTGAAATGGGAGTTTAGAATAATTAATCATGTCTGGATACAACACAGTACACGTACCTAGTATGCAAATTATATTGGTATGATTCAGGTCCGGAACCTTGTTTGCGTACCTAGGATGCAAACTGTTTTACCCGTGGAGGTCCGAGAACCTTGTTTGCGTACCTAGTATGCGAACAGTTCTACATGAGTTGGGTTCGGGACGGTTGGTCGCGTACCTAGTATGCGAACGGATAGACAAGGCCAATGTCGTGAGCTATTGTTTGCGTATCTGGTTTGCAAACACAGTGGTTAATTTCTAAACTCGGTTAAGCATGATTCTCATACTCATGAACTAAAACATTTATGAACTAAGGAATGTAATATTTGAAAACCGTCGCTTAATGTTCATGAATTGATTATTGTATAAGTACTTTGTACAATTACAAATCAATCCGATTTTGTTTCAATTTGTTCATATATATTTCTATGAGATAGTGAACAATTGAACAACTTTATTTGGAAAACAACTAGATTCATTTGATTAATCATCATATTTGATCTAGAAGTGTTAGATGAATGTGGTTAAGACAAAAGTGTTCATATGGCTAACTTCGGTTAACTGTTATTGAGCCAACTCAACATACACGTTTAGGTATGGTTACCCATATCTAAATGAAGGTATATTTTATTTGTGTGTATGAAGCTAAGACCATCTAACGGTGGGGATTGATTGATTTAGTATTAAACAGACTTAGCTTGAATTTTAAATCAGGTTTTCATCTAACGGTGAATATTGAATGCTTTGTTACTAAGCTATATTAGCTTTGATTGTAAGAAACCCTGATTTGAAAGACACTATAAGGGAAAACTCTAGCAACTGGAAAACCTAATCCTGATACTTTTATGTGTTCTAGTTGCGTAATTCTCCTTTAACCTGGGTTTTCCAAAACCATTATAGGTTAACGACTTGAAGACTTCATTTGGGATTCGTGAAGCCAAATCCAACTATTTTCTCTGTAGTTGCATATTATGATCTTACTTGTTCTATCATGTTGAGTACTATCTTCTCTAAGATTTGCTCGAGATTTATCTCCGATAGGTAAGATATAAAAATTAATCACAAAGTTCTTCGTCTCATACTTTGTGGTTCCGCAATAACTTAATCTACCACCATATAGTTAAGTTATTGTGAGGTGGTTGATATTTCTAAGCTGCTATTTGGGAGTATAAGACTGGATTATCAATTGGTTCATGTTTACCTTGATTTATCATAAGACGGAACAATACTCCATAGGTACAGATGTGGGAGACAGATTTATCTATCGAAATAGACTTATCCATGTAAAACAGATTTTTTTTATAAGTCTTCGACTTTGGATCGTAGCACCTCTGTCCATAGAGTCATATCGCTACAAACATAGACTGATAAGGTCTTTAAATGTGTTTTCCTGATCTTATACCAATTGAAAAAGCGGGGGTCTAACAACCTCACCCAATATTTCGATTAGCAATCTGTATGGACTAACTCTATTATACTTTTAAAAGAATCAACTAGACAGTCAGACTCAATCTTAATAAAAAAGTATATCGAGAAGATAATATCTCTATCTCTCGATTTGATCTATACTCAAGCAAATAGAAATCTGCGAGTTTTTATCAAATACAAGAGATATAAACTTGGATGGTACCAAAGACCAATATCCAAGGATCAATCAATTTCTGATCAACAAACCAAAGGTTGAATTTCACACTTTATGGATACAACGCACAACCTGTGGTATTTCAATTATACAATAAAATATAATGCGAAATAGAAATAACACAGACACCAGAAATTTTGTTAACGAGGAAACCACAAATGCATAAAAACCCCGGGACCTAGTCCAGATTGAACACCATACTGTATTAAACCACTACAGACACTAGCCTACTACAAACTAACTTCGGTCTGGACTGTAGTTTAACCCTAATAAATATCACACTGATTCAAGGTACCGTTGCGCTCCTTATGTCTCTGATCCCAGCAGGATACTATGCACTTGATTCCCTTAGATGATCTTACCCACAACCAAGAGTTGCTACGATCCAAATTCGAAGACTTTAATAAACAAATCTGTATCACACAGAAAAGTCTACGATAATAGATAAATCTGTCTCCCATAGATAAACCTACGATTTTTGTTCCATCTTTTGATAAAATCAAGGTGAACATGAATTAATCAATAAACCGGACTTATATTCCCGAAGAATAGCCTAAAATTATTGATCACCTCACAATAATCTAAATCGTATGGTAGCGAAACTAGATATTGTGGAATCACAAATGATGAGATGAAAATGTAAGTGATTTCTTTTTATCTTTCCCTATCGGAGATATAATATCAATCCAATTATTCAATTGAAATCGTACGATAGAAAATGGCAAGATCAGATCGCTCAACTACAAGAAAAGTAGTTTCGTCTGGCTTCACAATCCCAATGAAGTCTTTAAGTCGTTAACCGACAGGGTCTCGAGAAGAAACCTACGGTTAAAGGAGAATCGACTCTAGCAAACCAACTAGTATCAAACATGAGGTATGGGGATTAGTTTTTCCAGTTGCTAGACGTCTCCTTTATATAGTTTTCAAATCAGGGTTTGCAATCTAAGTTACCTTAGTAACAAAGTGATGTGATGTAGATAGTGGTAAAAAGTTTGTAAAATGTTGTTCCTCTCGGACTCCTTGAGGTTGATTTTAAGACTTAATAACAAAATTATATACAAAAGATGTCATAAATATCGATAGACTGGAACTTCGGATTCCACCATTAATCACATTCAATTGCTTCATATAGTGACTCATAACAATTCTAGCTCTTTTGTTGACTCTTTTCTTTGCCAAAAGTAGATATCTAAAATATTAGATGTAAATCACAAGCATGGTATATCAAAAGCTCTTACGTTTAAGCATACCCCATCAAACGAAATAACAACTAATTAGTAAAAATCATAAATCAATTAAAATAAATGCAAAAAGTCATAAATAATCAATTATAGTTACCAAATAATTGTGATAAGGCTTCCTCCGTCATCCCAGTGATGGGGTTTAGCTCTTCATGGTGCAAACACGCTCAAAATATGAATTCATTGCTCAAAGGTGTATTAAAGATAAAAATACAAAGAAAATCAATAAAACAGATCAACTGCAACGTTTATAAGCGTTACAGATTGACTGTTACTAATGATACATAAGATATAAGACTGCTGGAAACGATACTATGTGTGTGTTGTGAATAAACCACACTTATCTGTGACTGACTTAGGTCGTCTAATGTTCTTCAGCTTCATCTTCTTCCTCTTGCTGCTGCAATTTTCTCTGCAGTGTGATTTCTTCGTACCAGATCTTCCCCTAAACTACGTATAGACCCCAAACTACTCGGAACCCCTTGTGACCTCTCAGCATCCTATATATATACCTATATTCAATTGTATATAGAGAAATTCTCTACTTTTCCTCCACGAAAAGTTACGGGAATACATTGATTTTTATTTCCAGATTTTCTTCTTCATGTGTCTTCTGTTTATTGAAACTTCCTAAACTTGATAGGAACAAAATTGTAGGAGAGTATATCTTCCCATAATCTTCACTTAACTGCCGAATATAATCCCTGAACTGTCGAGAATACTCCTTCCCTGTTTAACCGAGACTCGATGAAAACTTCCTTTCTTACGATTTTAAGATCAGTACTTTCCCTATTTATTTGAAGCAAGACAAATACGATCATTTCCCATGAAAAACTCCTCTCAATCCTTACGTAACTTCCTTTTATATCTCACAAAAACCCGTATCTTCTTTGACACTTTGTTTTAAGAAAAGCTACGTGAAAAGTTCATTCTCCTTTGAACTAAAGCCCATTACCAATCCTATTTAGTCTTTCCAAGTCAAGCCTGACAAAAACAACGATTAAATCTCATTAGGCCTCTTCTATAATTCGAACAGAATATTACACAGGTTATGCTTCCGTTTCCCGCCAAAATCTGGTTTAAACAAAGAGATGAAGTGCCCATATCTATTCCTGGGGTGCCTTTAGCACCGGGGTGTAAGTATCATCTGAGTGTACCTTAATAATTAGGGTACCCCTTAGTAATTTGGTACCCCTTATCCAAAATGGAATTTCTTTAGTAATTCCTCTGAGTTGTTTTCAACACTTCATCCGGGAGAGAATAACATTTCTTCGGGGTACCTCTAACGCATTTTCTGGGTGTAGTCTTTCCGTGGGTGCAAATACCACTTTTCGAGCAAATTCCTCTGTAAGAGATTATTTCTCTAAAAACACCTACAAAGCATAAAAAGCCAAAATAAGTACAAAATGAGCACTAACAAAATAGATAATTGAGATCAAAATAGACACAGAAATGCGTCTATCACAAATCATTCAATATTCACCGTTAAATGAAAAACCTGATTTATCCAAGCTAATATCTTTCAACCGTTAGATATAAACTTAGCTTGTCACACACACAAATGAAATGTATTCATTTAGGTTTGAGTAACCGTACCTAAATGTGTACACTTAGTTGGTTCACAAATAGTTAACTAATAGTTAGCCATATGAGCACTTTCATATCAACCATATTCATGTTCTTCACAACTAGTTCAAATGACTCAAAAGAAGTAGTTGAAGAGTTGTTCAATTGCTTAGATCTTTATACATAGATACAATTGAAACAAAATCGGTTTGATTCACTCGAATCAATTCATGAACAATATATCCACGGTTTGCAAAGATTGCATTCCTTATTGATTTATTGTTTAAGTTCATGAGCTAACCGATTTGAGAAATATAACCAGCTTGGGTACGCGTAAAAAACCTTAGCTACCGGATTTGAGTTTACAAACTCAGCAAAAAAAAATTGGTTCGAAAACTTACGTGGGTACACGTATGGGTACGTGTACCTAAGGTGAATGGTTTACTAGTTTTCAAACTACAAACTCAGTAGAGATTCTCAGTTCAAGAACTTCCACCAGTACGTGTATGGGTACGCGTACCCAACCTATCTCCTTCACCAATACCGCATGCACACATATGTACACACTTGGTTTCCGGTACATGGACTAATACATTAATGTGCGAACACACAATATATGCTTATATCCATAGGTGGTTACGTAATCTCAACTCTACATTGCAATCATTGAAACATTCTTCTATAATGTTATAATAGTCGTTAGACATAAGAATCGACTATCGTCATCAAATCTATAAACGTCATCATGACTTTAGTCCAGGGTAAATATGAAATGTGGTTAAAGCGAAAGCTTACCAACACATATTTCGAGAAAAAGATAGGCGAGTAAACTCGGCTCGAAATAACAAATGTGTATGTATGAAAACTATCATACTTATATGACTGTTATCTCAAGAGTAGGAGATAGATATACTTTTGAGTGCTAGATAAGTTCAAGTCTCCACATACCTTTTTGGTCGGATGAAGTTCCACTGGTTCCTTGAGTAGTTCTTCTTCTTCGTAAGATAATCACCATGGAGTCTATAGCTCAACTATACTTAACTATCCTAGACCGAGACTTAGTCATAAGTAAACTAGAAATCAAGACGTATAGTTTTGATCACTAATATTGACAAACATGCTTGAGATAGAAACGCATGCGAGTTCGACCGAGAAATTCTCTAACAATCTCCCCCTTTGTCAATTTTAGTGACAAAACTATCAATACATCTGGATTACAAAATAGATAAAACTTTGTAGCTTCTTGTCTACATGCTTGATCTCCTTGGTGCTTCAACATTACTCGAAAACTTCATCTTTTCCAAGTACTCCCATGATTCAATAGATGTTCAGTTCAACATCATAGTTGTTGAAGTTTCGTAGCCATAACAATGAGAAAAAAAAAGCTCTCGATCATTGTTATACAGTTTCATAGTATTATTACACAACATCAAAGTTCTTATATCACAACTTTGACAACAATGCTATGGTGATATGTATCACTCCCCCTTAGTCAATACTTTCGTCTCAATACGAAAACCTCTCCCCCTCATATAATGATCCGAAAACCATATGTATTTGTAGTGTGAACTACATATTAGTTATCCCCCTTTTTGTCAATAAAATTGGCAAAGGTACGAAAACGGGATCCTAATGAAATTTTCACAGAGACGCTTCAAGACCAAAGAAAAGTACATATAAACTTTGTTTAGATGTAATCATAAATCCGAAGCTAAATGCATTCATCAAGGAGTTTATAAAGATTCAAGATAACCCCTAAAAATTCCATAGCCGCACTCCCCACAAAGATATGGAAATTAAGCGCAAGTTCAAAAAAACTCTCCCCCATTTGATGTCATTCCCGAAAGAACAACAAGAGCGACCTTACTTTTACAAGAAAAGAAGGATTTCTTTGGACACCAAAAACCACAAAAATGATTTTGTATCCAAAATTCTCAATTAAACTAACCACAAGAAAACCCATGATTAATTCAATCGGAATACATAACCAAAATAACCACAAACGAATCTATGATTACTCTAGTTGGGAATGCTCACACAAGAAGACTTATGGAGCTACACAGTATATACATAAAATATGGATCAAGGAAGATCAATACTGCGGCATAAGCAAGGATTCATCCTATTTTTCATCAATGTTTGCACAATGATATACAATAGACATAGTCCTCGTAAACAAAAATTCATCCTATCTTCCATCAATTATTTGCATAATATAATAGGTTCAATTTTTGTTTGTCAAATGTTCATCGATCTTATATCAATACTTGCATATCGACATATAAAAGAGATAACTTTTGACATCATATGGGATAATAATAATTCACGAACACAAACACCCATATCCCATAACATATTGCAATATATAAAACTATAAAGATTAATACTGCAAAAATCATTATCCGGACAATTTTAGAGTTTAAATAAATAAATCTAAAAAACAAAGATGAAAATATTGGACATAGCTATGTGTAATCACAATAATGGATATTCCAAACTTTAGTTATTCTTCCTAAATCACAAGAATAAAATTCTCATAAGAAGACTTCCTAGATATTAAGATCTTTGAAAAATTCCTTGTCGTCCCCGAACTCCTTGTCGTCAACAGCCATTGGAACATATGGTTGATGGAGAAAGGAGTCAATACCATTAAACCTTCTTGGCTGATGATATCGAACCAGGGCCTTCTCAATTTCCAATGATCTTAAAACACAAGCCTTTATTTGTTGAATCTCTTTTCTTGCTGATAGGTGTAGAATACACCTAATTTACTATCTAAGATTTTATGCTTTCTTTGCTATTTTTTCTAGTAAATTATGTATTTTACGCGTGTTTTTGAGTTATTAGGTACTTTGGAGTCGCACGGACGAAAAGAAGGAGAAAACACCAAAATTGGGCAAAAAGGGAAAATTTGTCATTTCACGGAGTAAACACTATCTGGAGCCCAGCTATGGTTAATGGGCTCTCATTCAGGGTACCCCTTATCACTCAGCAGTGGATGTTACTATCACTGGATAGCCCTTATCCAAAGGAAGGTTGGATGTAGCACCCAGTCAGTGGGTGGTTTTAACCCATATACCCACACCCGTAAGGCGTACCTATCCGGACCCGAACCCGGATCCATCCCAATGATTAACCCTAAAATCAATAATTCCCCTTTTCGCTCATTCGTTCTTACACACATAAGAAAGCATCAGCCATGGAACAGAGAAAACGAGAGATTGAGAGACTAAATGGGTGAAGGTGAATCAGAGGAGATAAAGCAGCTGACCTAGGGTTTGGACTTGGAGGAATCGGTGGAAGAAATCGAGAGCTGTGAAATTGAGATGCAGAAAACTGGAAATCAAAAGAGAGCTGTGAAATCAGATGAGTTCAGTGAGACGAATTGAAGCGGCTGCGTCAGAAATCAAGAAAGAAATCGAAGTTCAAGAGCTGAAGTAGATCGATAAATCGAAAATAGGGTTCGTGATTGTTGGTCTGTCGATGAATCAGAGATGGGTTTTTGACCTAATTGATTAATGGTGAAGTCTCAGTTGCAGAATCATAACAGAGATGATGATGAGGTTGAAGATGCTGCTCAAATAATTCAGGGAGGAAGAAATTGAGATGGGTCTATTTAATTTGTTGGAGGAATTGAAGCAGTGCAGTTTGGGGTAGAAAATGGTGGTTGCAGTAGCAAGAGTTGGTGATGCCGACTGCAGAACAAAAACTACAATTGCTACTGATGTTCAGGGGAAGATGGGTGAAGCTGTTGGTTAAAGCTGTAATACAATAATGAACGCCTGAGTAGATGTATGTTAGGTTTCTGTTTAATTTGTTACAGGGAATGAAGAAAAATGGCCTGAAATAACGGCCGGAAATGCCCTATAATTAGCCGTAACTCGGCCGATTCTCCATTCCGGCGAGTCAACTCGATGCCGGAGACAACCGTTCCAGACCGATCCAGAACGAGTCCGACGACCGATCCAGTGCAGTGACTCAGACAATTAAGACGACTCAGCCCAGAATCAGAAAGCTAACTCGCCAGATGACTACCCTCCCTTGACTTTTGACTAACGTTTGACTTACGGTTTGACCTGTTTGACCGTTAGTCCTAACAGGGGACTGACGGAATATTCCGTCACCGGGACAGAATTTTCAGGTGACCGACGACGACAAATTCCGGCCAAAAACACAGTTTTTCGGCGAGCAAAAATACAGAATTTTGTATGGACTTCTCTCATGTGTGTGAAGACTAAGAATTGGGAATTGGATAAAAACTTGGAAGTTTTGGAGAATTGGACTAGAAATTAGAATATGGCTCAAATTGGAAAAGTGGTGTTCTTATGGAATGTGGATTCTTTTCCTACAAAGACATGGAGAGTATTGAAGCCTATAAATAGAGGAGTTCTCTACAACTTTAAACACACATCTACTTTGGAGAAGGAGTTAAAGTGCACAAGGATTGGAGGAAGGGGCAACCATCATCTTTTCAATAAGTTTTTCTTTCTTCCTTAATTATTATTATTATTGTGTGAACTCCAAATTATGAGTAGCTAATTTTCTTATTGATTGAGGATGAATTCCTAGTTCTTAATATATGGTTTAAGTTTTGTTTCAATTCTACTTTGAAGTTTTTCATATGATTATCGATTGTTTTTACTAATATTAGTATCTATGTTTGATTGATAGGTCGTTTGGGTGGCCAACTAAATTGATTTGTTAATTAATCTAAAGCTAGTGAAAGTTAGGGGATAAGTAATCGTTTCTTAACTATTTACATTAGTAGAAAACACAAGACCTTGCAGAGGGATTCCGTGGAGCAATTGTGTGTAAAAACAACGTTAGCAAGTGGACCTTGATCTAAGAGTTTAACTACTAATATCAACCTAATAAATTCATGAATCTTAATGCGTTTAACTAAATTACATCTTGGGTGATCTACTACTAGGTGGTTTGGTGAATAGAATCCGGTAGGCGAGAACTTCCGTATCCGGTGAAATAAGGGATTTTGGGGTTAGCACTGATCTAGATGCTATACCTACGGTTGGTGATAATCTATGACTAATAACAAGTGGAAAAGAACATAACTTTAATCATTGTTTTGCAGCGAAGAAGGATTCCTTGATCTATTCTCTCTCATTAATTTCAACTTACACTTTTAATTACTTTGTTTATTTCTTTTGCTTTATAAATTTTACAACCAATACCCCCCTTTTGTGACAATTTTACAACTATAATCTCTTGATCCTCGTGGGATCGACCTTGACTACCCTATATTACTCTTTAATTAGGTAGTAAAGTATTAATTAATTTGTTGTGGTTACGACACGCATACAAATTTTGGCGCCGTTGCCGTGGAGCAACGGGCGATTTTAGTTGTTTTTATTTTCTTTTTGCATTATTCTTGCTTTGTTAGATTCTATACCGTATCTAACTTAGTTTTGTGAACCTTGATGTAGGTACTATATCTTTGGTGAATGCTTCAAGGGGGAAGACCGAGTCCAATTAGAATACGTATTCGATCCGGCACTCAACTAAAGGGCTTTATTCGAGCGGTTAACACTCCGCTTCCTCGTTCTACATCAAGTGAATTCGCAGATTCGGACATTGAAGAAGAAGCAATGGGTGATCGTACACTCAAGGACCTAGCTTCTCACAAGCTTTATACACAACAATGGTGTATCCAAACTAATTCAACTTTCGAGATCAAGCCGGGGTTGATTAGAGAATTACCAAAGTTCCATGGCATGGTGAATGAAGACCCAAACAAACATCTTATGGACTTCAACACCATAGTCACGGCCATGCTTCCACCGAATATTAATGCGGATGGAGCAATGTTGAAAGCTTTTCCGTTCTCTTTGGCGGGCAATGCTAAGGAATGGTTATACTATTTGCCTTCCGAAAGTATCACAACATGGAATGGAATGAAGAAACTTTTCCTCGAGATATATTTTCCCGCATCAAAGGCTACTCAAATTCGCAAAGAAATTTGTGGGATCAAGCAACATGTGGGAGAGTCATTATATGAATGTTGGGATCGATACAAGAGATTGGTGGAAAGTTGTCCACACCATCAATTTAGTGACGCCATGATAATCCAATACTTCTATGAAGGTCTCCAAACAAGTGATAGATATCTTCTTGACGCCGCCGGTGGTGGTGCACTAGTTAACAAGACGGTGTCCGAAGCTACCGAGTTGATTGAAAGTATGGCGGCAAACTCGCAACAATTCTATGCAAGAGGTGATTCAATGGTTAAGTTGGTGCATGAGGTTAGTGACTCGTCTTTACAATCCGATCAACGGTTAAACAATATAGAGAGGGTAGTGCAAAGGTTGGCCGCGGTAATTATTTCGGATGATGAAACCGAACAAGTAAATGCTTTATATACAAATCCAAGGCCAAGGTACGATCCATACTCAAATACTTACAATCCCGGTTGGAAGGATCATCCTAACTTTAGCTATGCAAACAAGCAAGCGGCGGCTCCTAATCCATATGCGCAACAAGGTGGATTCCAACAATCACGTTTCCAACCTCAACAACAACACTTCCAACCACAACAAGTCAAGGAGCAAGATTCTTCGAATAATGACAAGTTGAATGTGATAATGCAAATCATGCAAGGTCTCACTTCTATGTTACAACAAACCCAACAAAAGACCGATTCGGCAATCAAGGATTTACAAACTCAAATGGGACAATTGGCAACCGATATGAACTTAATGAAAGCTCAAGCATCCACAAATCTTCCTTCGCAACCCATTGTTAATCCAAGAGAGAATGTTAATGCGGTTACTTTAATAAGTTGAATACAAGTGGAGAGTCCAACTCGTCATGAAGAAGCTAGTGAAGAGGTAGTCAAAGAGAAAGAGAAGGAGGATGCCGAATCAAGGGAGACTTCAACACCAACTGCCCAATCCAAGGAACTGGTTCCTACTTTCACTACTCCACTTCCTTTTCCTAGTCGTTTTTCTAAGTCCAAGAAGGAATCTCAAGATAAGGCACTCATGGATATCTTCAAGAAGATAGAAATCAACATCCCCTTCATCGAGGCCATCAAGAAAATGCCAAGGTATGCTAAGTTCATGAAGGAATTATGCACAAAGAAGGATAGGTTTCTTGATAATGAAATTACTAAAGTTGGCGAAAGTACGTCGGCTATGCTTTTGAAGAAGATGCCTACAAAGTGCACGGATCCCGGTAGTTTCACGGTGCCAATTACTATTGGTAAGAAAAGGTTTGAACATGCTTTACTTGACTTGGGAGCTTCCATTAGTGTGATGTCGGCCGATATTTATGACTCCTTGAATCTTGGACCGTTGAAAGAGACAAGAGTTCATATCCAACTAGCAAACAAGTCTAACATCTATCCAAAGGGACTTGTAGAAGACGTTCTAGTGCAAGTGAATGAGTTAATTTTTCCGGTGGACTTCTTTGTGGTGGATATGGACAACAATGAAAATCGGTCGACTACTTCTCTACTTCTTGGGAGGCCATTTATGAAGACCGCAAAGACGAAGATTGATGTTGATAAGGGTACACTCACTATGGAATTCGACAAGGAAGTAATACATTTCAACATATTTGAAGCCATGCGCTACCCAAGTGATGTGCATTCCGCTTACTCCATTGATGTGGTTGGTTCATTAGCGCAACAAATGGTGGAATTGAATCGAGAGGACGAACTTTATGTGGTGTTGCAAAAGAGCATTGAATTGGACGTCCACGGCTTGCCTAACTTGGATGTTGAAATTTCCACAGAATTGGTGGAGACATGTGGTGCCTTGACGGCATTACAAGAATCTAAGGGTAATATTTCCTATATCTCTTTACCCGTGAATGATGAATTACTTGTACCATCTATTATGAAGGCGCCTAAGCTAGAGTTGAAGCCTCTTCCGGACCATTTGAAGTATGCATTTTTGGGAGATGAAGATGAGCTTCCGGTGATTATTTCAAAGAACCTCACACCGGTACAAGAAGACCGTTTGGTTAGAGTCTTGAAAGAGCACAAAACGGCTATTGGTTGGAAAATTGCGGATATCAAGGGCATTAGTCCATCCATATGCATGCATAGGATTCTAATGGAAGAGAACGTGAAGCCGGTACGTGATGCTCAACGTAGGCTTAATCCTCCCATGATGGAGGTTGTGAAGAAAGATATACTCAAATTTCTAAGTGCGGGGGTGATCTACCCAATTTCCGATAGCAAGTGGGTAAGTCCGGTACAAGTGGTGCCAAAGAAGTCCGGTGTTACGGTTGTTCGAAATCAAGACGATGAACTTGTTCCTACAAGAGTTCAAACCGGTTGGAGAGTGTGCATTGATTATAGAAAGCTTAATTCCGCAACCCGAAAGGATCACTTTCCTTTACCTTTCATTGATCAAATGTTGGAGCGGTTAGCGGGGCATTTTTATTATTGTTTCTTGGATGGTTATTCGGGATACAATCAACTTGTTATTGCACCGGAGGACCAAGAGAAGACCACTTTTACTTGTCCGTTTGGAACGTTTGCGTATAGGAGGATGCCGTTTGGTCTTTGCAATGCACCGGCTACTTTCCAAAGATGCATGGTAAGTATATTCTCGGATTACTTGGAGCGCATTATTGAGGTATTTATGGACGACTTTAGTGTTTATGGCAATTCTTTTGATATTTTTTTAAACAACCTTGAACTAGTTCTTAAACGATGCATAGACACTAACCTTGTTCTTAATTGGGAGAAATGTCATTTTATGGTAAACCATGGCATAGTACTTGGTCACATTGTGTCCTCTCAAGGGCTCGAAGTGGACAAGTCAAAGATAGATTTAATAAGAAACTTACAATATCCCACTTCGGTGAGGGAAGTTCGTTCATTTCTTGGTCATGCAGGTTTCTATAGGCGGTTTATCAAGGATTTCTCCAAAATCTCCATGCCGATGTGCAAGTTACTACAAAAGGAGGTACCTTTTGACTTCAACAAGGAATGCAAGGATGCTTTAGACAAATTGAAAGCAATGTTGACAAGTGCGCCGATTATCAAGTCACCGGATTGGAATCTTCCATTTGAACTAATGTGTGATGCTAGTGATTATGCGGTTGGAGCCGTTTTGGGTCAAAGAGTGGACAAGTTGTCCCATGTTATCTATTATGCATCTAGGACCCTTAATGATGCACAAATCAACTATTCTACCACGGAAAAGGAGTTATTGGCTATAGTGTTTGCATTGGAAAAATTTTGATCATACTTGGTGGGTACAAAGGTTATTGTGTATTCCGATCATGCGGCACTTAAATACTTAATAAAGAATAAAGAAGCTAAGCCAAGACTAATCCGGTGGATCCTATTACTACAAGAGTTCGACATAGAAATTCGAGATAAGAAAGGTGTGGAGAATACAATTGCGGATCATCTTAGTAGACTTGTTATGTCTCAAGAAGAACTTCCATTACAAGACCGCTTTCCGGACGAACAAATTTTCTCCTTGGAAGAATCAACACCTTGGTATGCGGATATAGTGAATTATTTGGTGACAAGGAAGGTACCTAGCACAATGTCCAACTTCCAAAATATGAATCTTAAGAATATAGCGAAGCAATATGTGTGGGATGAACCATACTTATGGAAATATGGTGTTGATCAAATCATACAAATATGCGTTCCTAACTCCGAATTTCAATCTATTCTCTCCTTTTGTCATACTTTTGCATGTGGTGGCCATTTTGGTTCTAAACGTACCGTTCTCAAGGTTCTTGAAAGTGGATTTTATTGGCCCACCTTGTTTGAAGATTCATATGTTTTTTGTAAATCGTGTGATAGATGTCAAAGAACGGGCAATCTAGGTGCTCGAAATCAAATGCCACTCACACCAATTCTCGCCGTAGAGATTTTTGATGTGTGGGGTATCGATTTTATGGGCCCTTTTGTCAATTCGAATGGAAACTTTTATATGAGCGGGGAAACAAAGAAAGTTACAACTAAATGAGCTAGAGGAGATACGTAATGATGCTTACGAGAGTGCCCGTATTTACAAGGAAAAGACTAAGCTTTTTCATGACAAGATGATTTCTCGTAAAAGCTTCGTTGTGAGACAAAAAGTCCTTTTATTTCATTCTCGCCTTAAACTATTTCCTGGAAAATTAAGGTCCCGTTGGATTGGACCATATGTTGTTACTAATTTTTTTCCTTATGGTGCAGTTGAAATCACTAGTCTTAGAGACAACTCGGTTTCCAAAGTCAACGGCCATAGATTGAAGCCATACTATGAGAACATCGCCTATGTGAATGTGGATGAACTTCCATTTGAAGATTTTCTCCCTCTAGAGGAGTAATGTGAAGCAAGATCTATGTCGGGCCGTCGACTTTAAAACAAGCGCTAAGTGGGAGGCAACCCACCAGTTTTGTATTTCTTATCCTTTTGTTTTTATTTGCTTTTTGTTTTGTGTGTTTACTTTTGTTGTTTCATATCATATTAGGATTTCCCACCTTGACTTTACTAGGAGGATTCAATTACATTGAGGACAATGTAAGGTTTAAGTGTAGGGGAGTGGCTAAGCATATTTTGCATTAAAAAAAAATATTGCATAAAAACTTTCAACTTTTAGAGATTTTAGAGTCACTAGCATTCTTCTAGGTATGATTACATAGAGAATTCTGACCGACATAATTGAACTTGGAAGTGTTAGGGAACTACGTTTGATTTCTTGCTTGTTATAGTGTTAAATAATGGATTTAATCATGCCGGTGATGCAAATTTGGTGCAGGGAGAAGTGCGTTACTAGAGTTGCTGATCAATCATTAGTGGAGACTACCCATTTTCATATCAACCAAGGCACCGACCAGAAATTCTTCCTTTACTAAAAATCTTCTTTTGAGTATGTGTCACCGTACGTTAATTCCGGGTAGAATGGTGAGCTACCCAAGTTCACACCAATTTCAGCACTATTTTGATCTCTTGAGTGCTAATTTTTGTCAATCATGAGGGTGACGTCTATGGATGAAAGCCTCCTTCTTGTAGTTCGATTTGCATTTAGTACCATTCTCTCACTCGACAACAACGGGTCCATAGAAAAACCATAATCATCAACAACAAGGGAGCGACATCAAAATCTACAAGGAAAGTTGAAAAGGTTTAAGGTTTGCAAGCAACAATGAAACAAGAAAAAGAGCAAATTTTTATATCCAAGTAAAGCAACGTACAATGAGCAGATTTTACATACATGTTGAAGGCTTAAAATGCAATGAGGTAATTCTATATCCAAGTATTAAGATTTATTTACAAGAGCGAAGAAAAGAAAAATGTGAAAATTATTGAAGTTTATGATTTCGAGACGATACAAGTTGTGAAGAATCAAGAGGTAAAGTACTTTTCCACGGCCATGGTTGTTTTATTTTTCACTTTGTTTTGTGTTTTGTTTCTCTTGTCTATGAAAAAAAAAAATAGAAAAAAAAAATAAAAGAAAAAAAAATATATGAGACAAGAGAAATATCTATTATTGTTTTGTTTAGAATAAGCCACGGGGAAGGAAAATCTATAAGGAAGTTTCAAGCGACAAGGAGTTAAGGAAAAAGGTTACAAATTGTTAAGAATTTATGAAGCTAAAGAGTTTATCACCAATAGTTGAAGCCGAAGACCAAGAAGATGAAGACAAGGAGCGGAAGACGTTTCTTTTGTATTCCGTGAGAGTGGTGTTATCATAATTGGCAATCGTATGTGAAGGTAAGTAAGTAATCTCATCCTCGATATAAGTGGTTCATTTCCTTTCTTAGAGATCGTTAGAAAAATGGTTTTTCAAAATTTCAGAAGTTATGCTTCCCACCATTCAACGTGTTGCAGGAATTCTCTCTTCATTCCTACCTGCACACATGTGAGACCCATAAAAAGCCGTCTTTTTGAGTGCAATTATCATAAAACCATTTTTGGTGAGGCAGAAGTCGAGGCGAAATGCTTATTGATCGTTTCTCAAACACGGGTTCTCTCATTATGGTGTGGTTATTTCTCACTCAACATTTAAGAATGAGAATATGTTCTTTAGTATTTCTAACTTCTTATTACTAGCATGCAGAAACTCTATGTCCTCATAACTTTTAGGATGCTTGGGACGCTGGAACGCTTTGAAGTTGTAAGTTTTGGTTTGATTTGCTCGAGGACTAGCAAAGTCTAAGTGTGGGGGAATTTGATATGTGTAGAATACACCTAATTTACTATCTAAGAGTTTATGCTTTCTTTGCTATTTTTTATAGTAAATTATGTATTTTACGCGTGTTTTTGAGTTATTAGGTACTTTGGAGTCGCACGGACGAAAAGAAGGAGAAAACACCAAAATTGGGCAAAAAGGGCAAATTTGTCATTTCACGGAGTAAACACTATCTGGAGCCCAGCTATGGTTAAGGGGATCTCATTAAGGGTACCCCTTATCACTCAGCAGTGGATGTTACTATCACTGGATAGCCCTTATCCAAAGGAAGGTTGGCTGTAGCACCCAGTCAGTGGGTGGTTTTAACCCATATACCCACACCCGTAAGGCGTACCTATCCGGACCCGAACCCGGATCCATCCCAATGATTAACCCTAAAATCAATAATCCCCCTTTCCGCTCATTCGTTCTTACACACATAAGAAAGCAGCAGCCATGGAACAGAGAAAACGAGAGATTGAGAGACTGAATGGGTGAAGGTGAATCAGAGGAGATAAAGCAGCTGACCTAGGGTTTGGACTTGGAGGAATCGGTGGAAGAAATCGAGAGCTGTGAAATTGAGATGCAGAAAACTGGAAATCAAAAGAGAGCTGTGAAATCAGATGAGTTCAGTGAGACGAATTGAAGCGGCTGCGTCAGAAATCAAGAAAGAAATCGAAGTTCAAGAGCTGAAGTAGATCGATAAATCGAAGATAGGGTTCGTGATTGTTGGTCTGTCGATGAATCAGAGATGGGTTTTTGACCTAATTGATTAATGGTGAAGTCTCAGTTGTAGAATCATAACAGAGATGATGATGAGGTTGCAAATGCTGCTCAAATAATTCAGGGAGGAAGAAATTGAGATGGGTCTGTTTAATTTGTTGGAGGAATTGAAGCAGTGCAGTTTGGGGTAGAAAATGGTGGTTGCAGTAGCAAGAGTTGGTGATGCCGACTGCAGAACAAAAACTATAATTGCTACTGATGTTCAGGGGAAGATGGGTGCAGCTGTTGGTTAAAGATGTAATACAAGAATGAACGCCTGAGTAGATGTATGTTAGGTTTCTGTTTAATTTTTTACAGGGAATGAAGAAAAATGGCCTGAAATAACGGCCGGAAATGCCCTGTAATTAGCCGTAACTCGGCCGATTCTCCACTCCGGCGAGTCAACTCGATGCCGGTGACAACCATTCCAGACCGATCCAGAACGAGTCCGACGACCGATCCAGTCTGATGACCAGGATAAATAAGACGACTCACCCATAATCGTAAAGCTAACTCGCCAGCTGACTCCCCTCCCTTGACTTTTGACTAACGTTTGACTTACGGTTTGACCTGTTTGACCGTTAGTCCTAACAGGGGACTGACGGAATATTCCGTCACCGGGACAGAATTTTCAGGTGACCGACATCGACAAATTCCGGCCAACTTCCGGCCAAAAACACAGTTCTCCGGCGAGCAAAAATACAGAATTTTGTATGGACTTCTCTCATGTGTGTGAAGACTTGTAATTGGGAATTGGATGAAAACTTGGAAGTTTTGGAGAATTGGACTAGAAATTAGAATATGGCTCAAATTGGGAAAGTGGTGTTCTTATGGAATGTGGATTCTTTTCCTACAAAGACATGGAGAGTATTGAAGCCTATAAATAGAGGAGTTCTCTACAACTTTAAACACACATCTACTTTGGAGAAGGAGTTAAAGTGCACAAGGATTGGAGGAAGGAGCAACCATCATCTTTTCAATAAGTTTTTCTTTCTTCCTTAATTATTATTATTATTGTGTGAACTCCAAATTATGAGTAGCTAATTTTCTTATTGATTGAGGATGAATTCCTAGTTCTTAATATATGGTTTAAGTTTTGTTTCAATTCTACTTTGAAGTTTTTCATATTATTATCGATTGTTTTTACTAATATTAGTGTCTATGTTTGATTGATAGGTCGTTTGGGTGGCCAACTAAATTGATTTGTTAATTAATCTAAAGCTAGTGAAAGTTAGGGGATAAGTAATCGTTTCTTAACTATTTACATTAGTAGAAAACACAAGACCTTGCGGAGGGATTCCGTGGAGCAATTGTGTGTAAAAACAACGTTAGCAAGTGGACCTTGATCTAAGAGTTTAACTACTAATATCAACCTAATAAATTCATGAATCTTAATGCGTTTAACTAAATTACATCTTGGGTGATCTACTACTAGGTGGTTTGGTGAATAGAATCTGGTAGGCGAGAACTTCCGTATCCGGTGAAATAAGGGATTTTGGGGTTAGAACTGATCTAGCTGTTATACCTACGGTTTGTGATAATCTATGACTAATAACAAGTGGAAAAGAACATAACTTTAATCATTGTTTTGCAGCGAAGAAGGATTCCTTGATCTATTCTCTCTCATTGATTTCAACTTACACTTTTAATTACTTTGTTTATTTCTTTTGCTTTATAAATTTTACAACCAATACCCCCCTTTTGTGACAATTTTACAACTATAATCTCTTGCTCCTCGTGGGATCGACCTTGACTACCCTATATTACTCTTTAATTAGGTAGTAAAGTATTAATTAATTTGTTGTGGTTACGACACACATACAAATTTTGGCGCCGTTGCCGGGGAGCAACGGGCGATTTTAGTTGTTTTTATTTTTCTTTTTGCATTATTTTTGCTTTGTTAGATTCTATACCGTATCTAACTTAGTTTTTTGAACCTTGCTGTAGGTACTATATCTTTGGTGAATGCTTCAAGGGGGAAGACCGAGTCCAATTTGAATACGTCTTTGATCCGGCACTCAACTAAGGGACTTTATTCGAGCGGTTAACACTCCGCTTCCTCGTTCTACATCAAGTGAATTCGCAGATTCGGACATTGAAGAAGAAGCAATGGGTGATTGTACACTCAAGGGCCTAGCTTCTCACAAGCTTGATACACAACAATGGTGTATCCAAACTAATTCAACTTTCGAGATCAAGCCGGGGTTGATTAGAGAATTACCAAAGTTCCATGGCATGGTGAATGAAGACCTAAACAAACATCTTATGGACTTCAACACCATATTCACGGCCATGCTTCCACCGAATACTAATGCGGATGGAGCAATGTTGAAAGCTTTTCCGTTCTCTTTGGCGGGCAATGCTAAGGAATGGTTATACTATTTTCCTTCCGGAAGTATCACAACATGGAATGGGATGAAGAAACTTTTCCTCGAGAGATATTTTCCCGCATCAAAGGCTACTCAAATTCGCAAAGAAATTTGTGGGATCAAGCAACATGTGGGAGAGTCATTATATGAATGTTGGGATCGATACAAGAGATTGGTGGAAAGTTGTCCACACCATCAATTTAGTGACGCCATGATAATCCAATACTTCTATGAAGGTCTCCAAACAAGTGATAGATATCTTCTTGACGCCGCCGGTGATGGTGCACTAGTTAACAAGACGGTGTCCGAAGCTACCGAGTTGATTGAAAGTATGGCGGCAAACTCGCAACAATTCTATGAAAGAGGTGATTCAATGGTTAAGTTGGTACATGAGGTTAGTGACTTGTCTTTACAATCCGATCAACGGTTAAACAATATAGAGAGGGTAGTGCAAAGGTTGGCCGCGGTAGTTATTCCGGATGATGAAACCGAACAAGTAAATGATTTATATCCAAATCCAAATCCAAGGCCAAGGTACGATCCATTCTCAAATACTTACAATCCCGGTTATAAGGATCATCCTAACTTTAGCTATGCAAACAAGCAAGCGGCGGCTCCTAATCCATATGCGCAACAAGGTGCATTCAACGCATAAGATTATTTAGGCGCCTGTGAGATGCAAGCTGTTAGGCATAACGTAGATCCTGAAATATTTATCATAGAGTTTCCAAAGGAAGGGTCAATTGATTCTTCCATCTTGATTGGGTCCTCTTCTAGAAGATTATCAAGATTGATATATGTATTGCTACAATTATCAAAATCAATATTTTCACATAGAAGAGCAACACTTGATTTTTTTTGTCTTCATCAGAATCATAATTGTCAGATATCTTATCAAGTGTCGCAGCAAAACCTTTGTTCCCATTGTATTTTCTACGATTTGGGCACTCGTTTGCAAAATGACCAAATCCTTTACACTTAAAGCACTGAGGCATATCCTCGTCATCAGTTTCATCAGTGTCCCTTTTTTTAGAAGGAATATGATTATGAGGTTTTACTGATGCTTTTGCCTTATCTCTGGTGAACCGTTTACTTCTCTTCAATAGAAGGTCCCTAAACTGTCTTGTGATCATCGAGACCGATTTGTCAAGATATTCATATGATGAATCAGTCTCAGAGTGATTGTTTTCAGATATATACACATTTTTACTTTTATCAAGTAATTTTGTGTCTTTCAGTGCTTTGAACGCAACATCCTTAGATTTGGATGAATGTTCGTGATCAAAGATCTTAAGCTTCCAAGCCAGCGTATTTATGGAGAGATTATCAAGGTTATTTCCCTCAACGATGGAATGTTTCTTAGAGTCATATCTAGATGGCAGCAATCTGAGAATTTTCATCACAGTGTCCTTTTCAGGAATAGTCTTACCCAATTGATGGTATTTATCAATGATGTTGTAGTAGTAAGGTTCGTGAGACTTGTGAAAGCAAATAATTTTAGATTTAATAAAACTAAGATAAGATAATAATATATATACAAAATTGTCACGTGATGAAGAGTTTTCTGGGACTCAGGATTTGGCCAAACTCATAACAAAAGGTTCAAATATTAATGCTTTTAACAATTATCGCTCAACAAATAACAACATAGACTCTTATTTTTGCCAAGATAGATTCTCAAAATATCAATTGTAAATCTTAAGCATGGGACATCAAAACAATTAAGCAAGCATGACCCATCAAATGAAATGACAACTGATTAATCAAAATCATAATTCAATTTTAATTAGTGCAAAAGTAAAATAAAAGAAATTAATTAAAATTACCCATGTATGAAATTCGGCTTCTCCGTCATCCCAGTGATGGGGTCTAGCTCCACATGGTGAAAATACACTCAAAGGAATTTTTCATTGCTCAAATGGTGTTTACAAAGAAGAGAAAATGAGAAAATCAAATTAAACCGGGAATTCGCAACGTTTATAATCGTTGCAAACTCACAGTTACAAAGAATAACAGTAAACTGTCGCAAGCAACAATCTTATTTCTTAAGCATGAACGACAGTGATTTTACGACTGTCATCGCAAGTCCGTTCTTCGTGTTCTTCATTATTTTTCTGCTGCTACTGCTGATTTCTCTGCAGAAATTTTCTCGACTCTCCAGCCTCCCCAATCACTCCATACCCCTTCACTGATATCCCAGCACCTATTTATAAGCCACGGTAACTCCAAATTTCCCGAGTAATTGCAACATATTTTTGATTATTCCCCATGCAGATACGGGATATATTCTTTCTTTTTTTCGTCTCTGATTTTGATTTTCACACGCTATGCAGCTGTATAATCTCCTTATTTATCTTCTACACGTTCCAAAAGGTTTCTTAGCTCTTCAATACATGCTTAAAACTCACTACAGCTCATAATAACCCGTGACTGTCTCACTTTGTGCACGTACTCCCTGTTCTCTTCCACGGGATTATCTAGCCAAATTTAGTCGAAAATATCGACCATACCAGGCCTGTTACTCTCAGTAAAATCATACCTATGAATATCAGCCATTGAATCTCGCTACAACATCATCAAAAATCCAACCCTAATCTGCCAAGGTGAGTAACTTCTTTTCCCGCCAAAACTGAATTTTTGAAATGTTGAAGATGGAGTGCCCCGATCCAAAAGGCAGATGCCTTTATCAGCTGGGGTGCCCCTTATCCAAAGTGAGGGTGCCTTTAGTACTTTTCTCCGGGGGTCCAAAAAACACTTTTTGAGCAACTTTTTCCGCACAAGTGTATTTCTCCAAAAACACCTAAACAAACATAAAAACACCAAAATTAGTACAAAAATCGAGACTAACAATAGAGACACTGAGGACAATTCAGACACAAAAATGTGTCTATCAAATACCCCAAAACTTATTATTTGCTAGTCCCGAGCAAATCTAATCTAGGAAATAAATTGACTACACTTAGCACGTGCAGCAAGCCGTTAAACCGCTAGGTGGCCCTAGTGGCGGAGTGTTGTCTCCGGAGGGTTTACCAGAGGTGTATCCACAAAACCTGTACTTCTAATTGGTCATAAGTATCCAAAGAGCTATGAGGACATACATATTCTCAACCTATCTCCAAGTGACTAGAATGCCAGAGAAATTAAAGGTGCCAGCTCTAAAGCTGAATGAGGAAAAGAGGAGACACATCCGCAACACTGCTAGATAAAGAGATATCCGCTACACAACTAGATAAACATTGTAAGATGCGTCCCCTGATTTATAGATGGATCAGATTAGGAGAGAGATAAAGACGAGAGGGACATCTGCTACACAGCTGGACTAATTACGTGTGATGAGTTAAACCAGTGCTAGAAAGATCTCGTGCCAGATTGAAAGCGGACTAACAAAGCAACCAAATATATATTTCTTTGACTCTCTCATAGTGCTCAGTAGAAAAAACGTCTTCTTCGGTCTTCTTCAACTCTGGATGATAAACTATCGAACCTCATAGAACCCTGACAGTTAACTCTTTTCTTCGATTTCTTGCTTGACATAAAAATTTCTACTTCCCTATGGCCTTATTGAAAAAAAAACAAAACGTAATGATGATTTTTTTTCTATATATATTTTTTTCTATTTTCTTTTTCTTTTCATTTTTTTTTCTATTTTTTTTTCTATTTTTTTTTTCTTCTATTTTTTATTTTTGAAAACACAAAAATTACAAGACAAAAATTTACATGGCCATGAGAGAAGGACTTTAACACTTGGTCTCAGTATCATGAACTTCAACAACTTATATCGTTTGATTTTTCTTGCTCTTATAACTTCTTGTAACCCTTTATTTTGAATTCTGATTTTCTATTGTTGCTTCTAAACCTTAAACTTCTTCCACTTTCTTCATAGATTTTGATGTCGCTCCGATTGTTGATGATGATAAGTTTCTACTGAGAGAGAGTTATAATCCAGTAACTAAGACTACATTGTGAGGTTGATTTGTCTTTATGGCATTTCCTGACCTACTTGCGTTTCCATCATGGATGGTTAGGTCCATCACGGTTACCCTCTGAAAGGAACAAGTTCTCTCCTGAATTTCAAGGATCTCAATGTCTTTTTCTCTAATGTCTCAATAGGTTGTTATCCCTAGAATTCCAATTTCTATCTTTTCGGTGAGAAAAAGTATGTAAACTTAGCTAACCGGATACCATGTGATGCTAGAAGTTTCAAAAATGCAACTAAAATGTTTCTCCCATACCCCAAACTTAAATCTAACATTGTCCTCAATGTTCTAAAGATGAAATTAAAAGCATGAACAAGGAGAAACTTGTTACCACTTGAAGAAAAGAGTAAGGAAATATATTACCGTGTTGCACGAATATTGGGTTACCTCCCAAGAAGTGCTAAGTTTAAAGTCTTCATCCAGACAATGGAAGAGATTAGTCACCTCGAAGAATCATATAGCAACAGCCAGAATAACTGCGGGTCATCTGGATCGAAAAGTGCTAACCACAAGAAGAGAAAACTGCAATAGACCAGGAAAATATCCAACACACCCTTATCTATTTTGTTTAAGACAACTAATCTAGTTGTGGTTCGGGTTCAGGCTCTATAAAAGGGTCTAAATAGAATACTTTCATTGTCTGGGTTTCCTCAAAGGAAGGATCCTGAAGATCAGGTTCTAGAGTCTGCAAATACTCGATTAAGAACTTAGAAGCACATAAAAATAACCTGAATAGCTGGGGATCCTCTAAGTCAATCAGACTTGACTCACACAGTGGACCACAGTAGTGGTCATTCTTAAGAAAATGTGTCGACCCTAATTTTCTAAAGTAATTAGGTTTAGTCTCAAAACTTAATAACTGACACATCTGAAATTCATATGTTCCCATAATTGGAAGGAAGGTTTTTGGTGGGAAAACAAAGTCAATCGTGGTATCATAGCCTGGGTTAACCACATCAACCAGAGGATGGGTTTCTAACAACTGAACTTCTTTATGGACACAACTAGGTTCAGGAAAAAGTGTATGAAGATAATCTTTTAAAATGGTTGAGGCACAAATGTCAAGTCCCAAGTTAGGGACCTTTCTAAGAGTTAAGGCACATGGAGAATGATAATCACCTCCAAACTTAGAGTTTTTAGTGTCTCTAGAAAGACTAGTCACAACTTCCCTAATTTCAAGGCTATCTGATTCCTAAAAATGGTCAATTGATTCTTCTAAGTCAGGTACATCCTCACTCATCTCTACGAGTTTATCGTTTTCTAAGATTAGCGTTTTTAAATCGCTAGATTCTAAAACAATATTCTCGGGGTAAACTCTTTCCTCTAAACCATCATCACAATCATATAAGGGATTATCAACGAAAGTTTCTAGTAAAGGCTCATTAACTAAGGTGTTAATCATAGTTACTTCCTCCGATTCACTTATAGGCACATCAAATAATGGATTATCCAACATATTGTAGGCTAAAGGATCATGAACTACATCGTCTAAAACGGTGGCATCTCTAGTCAAATCCTCATCCTTTTGAATAGGTGAATAATCATTAAAATTATTGGGATTTGAAATAGAAATAATACTATCATTATAAAGCTCAACTGGAGTTACAAATTCCCGATCACTATGCCTACTTATTTCAAATTCTTCATAAACACTATCCTCATCATCATCATTATAATAATATGAAAATGGTTGAACCTCATCTAAACAGGTAGTGTTACCAATTATAACCTCGGCATCTTGATTATTCAAATAACTATCTTCATTTTCAAGGGTATTATTGGAGACACTGTATTGAAAATTAAGATTATTTCGAGCAAGTTTTTCAACAATCCTATCTGTACTTTCAGTAAATTGCTTAAGAGTCTTTTCTAAAGACATTCTAGTTGACTGCTCTGAGGAATCGTCTGGAATATTTAAGGTTTCCTTCACAAATAAGGAATGACTCTGGAAAGCCTCTTCTAGAGAAATAGAAGGATTGTTTTGCTCATATGACTGGTGAGTATGCGAATAGTAATTGGGCTCACCATGGTACGAACCATAACCTTGAAAAGGTGGATGCTCCCAACCACTATTCATACTCTGGTCAAAGTTGAAATGTCCATTTTGAAAATTAGTCGGATAATCATTGTATTGGCTATTGTAATACCAGTTCGACATCCTCACTGCAAGGGAATTCTACACAAACACAAACAAGGCTGACTCGACCACAACAAACCTACTGATTTCTAGCAAACAAAAAGCATGATGGCTCCACTTAGATTGTTTCTAGACCAGATTCTATTCCTTCGAAAGGGAATTCGTTACAATCTGAGCAAACCCCTCTGTAACCAATACGAGTTTAAGTTAGTTGAATCGAGGCGAGGAAAGCTACGTGGAGCTTTGATACCCAAGGCCTCACCTCATTACAAGGCGTAGCAGTCACGCATTCAACTTACATAAACCGTCATGAACTTAAAAGCATGCTCAAAAGAGTAACCAATATTTTTCGAACGACTTTCCTACTAAGCTCGTATACCGTTCTATTCCAAATTTTAAGCTTAGGTTCGCGTTTGGTATCGTTTTCCTAAGGCAGGCAAGAAGAGAACGGTGATGAAATCCGAACCCTTATCTTGTATGGCCAGTCCTTGCCCTTTACTAGGAATTTAAAACAGCCGTATTCAAGTCCTCAACATATATGCACATGAAGGAATACATTAACTCACTGACAGGGGATTCGCGAGTGTTTCGACAAACTTACCTCCCGTTCCAGACGGGGGATGAACCGTTGTAGTCGACTCGGGCCACGACTCCTATGTCGTGTACGAACCCGAGGGGCCGAGGTGATATCGTAATCACCGTCTTCTCTGCAAACAGTTTAATATTTAAACTACCCTTCCGTAGGGTTTAAAAAATAAAATAATGTCCAAATGTCCAAATCCAAAGTCCAAAAAGTAAAGTGCAAAATAAAAAGAAAATTACAAGAATTAAGAAATCCTAATACAATCTAAAGAAATAAACTCTCTTTTTTATTTTCTCTCTTTTTTATAATAATAAATAAAAATCTTCTCCTTTCGCTTTGTCTTTAACTCCAAACTTTAGGTATTCACCAAAAGCTTTGACAAATTTTTATTTCACTCCAAATTCCAAAATCTGTAGTAAAAAGACAAAAAAAAAACGTAAAGAAGAACAAATAAAATAAAAACAAATAAAAACCTAAAAAAAAAGAATAAAAATCTAAAAACTCTAGCCTAAATACAAGCTCCGTGTCGACGGCGCCAAAAATTGATGGTATTTATCAATGATGTTGTAGTGCTCGATTGAGCATAAGGTAATAAAACCTAATTTACGGAGAAGTGAGGGACCGGCCAAAAAGGCATGAAACCGGCCCTTGGGAGTGTGGGACCGCTGACGGTCGATTTAGCAAATTCCAAGTTGCTTGCAAAGAGTTTGGACCCAATATGAGCAATTAAGCAAATTAGGTCAAAATTGTTAATATGTGCAGCACCGGATCCTTGCAAGCCTTAGGTCCGGCCTTGGTCGCATCAAGGAAATAAGAGTGTGATATGTCGTTGGATATGTCATTATTTGTAACTTTGAATCAGAAAATAAAGCCATTCTCTAAAGTCTTAAGAATCATTTGATTAAGAGCTTCTCCAACAACAATAACATGCATGATTATGTTTATAGTTGTACTATTTTTAGCAAATAATGTTTGACATGGATACATGAATGCAATATTTGTTTTTAACTGCATGTTATCTATATTCGAAGAACAGGAGCACAAACCTGTAAAAGCAGTAGGGCATATAGTCATATACACCTCTGGATCTTTGGAGAAGGGAAAAGATTTCCAATTAGGTTGTTTCAATACTAGAATTTCATTTAAATTACAAAATCTCCACTATTATCAGTGCAAACACTATGGTATCAGAGAAAACAATATATTAGCCACGTTATGACTTTATCTCTAAAAGGAAAATGCTCTCACGCGCGGCAGTATTTTTTTTTTTTTTTTGAAGAAATATAATTTATTGATAAAACAACTCACAAAGTACATTACAATGTCACAAAGTCACACACTTAACACAAACCATAAACTAGAAACCACAAAGACTACATCACCACTCAAAATTATAAACCTAAACTAGAACCCTGTAAATTACTTATGTCCTGCATACTATATGATGTAATAACCTTAGGGAAGTTTGAAAACCACCGAGTGTTGCAGTGATGGACTCTAGCATATTTAGATAACCCATCAGCAACCCTGTTACATCTTCTAGGACAATACTGAACTTTAACCAAACATAAACTACGAACAAAACTTAGACATTCAACCAGCAAAGCTCTATCTTCCCATCTGACCGAATCCATATGTTCTATTTTGAGGGCTTCCATTATTTTTTTGTTATCTCCCTCTACAATAATGTTTCTGTTACTCCCATTAGCAATCCACATTATAGCCTGGTACACCGCAAGGCTTTCAGCTTGATCCACATCTCGAGCATTCATTGTGAAGGCCACGGCTTCCAGAACTGCTCTTGTATAGTTCCGAAAAACAAAAGCCACACCAATAAAATTAGTGTCAGGAAGAATAGAAATATCAACATTGAGTTTTAACCAACCAACAGGAGGAGGAAGCCAATGCAAAATATTTGAACATCTATCTCCCATCTTAGAACTAGAATGATGAGGATATATACTAATGTGATGCTGGGTACAAAATTTAAAAAATTGACTAACTATATGTTCCGGCTTGACATTTCGGCTTTCAAAAACCTTGAGACATCTATTTTTCCACAAATGCCATAGAGTAATAGCAGCTAAATTCAACAGATGTTTCCTTGTGCTGCAAACCAAATGATCACTATCTGGCCAGGATAATAACCAATCTTGTAAAGAAGAGTAATGAGCAGCATCATTAAGAATATCCTGAGAAATACCACACCAAACAACTTGAGCAAAAGGACAGTGAAGAAGCAGATGATCCTTAGTTTCCTCTTGCTGATTACACATCGGACAGTTACTATCCAACATTCTACCAAATCTTTGAAATCGCGCTGCTACTGGTAAAATGTCTCTAGTGATTTTCCACAAGAATAGCTGACATTTAAAAGGAATTGCAATATGCCATATAAGTAGCCACATTCTTTCTTGTTGTTTTGACACCAGTTGAGAAGAAGATTGCTTGAGAATAGTATTATAAGTTGAAATCACAGAAAAATGACCATTTTTAGTTAAGGCCCATCTTAGAGTATCCTCCGCAGGTTGGGGTGGTATTTTGATGAGTTGAATCTTTGAAATTTGATCAGCATTAAAATATTTATTTAACATATCTTGCTTCCATTGTCGATTCTGATGATCAATGAGCTTCGAAACACGAAGAGAAGAATCAATTATCATATTGCCACCAGTTTGATGAGCTGACTTATTATCAAACCAATAAGGATAACTGATCATGATTTTAGCTCCATCACCTATTTCCCAGGCATGAAATTTTTTGACCCAATACAATCCTTGTTGAATCCCGTGCCATATCCAAGTGCCTCTTGTTTTTATATTTCCATATAGTGGATCAATGTTTTTGAAGTATCTGGCTTCTAATAATTGAGTCCATTTAGCCTCTTTTTCATGAAGAAGTCTCCATGCCAGTTTAGTTAGTAAAGCTGCATTGAAAACTTTGGCATTTTTAAAACCCAGACCTCCTATACGCCTTGGTTTATTAAGTTCTTTCCAACCAATGATTCTTCCACCTTTTGAAGTAGTCTTATTCCACCAATAATTCCTTTGAATAGATTCAATCTTCTTAACTGACTTATCTGGAATTTTTAAGCAACCCAACTGAAAATTTGCCATTGAAGATACAGCAGCTTGTATCTGAGTAGATCTTCCAGCTTGATTGATCAATTTTCCTTGCCATGTTTGTATCATGTAATCCATCTTATCTGCAGTTTCATCAAAACATTTATTCTTATTTCTTCCAATAAATAAAGGTATACCTAAATATTTCTCATGTAAAGGCATATTATGCATCTGCACCATATTAGACAAACTTTGTTTTACTTCATCTCTCAAATGTTTACTAAAATGTATGCTAGATTTCTGAACATTAACCAATTGACCAGAAATATCATAGAACTGATTAA
Source organism: Papaver bracteatum (assembly GCA_023529315.1). Classification (NCBI taxonomy): domain Eukaryota; kingdom Viridiplantae; phylum Streptophyta; class Magnoliopsida; order Ranunculales; family Papaveraceae; genus Papaver; species Papaver bracteatum. Next base: position 2,542,913 of record JAJJWX010000136.1, read on the forward strand.
TGATTTTCATTAAATTACTAACAGATTCATCCGTAGCCTTGGAAAACAATATACAGTCATCCGCAAACATTAAATGAGAAATTTTAGGCCCCCCTAGAGCTGGATATAAAGGATCTATTAATCCCTGAGTTTCAGCCACATGCAACATTCGACTTAATGCTTCCATACATATGATAAAAATATATGGTGATAAAGCATCACCTTGTCTCACACCACGAGAAGGAGTAAATGAAGAAGTGGTAGAACCATTTAACATGATGTAAATAGTGGATGTACTAATGCATTGATGTATTAGTTGACACCATTTCTCACTAAATCCTAACTTTTTCATAATGTTAATAATGAAGTTCCATTCCATGCGATCAAAAGCTTTCGCCATATCCAATTTAATAGCTACAGCTCCAGATTGAATTCTAGTCTTTTTCATATATGCAATAATTTCATGGGCTATAATAGTGTTATCTAAAATATTCCTTCCTGGAACATAAGCAGCTTTCCAAGGTGAAATTATGCTGGGAAGATGTATTTTAAGTCTATTAGCCAAAAGCTTAGAAATCACCTTATAAGCTGTATTACATAAACTAATTGGGCGAAAGTCTGATGGAGTTTCAACACATAATTTCTTAGGAATCAAAACTTGATAAGTATAATTAAGTTGTTTTAAAAGATAACCTGTACGGAAGAAGTGTTGAATCATAGCTACCAAGTTATCAGAGATATCATCCCAGCAAAGTTGGTAAAATCCCACTTGGAAGCCATCTGGTCCTGGCGAAGCCCAAGGTTTCATTTGGAAAATGACTTGCTTGATTTCTTCCTTAGTAGGTCTACTTGTAATAGCTTCATTATCTTCATTTGAAATAGCTGGAGAGATGAGGTCCAAAATTTCTGAGTGCTGCACCGGATTGCAAGAGGTTGTAATAGAGCTGAAATGAGATGAAAGTAATTGTTGAATTTTTTCCCTTGTATTGTACCATTTACCATCAGCATCTGTAATGACATCAATTTGGTTCCTTCGTCTTCTAAAATTTGCTCTTGTATGAAAATATCTGGAATTTCTATCCTGATTTTGTAAGATCTTGTCTCTTGACTGCTGAAATATTATTTATGCCTTCACCTGATACCAATGTTGAAGATCCTTTTTAAGATGATTAATCAGATGCTGATCTCCAACTATTAAGCTTTGTTGCAATTTCTGAAGTTTAGCTTGAATTTCCTGAATATGGATATCCACATCCCTAAAATATTGTTTCTTCCATCGTCTAATACCTTTACGAACATGAGATAATTTCTTCGTAAATATAGCAGCCAGTGATCCTATTTGATCCTTATCCCAATTCATTTTGACCATATTTTTTGAAAGTTTCATGTTTGGTCCAGACTTCATAAAGTCGAAATGGTTTGTAAAGATTATGCGATTGTGGTGAAGTTTCCAATAGAATTGGAGCATGATCAGAGCCAACTGGAATTAATTTGTAGGTAATAGCATTTGGGAATAAAGATAACCATTCAAGAGAAGATAAAGCTCTATCTAGTCTAGTGGTTACAAACTGAAATTGATTACGTCGATTCGACCAGGTGAAAGGGTTTCCTGAAAAAGGTATTTCATGAAGGCTAAACTGCGAAATAGTTTGGTGTATGATATTGGAGGTAGGAGGTTTGTTGGTGGAAAAGGATTTTCTATCAGAAGCAGAAAGGGTAACATTCATGTCACCTATAATTACCCATGGCAAGTCCATATGAAAGCCCATATCCCTAATAATATTCCACCGTTGATTCTTTTCTTCCGAATAACAAGATCTATACATACATGTTAACACCCACTGACTATTTCTAGGACCCGAATGAAAAATAAAGTTTATCATGTAATCAGTGAAATGCATAAATTCAATTTTAAAACCATCCTTCCACATAACTGCTAAACCCCCAGCTTTAAATTTAGTATTATAACACCAAACATTAGGATACCCCATAGCATGTAATAAGAAATAAGCCCTTTTATCTTGTTATTTAGTTTCTGAAAGGAAAACAATGTCTGGACTATATTTCTCTATGCAGTCTTGCAAATGATGTCTAGTATGAATATTACCTAGACCCTGGACATTCCATGCGAAAATTTTCATATTTATAGACAAGAAGACTGTTCCCAGAACAAACAAGAAACCCCACAAGGAATTGTAAATAAACTGAAGAAAAACAGTTGAAATGATAAATATTGAAATAAAAGTTTTAGAGAAGATAGTGAAAAAAACCTGAGCCTCCTGCTCTGTCTGAAGACTCCCTGCAACATTATTTACTAAGTTTTCCCATGCACCAATTTGTGGAATAGGTCTATAGAAACTAGGATGCATGATGTGTTCACCTTGATAGTAAGCCAGCTGACCATAATTCTCTGGAATAACTTGAGGATCTTGTTCATTTTGATCCATCATTTCTTGCTCTACTTGGACACTAGCTTGACTACTAGAGCTAGGATTGTCTCTTGGTCTTTTAGTTCTGGTTCTACGAGCTGTTGATGTCTCAGCGCCATCATCTGATTGAGTATATATTGTCGATACATGAAAGCCGTCTTCTGGAATCTGGAACGGCTTCTTTTCCAATCTCTTCTTTCCCCTTGACTTCTTAGGTGAAATAAGAATTTGTTCTCCCTGTCTATACTTAGGATTATATTCCCTTGGATCAATCACCTCGCCGAAGTCGTCCCCAAATTTAAAAATGTAGTTACCAATAATTTGAATATCATTAGCCTTTTGTGAGCATTCCAACTCTTTATGATCCAAGATGAGACAAGCTGGACACAACTTTCTTGGTTGCCTTTGAAAATAAATAGGAACCCACTATGTGGTTTTGGCAGCATTCTCTGTTAGCAGACCCCTCAGCATAGGATTGGAAATGTTAAATTCAATCAAGACACTAACAGCATTAGTATCCACATGATTACCATCTTCAGGAAGAATTTTCAACGGGTTTCCAAGTATACTAGCAATCTGGTTTTCCACTTCCAAATTCAAGAACTCTGGAGGTAGCTTCTTAATATCCAACCAAAATTGTTGTATATAAAAATCCAGGTCCTCAGGGTTAATGGAAGAGTTCCACTCTCTGAAAACAACCAAATACCCATCAAAACTCCATGGACCCTCTTCCAAAACATAATTAACATCATTACAATCATAGAACCTGAAAATGAACATATTTCTATCATGTCTTCGAATTTGGAAATGATTATGCCCCCATGCCATAGCAGCTTCTTGTACAACTTTATCAGGACCCATTGAATCTTCACAGAAAATTTTAGACATCAAACTCATAGCCCATTTCTTAATAGTTGGCTTCAGCTTAATATGAGGGTAACTGATAACTATCTGAGTGTTTTCCGTATCATCTAAATTAGTTTTTTTTATTCTCTCTATCAGCTCAGAAACTTCCCCAACAGATTTTCTAGTAGACATAGTGAAAAAACAGTGATTAATTGAGTGGATTTGCAAGAGATGAGTTAAAATTAACCTGATTTCCTCTCTATTTAAAGAGCAATTGCATGATTTTATCTTGCAACGTGTTACCCCTTTCATTGAGAAGAAGCCATCTTGATGAATTTGTTGGGAAAAGCTTAATATCTTCAGAATCTGATGTCGATTTTTGATTTGAATCTGGAAAGCGGTGATACACATGCCAACTTTAAAATTGCCCAGGCCTTTACTTTTACAATTTTCCATAATATGAATCGTTAACTTCACAGAGACAACCTTTGGGTGCAGGACAACCTTTAATCAGGAAACCTTTAGCAGAGCGAAGGATCAACAGCTACCTAGCAATACCTGCTAGTCATGATAATAACAAGACTTAGATTTAGATAAGATTGAAAACCCCAAAACAACAAAACTATTAGGGCATCAATAAAAAAATGAAAGAAACCAGGAAAAAAGCTTAAGAAGAGTAACACATCTAGACAGAAGAAGAAAAGAGATTCAGAAAATATTAAATTTCAGAAGTGAAATCAAAGATTATGAATGAAATTTGGTGAAATTCAATAACTCAGATGGCCGATTTCATGACTGAGTCATTCGCCGATTCTGTCACCTCCGTTGGATACTAATCTTTCTCGATTTTCAGCCGTTGATGATGAATAGACAACTGTCAGTAAATATATTTTCAAACACGCCCTTCTTTTAATTTAATAAAATTAAAACGGCCCTTATAGAAATTAATATTTCATTTACAAGATCCTTTGATTGTTAATGGTGAATCTGTTGGAAAACAATTACTAAAAAATAATTTTTAAGGTTTTAATAAAATTATAATTTATTGTTTTCTTTTGTGAATGAAAAACTTATTAGTCCCACATTGTGGAGTTTCCACTTTTTAGTTGTTTTAAGAGACTATATAAGCTTTTTAGTCCCACATCGGGGAGTTCCTCTTCTTAAATTGTTGGGTGCAATAATCAAAACAAAGAAAAATCAAATAAGCAAAAGTTATTGATACTTAGTTCCTTTTAATGGAAGTGATGGATTTGACGAAACGAGCGAGCTTCTCATATCTCCACAACAGCAACAAGGCAAAACTTTGAAAAAAACAGAGTGAGTCACGTGTTCAACACGTTGCCCTTAAGACATTAGCGCCCGGCTACACTCAAGAGTGATGCTATAGCCCTCACAGGATGGATATCTCCAGGATAAAACACCCTAATACACCTACTACTAGCATATGTAGTAGATGCTCAATCTTGAGCTTGGAAACTCCGAAAAACCATAAAGGAAAATCGCGAACGCTTGAGAAAACATATAAAATATCTTCCCTTGGGGGTCCCTCTAAAATATAGAGCAACCCCTTTCCCATTGATTTTATAAAAGTAGTGAATTTGTTTATATAATCATTGTTAGAAAACAATTACTAAAAAATAATTTTTAAGGTTTTAATTAAATTATAATTTATTGTTTTCTTTTGTGAATGAAAAACTTATTAGTCCCACATTGTGGAGTTTCCACTTTTTAGTTGTTTTAAGAGACTATATAAGCTTTTTAGTCCCACATCGGGGAGTTCCTCTTCTTAAGTTGTTTTATTCCATTATATAAACAAATTCACTACTTTTATAAAATCAATGGGAAAGGGGTTGCTCTATATTTTAGAGGGACCCCCAAGGGAAGATATTTTATATGTTTTCTCAAGCGTTCGCGATTTTCCTTTATGGTTTTTCGGAGTTGCCAAGCTCAAGATTGAGCATCTACTACATATGCTAGTAGTAGGTGTATTAGGGTGTTTTATCCTAGAGATATCCGTCCTGTGAGGGCTATAGCATCACTCTTGAGTGTAGCCGGGCGCTAATGTCTTAAGGGAAACGTGTTGAACACGTGACTCACTCTGTTTTTTTCAAATTTTTGCCTTGTTGCTGTTGTGGAGATATGAGAAGCTCGCTCGTTTCGTCAAATCCATCACTTCCATTAAAAGGAACTAAGTATCAATAACTTTTGCTTATTTGATTTTTCTTTGTTTTGATTATTGCACCCAACAATCTTAAGACATTAAAAGTTTGTTGTAGTTGCGGATTATCTCACAACTACACCCTCATAAGAATCCATTAAAATGATTCCTAAATCTAATTAATTTGATATGAAACTAAGAATTAAGGTACTAAAATTATAAAGAGACACAAAGATTTTTACGTGGTTCGATCAATGTGATCTACATCCACGATGCTTCACTAGTGATTGTATGTAATTACATGATTTTACAATTGAGACTCCATTAATGAATAGTTGGAGCTCTAGAATTTTGGGGAAGAAGATGATAAAGAAAATAAAATCCCTTTCTAAAATTTTCTCTCTCCTCCTAAAATCATCCCCTCTCTCAAAATGTGTCTCTCTCTTCCTCTCATGCCTAAATGGCTATTTATATAATTTTACAAAATGTTAACAACTAAATTTGTCCTTCAACTTCGGACTTGATAACTATGCCGCGAATATTCGCAACTTTACTTTGCGAACTTCTTTTGCTTTCCTCGTGACTTCCTTTGCTCGCAAAATGTTCTTTGCTCGCAAGATTTATTTTCTCTCCACAATTTCATAAGTTATCATTTGATGTGATATTCCGCTCCTACATTTGTAATAATCATAGATGTTAATTGTGGAGTGGAAAAATAAAAACAAATTTTTGGTCAGTTGTAGAGTTTCGAATTTATCTCTCAACCTAGAAGGAATTTCGATGAACCCTTTTGACACAACGTAGTATACATCCTGATAGTTACCCATGTAAAATTTCAGAATTTTTGGAGTTATAAAATAATTTTTTGATATTTTACAAAACAGAGAAACGTTCCTGAAAAATTCTGACGAGCAGAAATTTGATGTTAACTAAAGTAGTTTTTATGGGGTAACCATGAGTTTTTTTTTGATATGGTGGTTCAAACAAAGTTTGTAAATCTAGATATTATCTTCAAAACTCATATTTTATCTTCCGTTTCGGAACTAAGGTTTGTGAGATGTGGTGTATTAGGTGATTGGGAAATTACCGTGACCGTGGTCAAAGTATAAACGAAGATTGTGAATGAAATTGAAAAGGAACATGGCTACCAGGCGCATGTGGATGAACACAAGTCTTCCAAAGATGACAAACGCGAGAACATCAAACACAACTCTAAGCGTAGTCTTCATAAGAAAGGTATGTTTCGTAAAACTGAATCTGGCATTACTTTAATTAAGGGTGATTGTTATGTTTGTAAAATTCTTGGCCATACGGCAGTAAAGTGTAGACAACATAAAACCTTAATAAGTAGAAAGTTAATGTTAATTTAGTTGAAAAAAATTAGAACAAGTTCATTGACATGATGTCGGAAGTTATTTTAATAACCAGTGTGAGACCGGTGGGTGGACTCGGAGCCACTAAGTATGTTTGTTGAAAAGAGACTGTTCACCTCTTATCAGAGGATAAGGGATGTCGAGAAACTCAATATGAGTAACTCATCTGCGACAGAGGTTGCATAAAATGGAAAGGTCGAGCATTAGCTCATATCTGTAATATTCTCACACTGTATGAAGTTTTCATGTTCCGAGCATATGCAAGAATATTGTATCTTGTTCTCTTGAAGATGGTAAAAGATTGAAGATCTTATAATTAAATGTGAAAAACTTGTCATAACTAAAGGCTGTGATTTTTAGGCAACAGTTATATGACTTAGGGTCTATATAAGCTTAAAGGAAAATCTGATGAAGTAAACATAGTTGATTATTGTGCTTTCTTTTGTGTGTCTTTGAATGTTTTGCATGGTAGACTTGGAACCGTAAAATTATAAGTCAATGCATAAACTGGCTAGCATATACTACGTATCCAAATTTAGTTTGGACTCTGATCACAAAAGTGAATTCTATGTAGAATCAAAATATGCTATAAAACCTTTTAGCAAAAATGTTCAGAGTAATTCTAAGCCCTTAAAATTAATTCAGTTAGGCCTAGTTGAAATGAGTTCAACCCAAACTAAGGTGGTAAAAGGTGGTTTGTAACTTTCATAGATGATTGTACGAGGTACTCTCTTGTATACTTGCTTAGGGTAAGGATGATTCCTTAGAAGCCTTAAGAGTATAAACTTGAAATTGAAAGCAAAGTATATGTTAGCACTAAATTGGTTAGGTCTAAACATGATGGAAAGTATGAAATTCATATAGGAGAACTTTACTTGTTAAATGGCATTATTCATGAGATTGCACCTCCTTATTCACCATAGTCTAATGGTATAGTTGAACATAAGAACGGAATTATTAAGGAGATGATTTATGCCATGTTGTTTAAAGGATAACCGCAAACTTGTGGGGGGAGGTCATTCTCTAAAATTGTTATATCCTGAATAGAGTAACCTTTAAAGGATCAGATAAAAATTCATATGATTATGGAAAGATAGACAACCTTTTTATGCATACGTCAAAGTGTGGGGGTGTTCAGATAAGGTTTCTTGAGTACCCTACTGCATATAGATTTTTGGTTGTGTGTTCTGATTTTTCAGACTTTGGTGTGATTTTTCAGACATTGGTGTGAATATTTTTATGGAGTCTAGGGATGTTCTTTGAACATGTTTTTTTTTTTTTGAAACCTGTCTCTTCTTAGGGATATGTTGTTGATCCCCTAGATGTTTTTCAAATAATCAGAACTTATCTTAAAGGAAGATGAAGTTAAGGTTGAGCCTAACATGCCTAGATTAGTCTGAGCTCTAGACTTGTAAAGAAGCCTTGACATCTACTGAAACCCCATTCTGGTAAGAAGCTTCATTTAGTGAAATGGACTCAGTCCGTCGGAACCAGACTTGGGAGCTTGTTAGTTTACCTTCAGGGAGTAAGACCATGGGATGTAAATGAGTCTTTAAGAGGAAACGTTAGGAAGATGGAACTGTAGAAAAATATTAGGATAAGTTGGTAGCTACAGGCTATAAACTAAAATAAGGTGCAGATTTCCTTGATCCTTATTCACTTGTGACGAGAATTACTTCTCTTGAGATGCTAATTGATATTGTTGTCATAAATAACTTGGAGATACATCGAATGGATGTTAAGACAGCTTTTCTAAAAACTGTGAATTAGATAAATAAATTTACATAGACCAACCTAGGGACTTTGTAGTGAAAGGTTACGAAGACAAAATTTTGTATGTTGAACAAATATTTGTATGGTTCCAAATAAGCACGTAAATAGTGACATGGAAAATTTGATCATGTAATAATGTGTAGTGGATTTAAGTTAATGAATCTGACAAGTATATTTACAAGTAACTTGTTAAGGATGCCTGTGTGATTGTATGCTTGTATGTTGATGATATGCTTATACTTGATACAAACATAGATGTGATTAATTTCACTAAAACATGCACTAAATGAGAACATTGACTTGAAAGACTTAGGCCCTTTTGATGTAATCTTAGGGATGAGGATTAGAAGATAATCAAACATTTATAGTCTTAATCATTCTCATTATGTTGAATTGTGCTTAAGAGATACAATCAGTCTGATTGTAAGCCTGCTTGTACTCCGTACGATTATTCTTGTAGACTCAAGAAAAATAAGGGTAGTGGAGTATCTTAACTTGAATACTCAAGAGTTATAGAATGTCTGATGAATTTAATGAACTGTAAGAGTCCAGCCATTGCATATATTGTGAGTAAGTTAAGTAGATATAATTGTAGTCCAGAGCAAGAGCATTCAGATGCACTGAGTAGAGTATTATGGTACCTTAAATACTCTATTACCTTTTATTTGATTTATGAAAGGTATCTTGCTGTCATTGAGGGACTTATGATTCAAACTGGATAGTTAAGGAGTCTAAGTCTACAAGTGGATATGGTTTCACTCTAGCATGAGGGTTTGTTTTTGGAAGATTTCCAAACAGACATATACTGCTCAATTCATTATGGAATCTGAGAGTATTGTGTTAGATAAAGCACGAGAGGGGGCCGAGTGCCTAAGATGCTTTTTAGAAGACAGTCCTCTCTGGCATAGGCCTGTGCCAGCTATATCTATACATTGTGTTAGCTAACCTATAATGGCTAAAGATAAAAATAACTAATCTCAATCGGCATTATTTCCATTGATTGGATAAAGTCCAAGGAGAATATCGTGCAACCTTTGACGAAAGGTTTATCCAAAGAGATAGTTAGAAATGCATCGAGGGGGATGGGGCTTAAGCTCATAAATTAAACTTTCCATGAAGGATACTCAACCTTGCTGACTGGAGATCCCTAGATCAAGGTTTCGAATGAGACAACTAATTTGTGGTGGGTTTAGGTAAACACTATCAGAGAATTTCATTCTCTGTCCCTTCCCTATGGTGTAGACGTGATAGTGTGACTGTATGTGAAGGATGACTTTTAAGAAGTCTTAATGAGTTCTATAGTTTCAATTTAAGATTGAAGTGGGGTGTATCAGTAACACTCTTTATGGAAACTCACCTATCTGAATGAGGAAGTGGGGCCGCTTCCTATGAGAATATGAGCTTTGATTCTCTAGAGCATTATGAGAAACAGGATATGTCCAGGGCCAAATTGGACAAAACGGCACGAGCTTGGCAGCACCCTGGGAGATATCATCCATGGTCGTTATCGCAAATTACATCAAATGCTAGCAGTTCAAGACATAGTTCACGGTATCTAGCAAGTAATTCCGGTAATATCTCACTAAGCACAGGTTCAAGACCTCATGGACACCTCTGCCTAAAATGGTATTTCCTGCGCTTTTTATGTGATTTTCGTTTTGATGGTTTTGGTATTACTGGAACTTAGGACCTAAGGGTCACTAAGGGTTCACTAGTTCATGCTTTTTCACTTTGGTGAAAGAACCTTTAGTCTCACTTGTGAGGAACTAAAGATGAAAGCTCTCTATACTATATGATTTTTCCAATCCATAGTATGACCCTGGGGTCAACACACTGTTGTGTGAGGGAGATGACGTTGGAATGGCTAGTATGACTTCAACATGCACGATTTGTCTATCTGTTCAGTCAGTTCGGGAGATTGGGTTGTTGATTTACCAAGATCTATCTGTGTTTTCGTGTTTTATTGAGTTTTCATTCATGTGGGGGATTGTTGGAAAACAATTACTAAAAAATAATTTTTAAGGTTTTAATAAAATTATAATTTATTGTTTTCTTTTGTGAATGAAAAACTTATTAGTCCCACATTGTGGAGTTTCCACTTTTTAGTTGTTTTAAGAGACTATATAAGCTTTTTAGTCCCACATCGGGGATTTCCTCTTCTTAAGTTGTTTTGTTCCATTATATAAATAAATTCACTACTTTTATAAAATCAATGGGAAAGGGGTTGCTCTATATTTTAGAGGGACCCCCAAGGGAAGATATTTTATATGTTTTCTCAAGCGTTCGCGATTTTCCTTTATGGTTTTTCGGAGTTGCCAAGCTCAAGATTGAGCATCTACTACATATGCTAGTAGTAGGTGTATTAGGGTGTTTTATCCTGGAGATATCCGTCATGTGAGGGCTATAGCATCACTCTTGAGTGTAGCCGGGCGCTAATGTCTTAAGGGCAACGTGTTGAACACGTGACTCACTCTGTTTTTTTTTCAAAGTTTTGCCTTGTTGCTGTTGTGGAGATATGAGAAGCTCGCTCGTTTCGTCAAATCCATCACTTCCATTAAAAGGAACTAAGTATCAATAACTTTTGCTTATTTGATTTTTCTTTGTTTTGATTATTGCACCCAACAGAATCAACTCTCTGTCTCTTGTTTTTCTAAAATGATTATTGTCAAAACCTTGTCACTCTTTTTGCTCGACTAATCCCATATCAGTAGTAAAAATCGAATCAACTCTTTGTCTCTTGTTTTTCTAAAATGATTATTGTTTTTTCAGTTTGATGATCCATTTGATGTCTTAAACCAGACATAAAAGAAGAAGGTTGGTGTTGAGTTCCAATAAATGTAAATTCTAAGTGATTAAGTTCAACAGGGATCAAAGATGTAAACCCAAATTCAATTTCACATATTAAAAGATAATAAAGTGAATAATCAACTTAAGATCCATCGAGACTATCGCTTGGTCAAAAATGAAACATTATATGTTGATCAATACAAACAAATAGCAACTCACGTAGAGGATGAAAAGATTTTGCTCGTGATCAAAGAATTTTCAAACTGTCTCACCAAGTACGGAAGTAAATCTGATCACAAATTTGTTTCATATTCCATAAGGTAACAACACTAAACTTGCAAAATGGAGAAAAGAGGGAAGAAGATAACTTAGACATTATACTTAATAAAAAATAAAATATATAAGATAAAATGAAGGATTTGGTTGTATGTATCTATGTATTGTATCTAATCTATAAAGGGAAGCCTCCTTACTGTTCATGTGAACAGTTAATGAAGCTGCAATTTCTGAAATCCCCAAACTGCCCCTATATTATGTGCACCTAAAAAATATATTATGAATAAAAAAAGAGGTACAATGGTAATTTAAGTATTTAAAATAAATAAAGGGGTATAATGGTATTTTAAGCATATTTAAATTAAATAGATAAAAACAATAAGTCCTATGACCCATCCTCATGACATGTGAAGCTGCAATTTTCATTTTCCATTTTTTCACTATCTTTATTTCATTATTTTAAAGACATAAGTTAAATATATATAAAGGGTATTAATGTAAAACTGAATCTTTGAGTTTTTTTTTTTTTTTTTACAATAGGTCTCATGATCCGTCCGCATGACCTGTGAAGCTGCAATTTCTATTTTCCGTATTTGCCCTAGCATTATTTCATTTTAAAGACATAAGATAAATATATATAGAGGGTATTAATGTAGTTCGATATTTAAAAAATATTTTTCCCAACTGAATTTTTGAGTTTTTTTTTTTAACACATTAAAAAAAAAAAACTTTGAGTTGTCCCACGCCTAAATATGGGCTCTATAGCACGTGCGGGTGATCTTGTTTATAATAATGTTTACAGTTGTAATTTAATCTTACTTACTTTTAAAACGATCTAATAGAATCCAACAGCTGCTGACCCGCTAGCTTATAAATGAGTTGTGCGAAGCCGCGCGGGACAGCACAGCCCTCTCTAAAATGTGGAGAAGAGCAGCTGATATGGGGTTCACTTTTCTGGTGGACAAGCTTAAGCTAGAGCATGATACACATGTGTAGCAGGCTCAATCTACCAAAATTGAGTTTCCTTGCAATACATTTTTAGGCGCACCATTGTACACTTCATATATTTTTTTAGGAATGTATCGAACAAAAAATCGAACTCTATTATTGGGGCTTCATCCCAGATGGGTTTTTGGGGCTTCACTAGGTCATTGGTAGTAATTCTTATAACCCCTTATCCTCATATTTTACATACTTGATGTACCGTGGATTGGATTAGTGATAACTTTGATGATTAAGTAAACTAATCACGATTAGCCAATGATTAGACTAATCTAATAGTTAATTTCTTGAGAATCAAAACTTTTTTTTTCTTTTGTTTTTGATTTAGAAGAAAAAGAAGGATGACTTTGGTGAACTTTTTTGAAAACTTTGAAGAAAAACTGATGAAACCTATCCTGAAACTAGTCTAGAAAACCTTGTAACCAACACCCATTAAAAAATTTGATTGATTCAAATCCGTTAGAAATTAGAAAAAGTCTGAGTTTTTCTACGGGTTACGGTTGGGAAAATGTTATCGTCCCATCCGTAATACGTAATATCGGCCCGAAAAAAATCATTTCCAAGTCGTAAAAGGGATTTACGGTTCAACATTTAAGAACTCCTGTCCATAATCAAGATTTGCGGCTGGGTTAAGATGAACTCCTGGCCGAATACTTATCCAGAGTCATATGTGTCTCAACCAATACACGTCTGGGTGATAGGTGTCCAAAACACCTTGATATTTATCTGTGGATTATGCTTTCTTTGCGAGTTTTCGTGTAAAATATATATCTTATGTTCACTTTTGAGTTTATTAGGTGCAATGGAGTCATTTGAAGCGAAACAACGAGAAATCATCTGTTTTGAGCATAAAATGCATATTCATCATTTTGCAAGCAAGTGACACTAGGAGCTAAGCCAAAGTTAAGGGACAGCCAGCTGGAGTCCACGAAGAATTAATCAAGGAAGAGAATAGGCAGTCAGTTATGTGGAACTGACAGGCCAATTAGTACTGGGCAACCCATATCCTAAACCATGGGGTGTTGATAACCATTTCAATCATTTAACCCTAAATCGAGAAAAAAATTTCTCTTCCCAAATCATTACAAATGGAACTTATGTAAGAAAGAGGGCGAGACAGCGGCTGCTGCTGTTAACGGAGATTGAGAGGGGTTTCTGGACTTGTTGTTTACGGGATATTGAAGGAGACCTGGTGAAGCTACTGTCGTCGATTTAGGTTAAGGAAATAGAGGAAGTGATAAAGAAAGTCATGGGTATTGAGAGTCTGTGTTGAGTTAGGAATGTGGAGGAAATGGTGATATCACAGCCATCAGCAGTAATGAAGATTGAAGGGTTTAGAAGAAAAATTCGAAGATAAGGAAAGTTGGGTTTGAGATGAATTGTAGACTGATGACTCGAAAATGGAACTGTGTAGATGGGGATTGCAGTTCAGGGTGATGGATTGCAGGACCTGATATGAAATGGAAGAAGGTGAATGAATGGGTTCGTGTTTGAAATTGTGATGGGTCTGTGCTGAATTTCGGTTTCAATCAAAGTAGAAGGAATTTGAGAAGATGGGTTCAATTCAGAAGGAAGGATTAATGGTGGTTGCAATTTGGACTTGAATCTGCTTTCCAAAACTTGAATTAGACAGAGTTGTGTGGTGATAGTGAATCTGGTGGCTGAGAACAGATCGAGAAGAAGTATGGGGATGATTCATGAAGCTGTAGCTATTGAACTGAACATGGTTAGATTGAACTGAAAAGATAAGTTGCAGTGTTGGAGTTGAAATAGTTTTGATGTTCTGGGTTTGATGTTGGCTGGAACGCAGGTGTTGGTGGAGGTTGTAGTAAGTTACAGTTGATGCAGTGCAATCTTGCTGGTGGTTGAAGCAATGGTGATGCTGTGGGCTAAGCGGAAATGAAGGGGAATATGCTATTGGAAGTGGTAATGGAACTGATATGGGAACTGGTGGTACACAAGGAGGAAGAAAGGATGTTGCAAGGTGGTACACATGCCGTGATGTTGCAGCCGCGAAATGAAAAGATGAATTACAGGTTTGAGAATGATCAAGGCTGGTGCTCTCGGTTATTGCAAGCATCTACTGCAGGAATTGGCACTGGTGGAGTTAGAAGGCAACAGTGAGGATCGATATAGATGGTGCAAGGATGAGCCGAAGGTGTGCTGCAGTTTTAGAAGCTGCGTTGCAGCTGAGAGTTCAATGCAGTGACGCAAGATGTTGATGTGACAAATGGTCCTGGTGGTATGTTCTGTTATAGATGGCCAGTTCAAGAATTGCTTGGATTGCAAATGGGTGTTGCGTATCAGGTGCAGCTCAGACGGAGGAAGGAGTTGGCAGTGCAGTGAATGCTATATGAGTTGTTGCTTGTATGAGTATTTGAGTGGCAGCGGAGGCATTGGTGGTGCAGTTCAAAAGCAGAGATGAGTGATGACAATTATGTGATTCCAAGGAAAAGGTTGAGATGATTTTGAGTTCAATCTATGGTGATTATGGTGGTGTTGCTGCCATGGATGTCTACAAGAGTTCGAGCTGCATTAGGAGATAGGAAATGGAAGATTAGAGTGCGAGGAGCAATTGCAGGTCTGAACTGCAGACAGATGACCTGGTTTGATGCTGAAGCTGAGATTACAGGGAAGTTGTTGCTGATGTTTCTTTGACATTGGTTGTTTGTAAGTGATGTTGATGGCAGAAGTATGGCTGGAGTGTTGTGGTGTTTCCAGTTACTTCAGATGGTGATGTTGCTGGTGGTACGAAACAAGGGACTGAAATGAGTTTGATGTTGGCGGTGATGGAATGATGCTTAACATAGATCAATGGAATGCAGTACAGTAAAGTGTTATGTGCTGGGATATGGGGTCTTGAGCTGGTTGTGTTGGTTGATAAAGCTAGAGATGGTTGCAGTAAGCCATGGACAGTCAGAGCAGGCATGAGCTGAACTGTTGGCACATAGAGTTGGTATTGAGCTTCAGATTGAAGGTACAAAGAATATAAAAGATGGGAACTGAACTGAAATGGAACTGAGTTGCAGAGGTTAAGGCATGAGATGAATGGTTTCCATAGATAAATGTGTAGGAATGAATGCAGGCAAGGATTTGAAGGGCCTGGAATCGGCCGGAACTGATCAGAAAGTAACCAAAACATTATCGGAATTGGTTATAACTGATTTGACTTAGTGAGTTAGCCGATTTGACTTATATGGACTTGGACTTAGGCTTGACTCATGGGATGTTTTATCAAGAACCAATTTTGGAAGATGGGCGTGGATCAATTTTAGAGATCGTCGGAGGAGAAAGAGAAGGCATATAAAAGGAATCTCTCCTTTCTTTCTATTGATCTATAATCTTATACTTCTACTTTTGTTTTAGGGTTTGAGAGATGGAAACTCTTATTTTTATTCTTGTTATGAACCCCATTAACATGAGTAGTTAATTTTATCATTGGTTAAGGAATAAGTTGGATTTCCAAGCATGTGTTTTGTTCAATAGATTAGTTTTGTCTCTATATTTTATCGATTATGATTCACTAGAAATATCGCCATGTATGATTGAATGTTTGTTTTGTCAAGTTTAAAATTGGTAGAACTCACATGCATATCTATTACTATATTAGGATTATTATACGCAAAAGTGATAATTCCTGATTGGAAGTAGCATAAATATGATTATAGTTTGTAGTGATATATTCTTATGATCATATGTGAACCATAACCTTCGTTAAATCGGATTAGTGCTTTTATACGTCTGATTGATTTGATTGGCCTGATTTCATAGAACTTAATGCATCTAGGAAATTAAACTTGATTAGTGCTTTTACACGTTAGGTTGTTCTCTTAGATAGAATCCATACTCGCATCTTTTAATGCGTTTGTTGATGACAAGAGGAAATTAGCGGGATATTCTTGCGATCAAGGTATCCTAGGGCTTTTGATTAAGTTGAGATTAAATATCAATTCTAATTATTGTTAAGAATACATGTTTGTGAATGAACACAAATCCTTGACCAATATCTTCATCTTTTTGATTTGTGTGCTTTATTTCTTTGTTTTGCTTTTATTTTAGTTTACTTTATAAAAAATCAGAAAAATCCCCCAGTGGTTTACATAAGAAACCGAAACATATTGTAAACCTAGTCCTATATGTGGGAACGATCCTTTCTTACCCTTGTTATAGTATATATTTTAAGTTGTGAGAAAGTAATATTATTTTTGACGCCTACGACAGCGATCACTGGGATACCCAGCCGTTTTTGGGCCTGAACACTCTCAACCAATACATTTATTGCATTTTTTAAATTTCACAAATATGGTTGATGACCTAACCGGCTAATTTTCAAAAAAAAAAAGTAGCCGTTAGGTCATTAAACCCTATAAAAGGAGACCATTTTATCATCTCTTCCTCACCCAAATTCTAGTTATAAGCTCTAATATTCATTCTCATATATTTCCTATCCAAAAATAAGAAAATACGTTATGGTGACTCCCTACCCTTATTTTGAAGATTCTACGATTGTTAGAGCATAGGCGATAGTCAGACAACATGATGAAGATTTAGACATTGACATAGATCAACCATCTCTTTCTTTTTGGAACCGTGTTTTCATAGTTTTTTGTCGCATTAAACGGAAATCGAAATGGAAGAACTTTGGAAATCCTTAATGAAAGATTTGAGAAAGTCCTTGAAGAATGTGAAGCTTTCAAAACGAAAATGAAAGCCATGAAGAAAGCCAATCCCACTATGTCGGCTGCTATAAGATTAATTTTTTTAATAAGTTGTTTTATTAGAAATCATTTTAAATAACACTATCTAACATAAACTATTTATTTCTATAGTGGTTGAGGGCTCACCGCTAATATGAGGCAGTTCATGAGAAAGAGTTTGATCAAAATGATAGATATCGCATCTTGGAAAATACTACCTATCATTTTGACCAATACGAATAAGGGTTTATTTCTAATGTTATGATCAATCCTATCAATATAATGAAAGATGTATGCTTTTCCGATTCAATGAATGAAAAACCAATTTTTTCTATTGAGTTTTATGTTTTTTCAATTTCTTAAAAGAAAAAACTAATAGTTTCAAAAAATTTAAATATTTTCGGCCAGGTTTTAATCACAAATAACCTAGCCGTTTTGACCAGAAAAACTGAAAATTAAGATTTACGGTTTGGATAACGGACCACAACCAAACTGTGAACCAAATATCGGCTGGGTTCTTATAGTTTCCAAACCATAAACCAAATATCGATTTGGAAATATTTTTTTCGGCTGGGATTTAACAGGTTACGGTACGATATTCTGACCGTTGGTTGCAATTCCCATAATTAGGGATACTTACGGCTGGTTTACCTAGCCGTAATTTTGGTTGGTTTTCTATATTTTGTTGTCATATTCCATAAATTTTTTCACTTTCCATTCATCAATTCATAATGTTGCCATTACATAATCAGGTTGCGTTACATTCAAAAGTTATACCCAAATAGAAAAAAGAAAACATAGACTATTACAACTAAATAGTTAAGCTTTGTTAAAAATCTCAATAAACTCTTTCATGATCCAATAGCATTTCTCATGATAAAATTCTTTGCGACGAATAACTTTGTATCGGGAAAGTGCCCAGGCTTCCTAAAAAAACAAATCAAGATGAAGTTAGTATATTATTAAAAACCTACTTGATGAAAAACTTTTGCACATACTCATCGCCTTCACCTGTTCCAATTGCACCCTTAAAACTTCCATTTCTAGGTAGATCTCCTTGAACCTTTCCTTTATTTGGTTCATTGATCTTCCATTTTCATTACCATTTATGGCAACAAAGACCATAAATATGCGGTTCCGTTGAGAATCATCACTTTCACCCAAGTTAATGCCTTGATATTCGTCATGCTTTCTCACCATGAGCGACGCTCTTACGATGCAATATCTTCTTCGGTAGTGTATCGGGAAGCCATTTTTCTTCTTTTTTGTTACAACAATTAGAGGTTAAAAGTTTGTGAGAGTTTTGAGTGTTTTTGCAAAAATTCAAGGTGGAGAAGGGTTATTTTATGGCAAAGAATGACCCGACGGCTAGTTTTTTCAAAAACTAGTCGTTCCTCGAAAAAATAAATGCACTAACTCTTTTCAGTTAACAATATGGCTAGAAATATTGGAAAGACCAACCCGTAATGCTAAACTTTTTAGGTCAAACATTTGGAATCCCAGATTTACGACCAGGATTACTGGAATGACCAGGCCGTATTAATATGTCGGCTGGGTTTTAACTGTTACCAATCTGTAATGCTAAACATTCTCAGTCGATTTAAATACGTCGCAACCACAACCTAAGTATTACGGCTCGGTCAGGGTTAAAACCCAGCCGAGAATGCCAAAACGGCTTGGTATTTCCATGCTTCCTGGCCGTAAATCTGGGACTGCCTTGAGTTATTGCATTGACTTTTTAGAGGAAATAAGTTATTGTATTGAGTATTTTGAGGAACAACTAGTTTTTTCTGTTGGGTAATTCTTTGCTATAAAATGACCCTTCTCCACCTTGAATTTTGGAAAAAACTCTCAAAACTCTCACTAACTTTCAACCTATGATTGTTCCAACGAATAACAAAAATATGGTTACTTGCTACACCACCAAGGAAGATGTTGCAATCGTTAGATCATGGCTGACGGTAGCAAAGCATCACGAAGATGTACTCATTTACATAGATGAAGAATCTGATTCATTTTAGAATTGTGTGCGTATTGTTTTTGTGGCGTTAGATGAAATCATAATGGAAGATCGATGAAACTCATTAAGAAAATATTCGTCCAACTCTTTCCACAATTGTTAGATTACAAAGATGAAATGAAAGTAGTAATGAAAAACAATCCCGATATGTTGAGTGCTCAAAGAGTAAGTTTGTCAATAATTTGTCCATCAAGTACTGTTTTTCATAGCATAAAATTTTAATTGCTTTGTTTTTCAGTGGGAGGTGGTAGAAGACAATTATGAGGATGTCCATGACAAGAAGTTTGACCTTCATGGTTGCTATAGTGTCTTGGAAGAAAGTACTTATGATGATTTCGATCACTATTATTAAGACCCTTAATGTAATGATCTTTTCTTTAGATTTTATGCTATGAAATATGTATTCCCTTTCAGTTTCATGAAATGCTACGAATAATGTATGCCTTTTCCCTTTCCCTTTCCTTTTCCCTTTCAGTTTCAGTTTCAATAATTCATACACTCACGGTTAGGAAATGATAAAAAAAAAAAAAAACGTTGTTGTCATGGTTAACGGCTGGGGCCCTGGTGTTACGGTAAGGAATTTCTAGCCGAGGTCAAGAAAAAATTTAAATTTTTTTGACGACACCGAACAACTTATGTCTAGGAAAGACCCAGACATAAGTGGGATGAGGTGAATGCACTAATTTTCCGTAAATTAGGTTTTATTACCTAAGCACGGGACTGCTTAATAAGCAAGCAGCTTATTGAGCGTTAGATCATCTCATCAACAGTCAAATTAATATTGACTAAGTCTTTTCTACATAATATAGCTGGCGTATTTTTTAATTAGAAGTAGGTATTTTTTCAAGTTTTTCATTTAATTATATGTCCTTTTTTTATGTCTTATTTTAAGTTCAACAAAAGAATCGATGGTAGCTTCTAAATGATTAGAAGATGACCCTGTAACTCCACTTTCAGTTCTTGATCATATTATAAGAAGGCTTGGTTTGAAGAGTAATCTCCATTAGGAATTTATGAAGAGATGTGTACTTCTCCTCCTCTCTATAATTTCAGATTTAAGATTTGTATGGTATCTTGCATTGGTGTTAGTTGTTGCAACAATGTTGCATGTAATCAACCATATTGAGCCTTGTAATGTGAAGGAATACTATGACTATCTCATGGGTATTCTTCAATCGACAAGGAAAAAGTTGATGAATGTGTTGAGCTAATCTTGGAACACACATCACCATCGGATTACAGTGCGGCGAATCGCAAACGCAAGTAGGAGTATGTCTATCTCACCAGTACGACTGTTCTTATGAAAAATCCTACAGAAAACTCATTCATCTTGCAAAAACAAATGTACAAATTTTCCAACTAATCAGATATAGATGAAGAGAGAGAGGGCCCATAAACAATTTCAAGCAAAACCGAGAAATAGCCGAAAAAAAAGAAGAAGAAGAATGATTGAGAGAATCCGTATGAAAAGAGAATGACAATGAATGGAATTTTTTTTTTGTAACTCTGCAGTTTTAAAAAGATTGTAGTGAGAAAATTTTCATATAATCTGTTGGAGTTGTGTGGCTCAATACACACATGTGAGTCTCACATGGGATATCTAAAGATAGTCCCACATAGAGGAAGACAAGTTCCATATGGTGATATATAAGCAAGGCATTCTCCCTACATAACACCGAGGCCTTTTGGATAAAACCCCACACCTCTAACTTCAAGGTGGTCAAGTGGGGACAATATCGGTGCTATATGGTTGGGCCTGGAGTAAGTCCGGCGGTCCGTGGATCCTACAAAATGGTCTCAATGGTATCAGAGCTAGTTGGAACCCATCATATGGTATCATAGATAAGTTGAGCTGCCTGGAGTTGGGCTGAAGAGTGGTTATGGAATGTCACCCGGTTAATGGTGCAGGTGGAGCCGGGAAGCTCAAAGGTTGAATAGTGTTCCAAGGGCGCATGCGGTGGTAGTAATCATTATTCGATTGGTAGCATACGGAGGTGGCTAGGTGGTGTGTATTCTCCCCAAGGTGGATATTGTTGGAGTTGTATGGCTCAATACACACATGTGAGTCACACATGGGATATCTAAAGATAGTCCCATATGGAGGAAGACAAGGTCCATATAGTGATATATAAGCAAGGAATTCTCCCTACATAACACCGAGGCCTTTTGGATAAAACCCCACACCTCAAACCTCAAGGTGGTAAAGTGGGGACAGTGTCGGTGCTATGTGGCTATCCCCAGAGTGGGTCCGTTGGTCCTACAAAATGGTATCGGTGGTATCAGAGCAAGGTGAAGCTGTCAGTAGTCGGGCTGAAGAGTGGTTATGGAATGTCACCCGATTAATGGCGCATGTGGAGTGGGGAAGATCAAAGATTGAGTAGTATTCCAAGGGCGTGCGATGGAAGTAATCATTATTTGATTGGTAGCATATGGAGGTAGCTCAATACACACATATGAGTCAAACATGGGATAGATAAATATAGTCCCACATGGAGGAAGACAAGTTCCATATGGTGATATATAAGCAAGGAAATCTCCCTACATAGCACCGAGGCCTTTTGGATAAAACCCCACACCTCTAACCTCAAGGTGGTCAAGTGGGGACAATATCGGTTCTATGTGACCGGGCCCGGAGTGGGTCCGGCGGTCCGTGGATCCCATCAAATGGTATCAGAGCAAGGTGGGGCTGTCGGTAGTCGGGATAAAGAGTGGTTATGGAATGTCACACGGTTTAAGGCGCAGGTGGATCCGGGAAGCTCAAAGGTTGAGTAGTGTTCCAAGGGTGTGCGATGGCAGTAATCATTGTTTGATTGGTAGCATACAGAGGTGGTGTTGTGGTGTGTATTCTCGCCAAGGTGGAGATTGTTGGAGTTGTGTGTCTCAATACACACATGTGAGTCACACATGGGATAGCTAAAGATAGTCCCACATGGAGGAAGACAAGTTCCATATGGTGATATATAAGCAAGGAAATCTCCCTACATAACACTGATGCCTTTTGGATAAAACCCCACACCTCTAACCTCAAGGTGGTCAAGTGGGGACAGTATCGGTGCTTTGTGGTTGGGTCTGGAGTGAGTTCGATGGTCCATGGTTCCCATCACAATCTGAATTCATGTATGACTCACCCAATTAATTTTCTTTCAATTAGGTGCTCTACATGTATAGAAAACCTGAGTTTTCTTCATACCAACAAGACACCCTTTCCCTGTAAATCTCTTTATCTGTTCTTATTTCTTTTCGGTAACCATCTATTGTTGCTTTGTTTGTTATTATCCCCATGGATATATGTTATCTCTGTAAATCAAATCAGATTATTTAAATCCAAATCAAAATCCATCAAGGTAAATACGTCGTCACTTTAATTAATTCCTAACGGCTACTAGATGTTTTCTTTAGTCACACCTCCGCTAGTTCCTTAGATAGTTGGAGTTTTGATCAGACTATAAGAATCCATGGAGTTGAAAAGAGAATGAAAATTTAATAGATAGAAGTATACACAATACATATTAATAAAGAAAATGACTAACATGCAATGAAAACAACTGAAAAATGACCTATTTCTAATAACAAAAATATAACGGTTGTATTGTATTGAAAATTTTTAATCAATATTAATTTGACCGATGGTGTAGGATCCAACACTTAGTAAGTTGCTTTCTTACTAAGCAGTCCCGCGTAGCAGCGCGGGACAGCACTGCTCGTATGGTATGTAGTGAAGCAAATGCAGGATACTTCTTTATTTGTCTTGAATAAATTTTAAATTTTTCCTTCAAAAAATATATAAAAAAAAACACCATTTTTTATATTAAAATCGAGTACAAATCCTTATAATTGTTATAAACTAAAAGGAGACATCCAAAGTTAAGAGAAAAGAAGAAGAGATTCTCACTAGATGTGTGTACATTACAAAGGAAATGCTCTCTATTTATAGGGAAAAGAGAAGAGCATTTACAATGGAATTAAGGTGCTTGCATCCATTATTACTAGTAATGGTGGTGGTTACAAAGTAATGGGGGAAGTGAAAAGGTGAAAAGGAGGTGAAAGGATGGTGGTGAAGAGGAGTGTAAGTATGGTGTAAATCCACTATATTTTTATTTCATAACACTCCCCCTTGGATGACACCACACTACTAGACATTGCCTCATTAAAACCTTGCTAGGGAAACCCAAATAAAATAACCTAGGCGAAGGGAAAAAAGTACAAAACATAGGGTGACGGGCAAATGATGTCTCGTTAAAACCTTGAAGGAAAACCTAGTGGGACAAAACCTTGATGAAGGAAAAAGAGTACAACGTGATAAGTTTATAAATGCACCTTTAATGATGGCTCTCCCCCTGATAAGTACTTCAATTAAATCTTGGCTTGCAAATCTTTGAGACGAGACTTCCCAATTTCGATGAACAAATTTCTAGAATGCAAAATATTGTTTGTTCTTTCGTGAAGAAATTTTTAGTTGATGAAGTTTTCTTTTGTGCTAGTCTTCTAATAATAGTGTTCTCGAGTTTTCATGCTTCTTTAAATACATTGAGTACTTGTGTCTTGGATTACTACTTTCTCAGAGATGATTTGAAGAAGTAGTTGATGTAGTTTCTTCAACAAAGTGCTAAGATATGAAATACAAATACGTATACAAAAAAAAATATTTGTAACTAAACCTTATGTGGTTCATGGGGGGCATTCAAATTTCTAGGAAATGGCTATGCAGATTGACCTCGTTAATGGTGGGAATCCACCAAATAATCAAAACTGATACAACTCCCCCCTGGATGACCACCATGTTGAATTAAATTGACTCACTAAAAACCTTGCCATTAAAAACCCAACGGAATAAAATATATAGACAAAGGCAAAAGAGCACAATATCAACATTTTTGATTAAAATTTAACGTCCACAAGATGTTGCCTCGTTAAAACCTTGTCAGAAAAAACCACATGGGACAAAACCTGAAATGAAGGAAAACAGTTCAACTTTTGACGGTTTATGGATGCTAAATCAAAAGTATGAATTTTATATAAAAAAAAAGCATCAAAATCATAAATCTAAACTATAATACAAAACATAAGGGGTTTTTGAGCCGCCGACGGACGGATAACGTTTATCAAAGACAAACAGATGATCTGACCATCCCAGTCTCATCTTAGTCATTTACATCAAACGGATGCAAGCGTTGTAACCTACTTCCATTATGGCTATACGCATTTATAACCCTCATAATTAGTTCCACGTTAATTTAAAAAAAAAAAATCCCACCAAAAAAATAAAAAATTGGACAATTAAATGTTAAAACCATGTAGAACTCATACATTTACACTCATATTTTATTGTAAAAAAAATAAAGGAAATTTTTGCACCACATATTTAAAAAACAAAAAACAAATTACCCAACCTTCATCAACCTACAAGACACAAGTAACATTAGAATATTTGTGGTTACAATGTTTAAAATCCAAACAACAAAGGACTTTCCATTATACTCATCGTAAAGGGAACAATCAAAAAAAAAAAAAAAAAAACCTCCCAACAACTCTTGTTTGAAGAGATTATGTAATTACATGGCCAGTCATGATGTGAATGTCAAGGTTGGAGATTTTGTTTTCCATATGTTAGGTGTTGTCATTCAAAAAGGGATTGGAGCTCAGCTTATTACGAGACTCCCATCGAATTCTTTTAAACTCCTTTCTGTTGATGATGATTAATAATAGTTTCTTTTCTTTAAAATAAATAAAATGGCTCACCGAAAATTAACTCGAATAAGCCAACCTACTAAAATAGTAGATGATAGTAGATGCCATGCGTTGATTGCAGCCGAAAAGTGGTCGGTGAACCAAATGATGTGTGGTGCACCCATTGTGAGAAGAAGATTGAGTATGCAGTACCAAGGTGTCATATTTTCTTAAAAATGAGTCATCTACTTATCTCCATGAATATGAACAATAACATAAGTGTTTGGTTAGAAACTACACTAATTGAAGACCCGACTGGATCGACCATGTTTATGGCATTGGAAAGCGAAGTCCAAAAATTATTTGATGATTCGAAAAATAATAGGAATGGAATCATCAGAGCATATGGATAATGAACACAGGACGATAGTCCCCTTGATCGAGGAAGAATTTATGGGAGGATGCAATAACATTTATTGCTCACCATATGAAGATTTCGCATAATAGTCTCATAAAAGACCACCAATCTTTGGGGATCGGGAAAAAAAATTAATCTAAGGCCAAAATAAGACAATTTACCTGAATTTTTATCAAAAAAATACTATTTTAATCAGTTGGAAGTGTAACCGAATTTATAATTATTTGGATGAAAAACTACTAAGATATTTCGTAGCTGCAAGTTCTCATGAGTCAAATTAAGTCTTATAATAGTGTGTGGTAATTATTAAAATTATTATGATCATAAATTATCACTTCTCTTGTCGTGCCGGTACGGCACGGGTTATTTCTAGTCTATATCAATAGAAAAGTTTTATGCAAGCATAATATTAAACTGCATATTTAAGAAAAATAAAATAATATTTATGCTGCCAAAACGTGGATTTTTGTGCTTTTATGGACTTTTTATGAGACATATAGAGTTGATATCATCAATTAATTAATCCGGATTTTAGTTTTGTACCAAATTTCTAAAAACACATAAAGGATTGTGACATAACCGAGTCAGGTGTGCCTGAATTCAAATATGTTCCCCCACATTTCTAGTGTGAATGCAATATGGGTCCTTAAGAACTACCACACCAAATGCATTGGTGAAAAAAATATTATTCAACCAATCCTAGGGTTTGAGAAATAAAAATAATCAAATTCTCAATTCGTTTTTACAACGATCATATTTCTCACATAACGCATGAAGACTACACCAAACTGTAATTTTCAGAATTCAGGCTTGCACATTTAAGGTGTTAAGTCTTGGATCCAAAAATGGTGATATTCAAGAGATTTTAATCCAACATAATTTGGATTTTGTGCCTACCAATCATATTTGTCGATATTTATTTGTAGAGAGGTTAACAACCACCATCATTTCTTATTCAGTAGCTACTGTAAATAAATATTCGATAATTATTAATTTACAATGATCCCACACAATTCTAATGTATGCATATTTTGAAAACTTCAAAATTTACTGGTACCAACGCTTACGGATATTATAATCTCCTCGGCTTAACGAGAATATATTAGTTTTGAGAATATGAATTGCAATATGATAGACTTTATAAGAGCACTATCTATTGATAGGTGTAGAATACACCTAATTTACTATATAGTAGTTTATGCTTTCTTTGCTATTTTTCTTGTAAATTATGTATTTTACGCGTGTTTTTGAGTTATTAGGTACTCTGGAGTCACACGGAGAAAAGAAGAAGAAATCGCTCAATTTGAGCCGAAAGGGCATAATTGTCATTTCATAGGGCAAACACTATTGGGAGACGAGCCACGGTTAAAGGGAAACTCTCTCAGAGGAGGATTAAAAACAGGCCATCCCATGTTAAGGGGCAACTTTCTTTTGGAAGAATTATAAAGAGCAACCAGCTACGGTTAAGGGGTTTCATTTGGGGTACCCCTTATCAATTATTAGAGTTGTAAATATCCTGGGTGGATGCATATGTGGGGCGCAAATAGCTATCCCAGTTCTGTTCTAAACCTAAATCAAGTTACCATTCTCAATCGTTCACCACATGAAACAGAAATATCGGCAGCTGCTGTGATTGAGGGATATGTTGAAATCAAGGGAGATTTGTGACGAAATCAAGAAAATTCATAGTTAAATTTCATTGCCGCAGGTGACTGAGAGTTGCAGTGAGAAAAGAAGATGAACGAGATAGTTGAACTCAGAGTTAGGGTTTTAATTGCTCAATAATCATATGGGTTGAACGGTGAAAGAAGAGAAATCGAGAGAAGCTTATGGGTTTGAGCTTCTGAATGACAGGAGGATGTTGGTGTTCATGGGTGAAGAACTACTAAGAAGAAATTGAATCAGAAATTGAAAATGGGATCTGTGTCAAATGAATGGAATCGATTCAGAGAATCTGGTAGTGCAATTTTGATGGGTTTAATCGAAGAAGATTGTTGTTACTGATGGTGTTGAATGAATCAAGACAAAGAGAAGGTAATTGGGTTTGCTGGAAATGGTGAGAAATCATCAACAACAGGTGGAAGTCTAAATAGTGAGTTGTTGGTGCTGTTGCAATACAAAAATGGAGGAAGAATTGCTGTGGCAAATTCAGATTGAATTGAGTAGCATAAGAATGATATTGATGAGATCATGATGTAAGTACTGGTGATTGGCAATTGGTGTTGGTTTTGCAGAATAAAGATGGAAAAGATGATAGAATGAAGAAGCTGTAGCTACTGAAGTGTGTGTGGCAGGAATGGTGAAGTGTGGGTACAATGAATTGGTGAAATGAAGTTAGTTCTGGAAAGTACAACTGAAGTTGGGATTATGAAGAAGCTCAGTTGGTTCAGATGGTTGAAATTGCAGCTACAGTTCATGAAAATCATGGGGTCATGGCAATGAAGGAATCAGCTTGGTAGATTTCTCGAGATTGGGTCTGTGTGCTATCAACAAGTGAGAATGGATAGATGTATGTTAGGGAATTGATGTGCAGGTGGCGGCAGATTAAAATCAAGAAGGAATTACAGTGGATTTGTGGAGTGGTTGTGAGATGAAAGCAAGTGGTGGCATTTTAGTTGTGCTTTGGTGGTGTTGTTTAGAGCATCAACCGATTCGAGATGCACAGATGGGAGTTACTGTGGAAGGAATTGGGATGCTGCTACTTGAATTGAAATGGAAATACATGGGACTGAACTTGGTTCGACTTGAGGGAAGAATGCAGAGCTGAGTTGCAAGGATTACAGAGTTGGCGTAGAAATATGGAGCTACTAAAAAGGAATGGAATGCTTAGCAATCATGGATGAGACAGTTCTGGCCTGGCAAGATGGCCTGCAAAATGGCAAGGTTATGACCAGTCAGCTGAGTTAGCTAGCTGACTCGGTTCCTTGACCTTGACCCTTGAATAACTGTTTGACTGACGGTTGACCCCTTTGACCGTTAGTCATAACGGTTGACGGACGGAATATACCTTGACCGGAGGAGAATCTCAGGTTGCCGGCGGAGACGGATTCCGGCCTATTTCCGGCCAAAAACCCAGTTTTCCGGCGAGCCAAAGTTGCAGATTTTTGTGTGAATTTCTCCCATGGGATGTGAAGAGTTGGACTTGGAATTGAATGAAGAATTCGGCTTGGATTTGGAAAGAGGAGATGGAAGATTTGAGAAAGGCTTGGATTTGGAAATTGAGCTACAAAAGGAAAGGGATTCTATTCCTTAGAAGATTTGGAGAGCATTGAAGCCTATAAATAAAGGAGTTCTCTACACTTAGATACACACATCTTTTGGCATATCTTTTGCACACTTTTACACACACAATACTTTATTCTTTGTGTGAACTCTTAGCATGAGTAACTAAATTGATTGAGGATGAATTCCTAGTTCTTAATATATGGTTTGAGTTTTGTTTCAATTCTACTTTAAAGTTTTTCATATGATTATCGTTTGTTTTTACTAATAGGAATGTGTAAGCATTCATGATTGATTGATAGGTCGTTTAGAGTGCACGCTAAATTGATTTGTTAATTATTCTATAGCTAGTGAAAGTTGGGGGATAAGTGATCGTTTCTTGACTCTTTACACAGGTAGCAAACACAAGACCTTGCGGAGGATTCCGTGGAGCAATTGTGTGTGGAAACAACGTTAGCAAGTGGACCTTGATCTAAGAGTCTAACTACTAATATCAACCTAATAAATTCATAAATCTTAATGCGTTTAACTAAATTACATCTTGAGTGATCTACTACTAGGTGGTTTGGTGAATAGAATCCGGTAGTCGAGAACTTCCGTATCCGATGAT
This sequence comes from Papaver bracteatum, assembly GCA_023529315.1. Classification (NCBI taxonomy): domain Eukaryota; kingdom Viridiplantae; phylum Streptophyta; class Magnoliopsida; order Ranunculales; family Papaveraceae; genus Papaver; species Papaver bracteatum. The sequence goes on from JAJJWX010000136.1 coordinate 2,572,170, forward strand.
ATAAGGGATTTTGGGGTTAGCACTGATCTAGCTGCTATACCCACGGTTGGTGATAATTTGTGACTAATAAGAAGTGGAAAAGAACATAACTTTAATCATTGTTTTGCAGCGAAGAAGGATTCCTTGATCTAATCTCTCTTATTGATTTCCTTTTAATTGCTTTGTTTATTTTATTTACTTTCTCAAATTCTTAATCAATACCCCCCTTTTTGTGTGACAATTTTACAACTAGAATCTCGTGCTCCTCGTTGGATCGACCTTGACTACCCTATATTACTTGTTAATTAGGTAGTAAATTATTAATTAATTTGTTGTGGTTACGATACGCATACAAATTTTGGCGCCGCTGCCGGGGAGCATCGGATGATTTTAGTTGTTTTTACTTTTTGCTTTATTCTTGCTTTGTTGGATTCTTTATCGTATCTAACTTAGTTTTTGAATTGTTTTTCAGGTACCGGTTTTCCATGTATGGTGGACAAGAGCAAGCATATTACAACAATCAATACGGTTTTCAACCTCAACATTATGACAACTTCCAACAATTTTTAGGATACAATCAAAACCAATCTTTTGGCTATGATCAAAATCCTACGGAACCTTATGGATATTCTCATGCATATCAACAACCTTATGACGGGTATGTAAGTAAACAATCACAAGGATGGACGGATAATTATGCTTCTAATACATTGTTTTCTAGTAATGTGCAGACGGAGAGTTGGGAATATACTCCTCTTCATCGTGTTTTTCCTTCACTTTTTAAGGATTTACAATCTAGAAACTCTATACACGGTGGTAAGCGTGTTAATGTCCGTAAACTTTCTCAAAAGTTATACAAATTGGAAGATGATGGAGACTCGGAAGAGCTTGTCGCAGAAATTAGTAGGACTATTCATATGGAACTTAAACGAAGTCGGGATAAAGGTTATGAAACCGATGAAGATTCTTATTATGGTGATTCCGATAATGAAGATGATTGTGTTGAAAAGGACCAACCTTTGGAAAATTTTGATGACGCTAGTGTAGATTACTCGAGCCTTGATCTTAATAATGATCAATCACCTATTCAAAAGGTGGAGCTTGAGGAAGATGCATTTAGTGCTTGGAAAAAATTCCTTAGGGAAAATTATGAGTCCGCAAAAGTGTATGAAAGTTGCAACCATGAGGAAGTTATTCCAACTCCGGATCATAATAACGATCCTTCGCCTATTCAAAAGGAGGAGATTGGGTGTGACTTTCCTATTGTTGTAAACGGTGTAACACCCTCACAAGAAGATCTTACAATTTTTACCGACGAAAATCACTTTAGTGAATGGCCCGATTCCGATGATGAAGATGTTGAAGAGGTGATGCTCGATAAAGAAACCGAATTGATTGAATTTGTGGAAGACCCAATTGAACTTGCTAATGATTATTATGATGCCGAGACTTTGGTTAAGGTAGAAAATGATGAAGAATGGTTGCAAGGTTTGATAGAGGACCACGATATACAAGAGGTAAGTAGTTCACTTGAATTTTTTAAGAATGACGAGGATACCGTAATACAAGAAATTGTGCAAGGTTTGTCTAACCCTTTGCATGTTAATTCTTCTCCTTTACCTCTTATTGGATTGAATGTATGTGCTTCGAAAGTACTTTTGAATGACTTTGTTTCTCTATATCCACCATTGGAAACACTTGATTCTAACACTATGCAGGTTTGCCAAGAGGAAACCATGGAAGTTCCCAAATTCTATGTTCTTTATACACTTACGAGTGTGGACAAGAATAAGTGTGGGGGAAATTTCTATCTAGCTATAACTTTACTATTATTTTCTTGTGTTAATATTTGTATGAAGCTATTGTTTGCAAAACAGGTACTATGGGAGGATCCCCAAATTTTCTGATTGCTAATATATGGGGAATAAATCTTACAAGAGCCATGTCGGGCCGTCGACTTTAAAACAAGCGCTTAGTGGGAGGCAACCCACCGGTTTTGTATTTCTTATCCTTTTGTTTTTATTTTCTTTTTGTTTATTTATTTATTTTTCTTGTTCCATATCATGTTAAGATTTCCCACCTTGATTTTACTTGGATGATTCAATTACATTGAGGACAATGTAAGGTTTAAGTGTGGGGGAGTGGCTAAGCATATATTTTTGCATATAAAAAAAAAAAAAAAATTTTGCATAAAACTTTCAACTTTTAGAGATTTTAGAGTCACTAGCATGCTTCTAGGTATGATTACATAGAGAATTCTGACCGACATAATTGAACTTGGAAATGTTAGGGAACTACGTTCAATTTCTTGCTTGTTAGAGTGTTAAATAATGGATTTAATCATGCCGGTGATGCAAATTTGGTGCAGGGAGAAGTGCGTTATTAGAGTTGCTGATCAATCATTAGTGGAGACTACCCATTTTCATATCATGCGAGGCACCGACCAAAAATTCTTCCTTTACTAAAGAGCTTCTTTTGAGTGTGTGTCACCGTACGTTAATTCCGGGTAGAATGGTGAGCTACCCAATTTCACACCAATTTCAGCACTATTTTTATCTCTTGAGTGCTAATTTTTGTCAATCATGAGGGTGACGTCTATAGATGAAAGCTTCCTTCTTGTAGTTCGATTTGCAGTTAACACCATTCTCTCTCTCGACAACAACGGGTCCATAGAAACACCATAATCATCAACAACAAGGGAGCGACATCAAAATCTACAAGGAAAGTTGAAAAGGTTTAAGGTTTGCAAGCAACAATGAAACAAGAAAAAGAGCAAATTTCAAATCTAAGTAAAGCAACATACAATGAGCAGATTTTTACATACATGTTGAAGACTTAAAATGCAATGAGGTAATTCTATATCCAAGTATTAAGACTTATTTACAAAAGCGAAGAAAAGCAAAAGGTGAGAATTATTGAAATTTATGATTTCGAGACGATACAAGTTGTGAAGAATCAAGCGGTAAAGTACTTTTCCACGGCCATGTTTGTTTTGTTTATTTTGTATTTTGTTTCTCTTGTCTAAAAAAAATGAAAAAAAATGAAAAGAAAAAATAAAAAAAAAAGAAAAAGAAAAGAAAAGAAAATATATATATGAGACAAGAGAAATATCTATTATTGTTTTGTTTTGAATAAGCCGTGGGGAAGGAAAATCTATAAGGAAGTTTCAAGCGACATGGAGTTAAGGAAAAAGGTTACAAATTGTTAAGGAGTTATGAAGCTAAAGCTTATCACCAATAGTTGAAGCCGAAGACCAAGAAGATGAAAACAAGGAGCGGAAGACGTTTCTATTGGATTCCGTGAGAGTGGTGTTATCATAATTGGCAATCGGATGTGATGGTAAGTAAGTAATCTCATCCTCGATATAAGTGGTTGATTTCCTTTCTTAGATATCGTTAGAAAAATGGTTTTTCAAAATGTTAAAAGATGTGGGTTTTTCAAAATTTCGGAAGTTATCCTTCCTACCATTCAACGTGTTGCAGGAATTCTCTCTTCATTCCTACCTGCGCACATGTGAGACCCATAAAAAAAGCCGTCTTTTTGAGTGCAATTATCATAAAATCCTATTTTGGTGAGGCAGAAGTCGAGGAGAAATGTTTATTGATCGTTTCTCAAACACATGTTCTCTCATTATGGTGTGGTTATTTCTCACTCAACAATTAAGAATGAGAATATGTTCTTTAGTATTTCTAACTTCTTATTACTAGCATGCAGAAACTCTATGTCCTCATAGCTTTTTGGATGCTTGGGACGCTGGAACGCTTTGAAAGTTGTGAGTTTAAGTTTGATTTGCTCGAGGACTAGCAAAGTCTAAGTGTGGGGGAATTTGATAGGTGTAGAATACACCTAATTTACTATATAGTGGTTTATGCTTTCTTTGCTATTTTTCTTGTAAATTATGTATTTTACACGTGTTTTTGAGTTATTAGGTACTCTGGAGTCACACGGAGAAAAGAAGAAGAAATCGCTCAATTTGAGCCGAAAGGGCATAATTGTCATTTCATAGGGCAAACACTATTGGGAGACGAGCCACGGTTAAAGGTAAACTCTCTCAGAGGAGGATTAAAAACAGGACAGCCCATGTTAAGGGGCAACTTGCTTTTGGAAGAATTATAAAGAGCAACCAGCTACGGTTAAGGGGTTTCATTTGGGGTACCCCTTATCAATTATTAGAGTTGTAAATATCCTGGGTGGATGCATATGTGGGGCGCAAATAGCTATCCCAGTTCTGTTCTAAACCTAAATCAAGTTATCATTCTCAATCGTTCACCACATGAAACAGAAATATCGGCAGCTGCTGTGATTGAGGGATATGTTGAAATCAAGGGAGATTTGTGACGAAATCAAGAAAATTCATAGTTAAATTTCATTGCCGCAGGTGACTGAGAGTTGCAGTGAGAAAAGAAGATGAACGAGATAGTTGAACTCAGAGTTAGGGTTTTAATTGCTCAATAATCATATGGGTTGAACGGTGAAAGAAGAGAAATCGAGAGAAGCTTATGGGTTTGAGCTTCTGAATGACAGGAGGATGTTGGTGTTCATGGGTGAAGAACTACTAAGAAGAAATTGAATCAGAAATTGAAAATGGGATCTGTGTCAAATGAATGGAATCGATTCATAGAATCTGGTAGTGCAATTTTGATGGGTTTAATCGAAGAAGATTGTTGTTACTGATGGTGTTGAATGAATCAAGACAAAGAGAAGGTAATTGGGTTTGCTAGAAATGGTGAGAAATCATCAACAACAGGTGGAAGTCTAAATAGTGAGCTGCTGGTGCTGTTACAATACAAAAATGGAGGAAGAATTGCTGTGGCAAATTCAGATTGAATTGAGTAGCATAAGAATGATGCTGTTGAGCTCATGATTTAAGTACTGGTGATTGGCAAATGGTGTTGGTTTTGCAGAATAAAGATGGAAAAGATGATAGAATGAAGAAGCTGCAGCTACTGAAGTGTGTGTGGCAGGAATGGTGAAGTGTAGGTACAATGAATTGGTGAAATGAAGTTAGTTCTAGCAAGTACAACTGAAGTTGGGATTATGAAGAAGCTCAGTTGGTTCAGGATGGTTGAAATTGCAGCTACAGTTCATGAAAATCATGTGGGTCATGGGTGATGAAGGAATCAGTTGGTAGATTTCTCGAGATTGGGTCTCAGGTCTTGCTATCAACAAGTGAGAATGGATAGATGTATGTTAGGGAATTGATGTGCAGGTGGCGGCGATTAAAATCAAGAAGGAATTACAGGTGGATTTGTGGAGTGGTTGTGAGATAGAAGGCGGTGGTGGCATTTCGGTTGTGCTTTGGTGGTGGTGTTTAGAGCATCAACTGAATTCGAGATGCATGAGATGGGAGTTACAGGAAGGAATTGGGATCTGCTACTTGAATTGAAATGGAAATACATGGGACTGAACTTGGTTCGACTTGAGGGAAGAATGCAGAGCCGAGTTGCAAGGATTACGAGTTGGCGTAGAAATATGGAGCTACTAAAAGGAATGGAATGCTTAGCCATCATGGATGAGACAGATTCGGCCTGGCAAGATGGCTCGCAAAATGGCAAGGTTATGACCAGTCAGCTGAGTTAGCTAGCTGACTCGGTCCAACTCAGCCCCTTGACCTTGACCCTTGACTAACTGTTTGACTGACGGTTGACCCCTTTGACCGTTAGTCATAACGGTTGACGGACGGAATATACCTTGACCGGAGGAGAATCTCAGTTGTTGGCGGAGACGGATTCCGGCCTATTTTCGGCCAAAAACCCAGTTTTCCGGCGAGCCAAAGTTGCAGATTTTTGTGTGAATTTCTCCCATGGGATGTGAAGAGTTGGACTTGGAATTGAATGAAGAATTCGGCTTGGATTTGGAAAGAGGAGATGGAAGATTTGAGAAAGGCTTGGATTTGGAAATTGAGCTACAAAAGGAAAGGGATTCTATTCCTTAGAAGATTTGGAGAGCATTGAAGCCTATAAATAAAGGAGTTCTCTACACTTAGATACACACATCTTTTGGCATATCTTTTGCACACTTTTACACACACAATACTTTATTCTTTGTGTGAACTCTTAGCATGAGTAACTAAATTGATTGAGGATGAATTCCTAGTTCTTAATATATGGTTTGAGTTTTGTTTCAATTCTACTTTAAAGTTTTTCATATGATTATCGTTTGTTTTTACTAATAGGAATGTGTAAGCATTCATGATTGATTGATAGGTCGTTTAGAGTGCACGCTAAATTGATTTGTTAATTATTCTATAGCTAGTGAAAGTTGGGGGATAAGTAATCGTTTCTTGACTCTTTACACAGGTAGCAAACACAAGACCTTGCGGAGGGATTCCGTGGAGCAATTGTGTGTGGAAACAACGTTAGCAAGTGGACCTTGATCTAAGAGTCTAACTACTAATATCAACCTAATAAATTCATAAATCTTAATGCGTTTAACTAAATTACATCTTGAGTGATCTACTACTAGGTGGTTTGGTGAATAGAATCCGGTAGTCGAGAACTTCCGTATCCGATGATATAAGGGATTTTGGGGTTAGCACTGATCTAGCTGCTATACCCACGGTTGGTGATAATTTGTGACTAATAAGAAGTGGAAAAGAACATAACTTTAATCATTGTTTTGCAGCGAAGAAGGATTCCTTGATCTAATCTCTCTTATTGATTTCCTTTTAATTGCTTTGTTTATTTTATTTACTTTCTCAAATTCTTAATCAATACCCCCCTTTTTGTGTGACAATTTTACAACTAGAATCTCGTGCTCCTCGTGGGATCGACCTTGACTACCCTATATTACTTGTTAATTAGGTAATAAAGTATTAATTAATTTGTTGTGGTTACGACACGCATACATCTATAGCCAGTGCTAAAACATTACATGCTTGCTAAATGTGATCGGGTTTGCCTTTCAAACGGCGTAAGCTTATGGAAAAGCTAAAGGAGATATTTTCACGCCTATTTGATGGCATTCTTTTTAAATTTTCTCATAATGGGAGAGAAATTGACATAACTTTTATAAAGTTAATTAATACTAACTTATTAATATATAGTCTCCCCCTCAACATGGCGAAAAAAATTCATCTCATCCACGAAAACAAGTTTCGTAAAGTATGCGGCGAAATATACTTTTAATAATTCTGGATTTTAAAAATACGAGGTTGGACACTAGATTCTGACTTCAAGAGACATAAAAAAATGTCCTAAAATTGTAGTCCATTAGACGTACAAATTCAAAATCAACCATGGATTTTATTGGTTACATACAAAGCATATAAAATATGCAAATAAATCTCCAATAATTTTGTGACCTTGAGGTCCCACGAAATAATGATTTAGAAGGAAATTATGGACATATTCTTTATCAAAAGAAAATTATACCAAGATCAATATAGTCCATAAAAAAAACTAATAATATAAGCTAACTAGCCGGATGGGCACCCTTGATCTTTTATGTCCAACCATATTCCATCTACAAGTGGAATGTTTTCAAAATTGTAGATTATTACCACGAGGAAAAATCTAAAGTTGCTAAACATCCCTCAAGAATACATCCATTCCTCGTTTTATTGGTATCTGAAACTGCTCATCTACCATAAAAATGATATCTCATACTGGGATCGGTAGAGAAAACCAATTTTATATTGGCTTAAAATGTTTCTTTAAAAGAAATAAAGAAATCATTATCGTTTCTAGATAAAATCTACTTTTCGGTTGATTAATGGTTTCTCATAAGAAATAGAAACCAATGGATTATTATTGAATAAAACCAATAGTTAATGGTTAAGGTTTGTTGTAAACCTATGATCCTACCGTTATTTTTGAATCGACGAAAAAGATCGTACCAGATTGGCTCAAAATGATTTAGATTGCCAATTTTTATTTTTACATCTCTCATAAATTCAACGGAGAGAAAACCTGTAATATGCTTACCTCAAACCAAGGTGAACTTACCCAAAAAGAAATAGTATACGTACAACCAAGATTTATCTACTTCAGAAATTATATTTGATCATTATACCGACCAATCCATCGATAATTAAAACCGAAAACTGCTCTTCGAGAAGAAAAAAATCGTTGTGTAGGTAATTTAAACCCATTTTATAAATACTACTCAATCAGGTATGATAATCGGTAAATAAACATATGATTGAGAATCAAAAGTATTTACATGTACATCATATAATCTATGAGACAAGTTTCCACAAAAACAAGGGAAAATAATTGATTGTTTTTTGAAAAACTAAAGAAAAGTGAATCGATTATAAAAATCTACTCAGTGATCAGAGCATGCTGATAACGTGTTACAAACTAAAAGGGGACATCCAAACTAGAGAGAAAATAAGAAGAGATTCTCAATGTGTACATTACAAAGGAAATGCTCTCTATTTATAGGGAAAAAAAAAAGAGAGCATTTACAATGGAATTAAATGGCATGCATCCATTATTACTAGTAATGGTGTTGGTTACAAAGTAATGGGGGAAGTGAAAAGATTAAAAGGAGATAAAAGGATGGTGGTGAAGAGGAGTGCAAGTGTGGTGTAAATCCACTATATATTTATTTCATAACATTAATCATGTTAGTTTCAAATATTCAGTATCCTTTGCAAGACTTTAATTCGAAGATGCTTCCCATCTACCGGTTCCATACCCCATCTAAATACACCCATATGTGCCATGGATCACAACTGTAAATGGGAAATGGTAGGTTTGGGAGAGCTTTCGGGGGACCAATAGGGGGTGGGCATTTTTTGGGGGTAAAAAACTGGTATATATAACCTGGCTTGATTGGGGTATACCCATATTAATTGGGGTATACCCAATAAGACAAAATAGAGTGATTTTACTTTAATACCCTTGAACTAATTAACTTAAAATTAAACCCTAAAATTAAAAACTAAAACACTCTTAATCTTCCCTAATCTCTCTTCTCTAGTCTCTCTGTTCTTCCCTTCATCTTCTTCCATTTCTTTCATCAAACGAAAATCTTCAACATTGATTTTCCAAAAAAAATGGTTGATTCTACCGGCAAAAAGAAGACTCTAAGTGATGTCTAAACTCAAACCCATGATGAGATCAAACATGAAACTCTAACTATACATGATGAGATCAAAAAACAAAAAAATCAAAACGGATCGAAAGTCGGCAAGGTTTTTTTTGTCGACCTTGCCGACTAAAATATAGTCGGCAGTAGTCGGCAGGGTATAAGGTTGAATACCGTGCCGACTTTTCATCTCTGAAATCGATGAGTTCTGGGGTAAAGATTTGTATTCAACCTTATACCCTGCCGACTATATTTTAGTCGGCACGATATTCATCCTTATACCTTGCCGACTATAGTTTAGTCAGCAGGTTATGAAATTAATACCTTGTCGACTAATCATGCATTTGTAACACCTCTCTGTATGTCAAAAATCCTATAGTCGGCAGGGTTTTTTTTTATCGACCTTGCCGACTATAAAGTAGCTGGCAAGGTTAGAAATCAATAAGATGCAGATTAGTGAAGCATTTACAACAGTCTCATGTGTGTCAAAAATAATAAAGTCAACATCTTCTTCGTTCACCGACCTTGCCGGCCATAAGTTGTCGGTATGTTCTTCATCCGAAGACCTTGCCGGCCAGATATAGTCGGCATGTTCTTCATCCATCGACCCTGCCGACTTTTCATACTTTCAGAACTAAAAGTGTTGATTTATGATCTAATTTTGAGTATGATTTCATACAACAGCTTTGCAATCCCCTTTTTAGAAGTGTTTGGGTATGTACTATCATTTCCGTTGCAAAAGATTTTCTCAAAATAAATTGTTTTTCCTCAAAAATCTTCCCAAATAAGTTCAATCAAAAACAAAATTTCATTTCATAAGTTTTAATCCACTCAATTAATCAATCTAAAATCAATTAATTAAGCTAATCGGATTTTTTAGTGTTAATTAAACATGGGTATATTAGCCATTTAGAAAAATATATTGCTAAGGGGTGGCTTCTTTTACTTCAAAATGACCATATTTTGTCTTATTGGGTATACCCCAATCAAGCCCAGATATATAAAGCATTTTCAACTTTAATTAGTTATTTTCTCTGCAGAAAGCTTCCCCACTAAAAAAATACAACAAAAACACCCCCCAAATTCGTTGATATAGTACGTAGTCCAAGTACCAATGGGAACTTTTTCGCCTCCACACTTGCCCCACGTCGACCACTTTACACCATCCATAAAGTATATTTTACTCTTTTATTTTCATTTACTGGGTATCACCCCGGCCTATGGCCGGGGCTCAAGTTTTTTCGGGTTTTGTTTACCATTTGGTTAGGCGGTTAGTATTTTCACACAAAATTTTAGTCGTCCGGTAATGATTGGGGTGGTGTTTAGGTAACCGTGTCATAGGCCTCGACGAAGGATTAAAATTTCTAGAATCAAATATAGTCCTCACTTTAAAATTAGCCGTGATTAGTTTGAAATTTAGAGGGCCGAACCTATAAAGAAGAACCCGATGTCTTGTTGGCATGATCAAATTTGGTCAGCCGGTCAGTATCCTCACACAAAATTTTAGTCGTCCGGTAATGATTGGGGTGGTGTTTAGGTAATCGTGTCATAGGCCTCGACGAAGGATTAAAATTTCTAGAATCAAATATAGTTCTCACTTTAAAATTAGTCGTGATTAGTTTGAAATTTAGAGGGCCGAACCTATAAAGAAGAACCCGATGTCTTGTTGGCATGATCAAATTTGGTCAACCGGTCAGTATCCTCACACAAAATTTTAGTCGTCCGGTAATGATTGGGGTTGTGTTTAGGTACTCGTGTCATAGTAGACAAGGCCTACGGCCGCGATCGTGGATTAGAATTTCTAGGGTCAAATATAGACCCCACTTTAAAATTAGCCCTGATTAGGTTGAATTTTAGAGGGTCGAACGTATAAGGAAGAACCCGACGTCTTGCTGGCATGATTAATTTGGTCATCCGGTCAGTATCCTCGCACAAAATGTTAGTCGTCCGGTAATGATTGGGATGGTGTTTAGGTAATCGTGTCATAGTAGTCGGGGCCTATGTCCCCGACCATGGATTAGAATTTTTATAATAAAATATAGTCCCCGCTTTAAAATTGGCTGTGATTAGGTTGAAATTTTGAGGGTCGAACACATAATGAAGATCTCGATTTCTTCCTGGCCTGATCAAATTTTGTCAGCCGGTCAATATCCTCGCACAAAATTTTAGTCTTCCGGTAATGATTGGGGCGGTGTTTAAATAATTGTGTCGGTCGTGTATTAGAATTTCTAGAGTTAAATATAGTCCCCACTTTAAAATTAGTTGTCATTAAGTTGAAATTTAGAGGGTCGAACCAATAAGGAAGATCCCGATGTCTTGCTGGCCTGATCAAATTTGGTCAGCCGGTCAATATCCTCGCACAAATTTTAGTCCTCTGATAATTATTGAGGCGGTGTTTTGGTAATCGTGTCATAATAGCTGGGACCTACGGCCCCATCTGTGGATTAAAATTTCTAGAGTTATAGTCTCCACTTTAAAATTAGTTGTCATTAGGTTGAAATTTAGAGGGTCGAACCCATAAGGAAGATCATGATGTCTTATTGGCCTGATCAAATTTGGTCAGCCGGTTAGTCCTCACACAAAATTTAAGTCGTCCGGTAATGATTGGGGCGGTGTTTAGGTAATCATGTCATAGTAGCCAAAGGCCTACGACCCCGACCATGGATTAAATTTTCTAGAGTCAAATATAGTCCCCAATTTAAAATTAGCCGTGATTAGGTTGAAATTTAGAGGGTCGAATCTATAAGGAAGAACCCGATGTCTTGCTGGCATGATCAAATTTGGTCAGCCGGTCAATATCCTCACACCAAATTTTTGTCGTCTGGTAATGATTGGGGCGATGTCTAGGTAATCGTGTCATAGTATCCTCGACCGTGGATTGGAATTTTTAGAGTCAAATATAGTCCCAACTTTAAAATGCGTGATTAAGTTGAAATTTAGAGGGTCGAACCTATAAGGAAGATCCTGATGTCTTGCTGGCATTTTAAATTTGGTTAGCCAGTCAGTATCCTCGTACAAAATTTTAGTCGCCGGTAATGATTGGGGCGGTGGTTAGGTAATCGTGTCATAGTAGCCTGGGCTTATAGCCCCGGTCGTAGATTAGAATTTTTAGAGTCAAATATAGTCCCCACTTTAAAATTAGCCGTGATTAGGTTCAAATTTATAGGGTCGAACCTATAAGGAAGATTCTGATGTCTTGCTAGCATGATCAAATTTGGTCAGTCGGTCAGTATCTTCGCACAAAATTTTAGTCGTCTGGTAATGATTGGAGCGGTGTTTAGGTAATCGTGTCATAGTAGTCAGGGCCTATGGCTATGGAAGTGCATTAGAATTTCTAGGGTTAATTGTGATTAGGTTGAAATCTAGAGTGTCGAACCTATAAGGAAGATCCCGATGTTTTTTTGGCGTGATCAATTCTGGTCAGTCGGTCGGTATCCTCGTACAAAATTTTAGTCGTCCGATAATGAGTTAGGCGGTGTTTAGGTAATCATGTCATAGTAGCCGGAGCCTACGGCCCTAACCATGGATTAGAATATCTAGAGTTAAATATAGTCCCACTTTAAAATTAGTTGTGATTTGGTTGAAATTTAGACGGTCGAACCTATAAGGAAGATCATGATGTCTTGGTTTCCTGATCAAATTTGGTCAGCCGGTCAGTATACTCACACAAAATTTTAGTCGTCCGGTAAAGATTGTGGGGTGTTTAGGTATTTGTGTCATAGTAGTCAGGGCCTACGGCTCCAGTCGTAGATTAGAATTTGTAGAGTTAAATATAGTCCCCACTTAAAATTATTTTTGGGTAACGAATAACAATAACGTGCTGGTCGGTTGTTTTGGATTTGTACAATTGGTTTTTCGCTTATATTTGCTCATTTTCGGTCAATAATCAAATATCATAGTTGCAAATTTACTAACATGTGACTCCACACGGACACATAAGATAATTAGTGAGTCATTAATAAACTTGACTATAATTTTATACATACATATATATATATATATATATTAGTTTTATATTTTAATTTTTTCCAGCTGAACATAGTGCTTCAGCCGTAATCAATTATGTATTGTCCGTAATATGAAGTGGACTTTTTCGTGCTCTTCTAGATGGATGTTACCAAGAATAAATCCAATGTTAAATGTTCAGATGTGCCTGTAATTGTTGTGCCACAAATGGAAAGCAAACATACCATACAACTCGCGTAAGTAAGTTGGCATTTAAGAAACAGATGGGCGGTGTCTTCTTCTTCTCCAAGTTGTTGATCGCAAAGTTTGCAAGTGTTTGATGTTGAGACTTTTTTAGACCCATGCTTGCGTGAAATTTTTTGAAGGGTTAATATGTTATGCAGAATCTTTCATAAGAAAAAGTTGTATCCATGCGGCATCTTGAGCTGTAATAGTTTAATCCAAACTTGATGATCAACCATTAATTGTTATTGTAGGAAAGAAAAACTCTCTTTACATAGTTTTATATAATTAGATTGAATGATGATCTTACGAACAACAGTTAAAGGCTATATATGTTGATTGGGATGCACTAGAATGGGAAGGATGGCATCGATTTTCCAATGAGTGAACAATTTCTCCAAGAGTGAGATTTTTCACTACTGCATATATGCTGCTAACAGGGGTGAAGAAATTCAATTTAGGAACGAACCCTCCAAATCCGGCAGCTTGTCAATGAAAAGAACGTAAGAAAGAACCAAAAATATATTAAAAAACATTAAGGTAGCTTAGAAAATTGGAACTAAGAAGAATATCATTAAAACATCGTCACAAATGTGAAAGGTAACTATTAACCGCGAGAAGCTGCTTATATATATTGATTACACCGTATAGATACGCACAGGTTCATCAGCTTCTTCAACATTTCTCAATGTAAATTATGTAATCTTTTACGCGGCAATTATCACACCTTTGTAGTCATCAGTGTCCTACAAAATTCCCTTGAAAATGACACAAATATCATCAAATATTCTATATTCGTCTTCTTTTCGTTTAACTATCCACAATCATGCTTACAAAGGCGAACTCTATAATTCTACTAATTTTTATCGAAGGTGTAAACAAAAAATATATAGTTGCAGGATTTCCCACACTACACCCTTGTTAAGATCTTGCTATAATCAACTCACAATTAAAGATGAAAAACAACACTTTATTATTTTGTTCTCAGAAATGTTTACAGAAATGGAAGAATTCAAGATTACAACTATTCTCTTGAAGTTTCTCTCTCCTCAATACTTTCTTAACTCTCAAAAATACATCATCATTTTCTGGACACATTGAGTTTATATTTATAGGGTAGTTATGTAGTGACCCTCAAGCTCGTCAACGCTATTAGACTGGTCAAGTGACGAATTAGCCGATAATAACTCAATTAGTTTAACACAAACGTTAATTAATAGAAATTAATCTAACAACGATTTAGATACGAAACTAGTATCACTAGATAAATATCGATAAGTTGTGCGAAACGGGCTACTCGCACGTGTCATTCGGATACCAGATGAAGAAGATTTCATCAGATTAGTCGAAGGGCAAAATCGTCATTTTGCTATCAAACCAACTTGGACTCCCCATATCATTTGGGTGATTGTGTTTATCAATTGCCTTTGGATTTATCAAACCCAATCGAGCAGATAAGCTCAGTATTCTTATTTCTCTTTCTTTCTTTCTCGTTCTTCTTCTTTCTTTTTCTTTTCTCTTTTCTTTTCTTCTCATGTTCTTCTTCTTCTACGTTTTTGAGAGAAATCAAATGGAAGTTTTGAAATCAACAGAAGGTGAAGAAGGTATTACACTAGTTGTTAGTGATAGTGATGGTGTCTGTGGTAGATTCAGACTCGAATGAGGAACAGAATTAGAAACTAGGGTTTCTACGAGAAGCTTAGAGAAGAATTAAGAGATGGAATTAGTGTTCTAGGGGAAGGAATTGAATTGGGTTATGTTTAACTGAGGCTTTGAAGTTATTCTGATGATTGAATTGAAGAACTAGGGTTTCATTAGAAATTCAGAAGAAGGATTGAAAGATGAAATTGAGGTTTTAAGAAGGGGATTTGAGATGGGTTTTGGTCAGTTGGATGAATTAAGGTTAGAAGATGAAGATGATGGTTTAGGGGATTCATTGAATTTAGGGTTTGTTCTATTTTTTAATGGAGATATGAGAATTTAATTAGGGTTCAGTGGAGATGAGTTGGGGAAATAGCAATTCAGAGGACGCTAATACTTGGGTAAGCATCTAAGTTGATTTAATTTTAGTTTTCTGAATTGAATTGTTTCAATTATTAAGTTATGTTGTGCTAATGGAATGAAATGGTATTGGGGTTGAAGTCTGGTGATGTAGATGGTTATATGTGTGTTGAATTGAAGTTCAGTATGCTAAGATTGGGGTGTTATGATTTGGGTGTGTGAATGAATGTTATATGTATGAACTGAGGTTGGATTGGTGTTAGTAAATGAAATGGAGTTGTGTTGAACTGAGTTGCAGGTGGTATTAGGGTTATCTGTGTAAGTGGATTTGATAAGAAGATTGTTGGTGTCCTTGTTTTTGTGACATTGATAATGCCAAGGAAAAGTTAGTGATGTTGTTTGTGTTTGAGACCTTGTGGAAATGAAAGAGAGATTGAATTATAAATAGAAGTGAGGTGATTTTATTACAGCTGGTAGTGTAAGTAGTCTGCACAGGACATATAAGAGACTATGGGAATGGTTATATGTGTCATGAAGAAGTGGGAGTTGGTTTCAGTTGGGTTGACAGTGTCACTGGAATGGGTGAATGTAGTTTTGATTACAAAGGGTTTTGTAGTATTGAATGAGTTGTTGTGAATTTTATAAAAGAGGATTAGATAAATGTGTTGAGCTGAATCTCTAAGGAATGCTTGCTGCTACTGCAATTGTAGGTATGCATAGTTCTGATTGTATTTGGATTCAAGTTTGTTTAGTAATGGATTTTATAATTGTGATGATTGCATCATTTTAGTCTTAACAGGTTAAGTGCAGCACCATGATTGTGCATTAGTGATCTTTGGCCTGAGCAATAGCTTTGGACTGTACAGAAGTTTAGATCTATTAGTCATCCCAGTCAGTTTAGCTGACTTACCTGACTTAGGCTATCTGACTGAGTTGAGTTAACTCAGTAAACCCTGCTTCAACTCATTGAGTTCAATCATTTGACCTTGAATCCTTGGACTTTGACCAGACTTGACCATAGACTTGACCATAGACTTGACCTTGACCATTTGACCAGGACATTGACCTTGATTGGACGTTGACCATTGGTTGACTCAGTTGACTGTTATTGACCATTAGGTGACACTGTTGGACTGGACCTTAACTTAGTGGGCATGTTTAGTGAACTTGGGCTAATAGTTAGTTTTCTTAATGAACATGTTTTGGACCTTTGTGGTCTGAATTAGCATTGGGCTTCTTCTACAAAATTGTAGATGTCTATAAGATTTAGTTAATGGGCTTAGAACCATTAGTTAGACTTATATGATTCTTGTGTGAGCCTTTTTGACTAGATTCGTAGACTTCTTATGTGGTTAACAGTTAGTCTGTCTTGACAACAATCGATTCAAGGATGAACCAGTAGATCATGGATCTCGAGGTATGCGAGGCTTGTCATCAAAAAAGGTGTGGGAATGCATTTAACAGTTTTGTAATCATTGTTATTTCTTTTACGAAAGTCTTTGTTTTATAAACTCATGCATTGTCTATTTCTTAATTGCATTGTCTATTCGCATATTCAATGCTTTGTTTATCTTTATGATTGTCTTTGGGAAATGAGAATTTCCATCTATGGTATATTGGATACGCTCCTTCATATTCTTATGGCTAGGACGATACACCGCAATATTAATAATCGATGTGGAATTGGCATCAATATTACGGGTCTATATTTCACCCACATATTACTTTACGTTTTCAGTAAGGTGTGTAAATGTCACCGCAGAAATTATAAGGTGTGTAAATGTCACCGCAGAAACTAAAGGAGGAGTTTAGGTCCATATAGATGATTGTTTATTTCAGTGGTTTTGTTTCTTATAATGTTTTCCAAATTTGTTTTCCAAATCTGCATATGATTACTTAGAAGTTAAATGTTAATTATTCCCCATTTCAGTTTCAGTGATAGAACAGAGTTGCGCAGCGAAAGCTTCGAGAAGTTAACTTTGTTATTTGTTTATATTGTGATATGTTTATTTGGTTGTAAATTCTATTTGTAAACCAAATGATTATTTTATATGTATCATTGGAGAGGAATTCTTGTATATATATTTCTGAGCGGGGTTAGCTTTGGGTTAAGTTTTTGTAGCAGATTTCTTAATTGAAAGTTTAAGTGTTTAATTTGGATTCTTAGTGCCTCTATTTTAGTAATCTATTGGATTATTCAGCTGTTAGATTAGGGGGCGCTACAAGTTACATAGTGGATGACATCCAAGTTTTCCTCTTATTTCGGGTTGATTCTGCGATTGTACCGCGATAGTTACAATGTTAAATCTCGCAAGTTTTGTAACCATCGCAGAACAAACATGATTTTATCAAGTTTTCTTCAATCATCAGATATTACGTCACTCTTTTGAAGGCTTTTGTGACACTCGTGAAGTGTTGTATAAAATCTTATGGTGATGCTCGCTGAGAAGTGTTGTTAATATCGCAGAGAATAGATATAGCGATATTCTGGTCCTACATCTTTCCTCTTCTCATGTCGTCTTCGCAAAGTGGAGAGGATATGAGAATCTTCAATTCTTCAAAGTGCTCTCAGCCTCTCTTCTTTCCATATTTTCTTCTCGACATTGCTCCGTTAATTTAGCTTAACTTCTTACACATGTTGTAAATTCATCTTTTTACTGACACGTCTTTACTCAACAGGTCACTCCTTTTTGCCTATAAAAGGTAGAGTTAAACTTCAAAACTAATTTTCTTCTTCTATTTCTCTATCTTCTTCATCTGTTTATTTTATCTCCCGTATGCAACTTTTCTTCTTCTTCATATTCTCCTGCTACTGTTCTAATGGAATCATCAAGGTATGTTTTTTTATTACAATCTTTATTTGATTCAAGTTTTACTCATATTCTTCAATCTTCTCTATTTGATCCTTCATAACTCCCGTATTATGTCTTCCCTTCAGTGGAATTATCCCTAACACCTAATCCTCAGGTCAAAACCCTAATGCTCGCAAAAGACCAACTGAGAACAAGAAGAGAAGCTCTGCGAATGATAAGGTGGTAAGAAACACATCCTATTTTTTAATAACAATATTGTTGCCTCTGTTTCTTATCTAAGTTATTATTCGCAGAATGTCGAGAACATCGCTAATCCTCCCAAAAGACCTCGTCAGTTTAAATCTCTTGAGGCTGATTTCTCCATCCCCACATTAACATCTGTAAGAGTTACTCCCACACCCTCGCAACTAGGTCCTCTTCCTTTTTCATGCGAGAACATCGCTGCCAACACCTCTACTTCTTTTGATTAATTGACAAATCAAGCTCCTGAAATTGCTGTGACTGAAGTTCCTTCTAGCCCTTTACTTCCTTCAACTGTTGTTTTTCCCAACACTCCTCCTTCTGATAATACAACCATCGCAAATGACTCAAATCTTCAACTTGTCCTCGTTACCACTTCACCCTCTGCATCTCTTCCTCCATCGAATGGAATCTTAGCTGGAATTGATATTGCTTTTAAAATTTTATCTAATATTTTAGACGATGCTAGAAAATCTTTACTGACTCTCTCCAATATGAAGCTTGCGAGACCATACTTAAATATTTTGGCTATGATAACACTGCTTCACGAGCATCTTTAGAGAATGAAGTTGAAACTATGAGAAAAATCCTTCAAGTCAAAGTTTCTGAATGCGATACTCTGAACCATATGCTTCGCAACTCTTCTCTTAACTGCGAGAACCTTCGCAGAAAAAATGACGAGTTGAAAGGTACAATTTTCTTGCCTCTACCCTTTTGTTTTTCTGTTTTGTTTTTATACCCTCTGTACTCAAGTCTCCTTCTTAAATTCTTGATTCATATATTAGTTTCAAATCAGACTCGTTTCATGGAGAGACTTAAATTTGAATCTATTGCTGACGAAGCTCGTGTTGAAAGAGATTCTTGGATGGACCAGTATAATAGATTAGATAACCTCTACACATATTCGATTGATCAAATAGATAATCTTACTAATGAGAATACCAACTATCGCAAAGTCAAAATTTATTAAGTAACGAGATTACTCGTATCTCATATTTGTTAACCAAGTCTAACTTGGCGGTAGAATCTTTATCAGATGAAAATAGAACTTTATCTCAAGAGAAACATATATTTTCAAGCTTGACGGCGATTTCTTCGCAGCAATTGAGTAATCTACAAAGAATATGTGATAATCAAGAGAAATCTCTTCGTTCCCTTAAATATGAACTCAAGGAAGTAACTGAATCATCTTCTGCTGAGAAGGATAAACTTATCAAGGGTAGGTTAACTCTTAGTTTGAAGGCCAGCAAGCTTCAAGATCAATACTCTCAATTGAAGAAGTCTCATTCTTTACTAACATAGGAAAACTCGTATCTACGCACCAAAGAAGAAAACATGAAATCTCGTCTAAAGGGTGTGATTGGCGATAAATTTGATGACGCTATGAATCAATGGGAAAACTGTTTCTTTACATTAATCCAAAACTTAACCTCGCAGAAAGAAGGTAGTCAATTGACTGCCTCTCTTGTTGTCCTTTCTGTCATATCTTGTGTTATATTTCTTGCAAAATCTTTGACTGAATGATCTTTTATCAATTTTATTACTCGCAGAATCTGAAAGAAGTCTTCATTCTACCATCGCTGATCTTACTAGTAAATCAGATAAAGTTCGCAAAGAAAACAAGACTCTTACTTCCAATTATATTGAAGCTCACGATAAAGCAGAAAGAAGACTTGATTATCTCGAGTACTTCAAAAATATAGAGATTAGGAATCGTGAAAGAGGTTTCCTTCGCAAGGTTCACCTCAATGCTAAAGTTCTTGTGAATGATATTCTGCTCTCCCATTCTCTCCCTCCTGTATCTGTTCCTCCTCTAAAAGTTGATGATGATGAAACTCCTCTTCCCATGGATAAGGAATTAGAATTCACTAATGAAGAAAATATCATCCAAGAAGATGATGAAGAAGAAAGAAGTCCTCTTAAAGAAGTAACTACAAGCGGTGAGAAGAATACTGATGAAGCTGACAATTCTGGCAAGAATAACAAATCTGGCGAGCAATAATAGTGAATCTGGCGAGACAATCGTCAAAACTTGAATTTCATTCTTGCTTTCTTTTTCTTCTTCTTTCTTGCGATTAATGTAACTTTTGAAATTTTGAGAATTCAACTTTTGATTTTGTTTACTTTGAATATCCTCAAGGAAGATAATAAAATCTTATTTCTCCACTCCCCTACTTGCCCTTCATTATCTTTCTTGAAATGGTAAATTATTTCATGTGTCTCCTTTCTGTGAACTGTGAAAATATGAATATTTCTGCGATGTAATGAGTACAGCTGCGATATTCCAAAAAATTCTGAAAGAGTTTACGATGTTACGAATCTGCCTTCTTATATATTCTCCTGCGATGAACAAATCTTTCATGCATCTTAAAATAGAATAGTTAATTTATAAAGATTATTCTATTGGTCTTATTTTGCCTTCCTAGTTAAAGGTCTTATTTTTCCAAAAAAGTTTTTCTTTCTGCGACAAAATCGCATGACGTCTTTACATTTGCATGTATTGACCCATTGATCTTGTCTTATCAATATTTTTTCAACATCTCTGCGAAAATATGATAAGTATAAACTCTTTTGCAAGAATTCATCCTTATGACATTGCCGTCTTATGATGAAATCGCAGGACGTTTTTACACTTTCATGTAAAAACCCATTGATCTCATCTTAACTTTTCTCTTTTGGCTTGTTGCCTTTGTATAACTTTCGTCACGCGACAATATGACAGGCCTAAATGTTCTTGCGATCATAAAGCCCCATGACATTTCCGTCTTTAGACACTTATCATCTCCCTAATGGAGGGTGCTTCCCTTATCTCCCCCTGGTTTCCCCTTCAAGGAGGGAACATCGGCCATACAAGACTAGCTCCTCCCATCCAGATTTGCCAACAACCAGTTATTTTTCGCAGCCTCTTGTCCTTTATGCCTATATGGATTATAGTTACAAGACTGCACCCTAAGTGGGGTTTTCTTCGGGCCGAGTGCATCATAGCCAAGACTTTCCAAGGATGGCAAGGGTAGTTTCGTACGCCCCGGGCACCCTTGACTCAACCGTGTACCTCGGCGCCTTGGTCATACTTTGCACTCCTTAGAAGAGGTCCTTAGTCGTCCAACCAGGGGATAACCTTATATAATTGGAAATCCAATATCCCTCTCCTGGATAGGTTTTCTTTAACCCCAACATCTGCATAACTCAGGTTCCAGCAGCGGTATAACCTTATCACTGAGTCATGTCAAGAGATACCCCCTTATATGACGCACTATTAGGTCTTACATTTGCCTCTTGCGAAATTTTATTCACGAACTAGGGTGCACGTCATAAAGGTTCGTCCCATTCTATTAATCTCTGCGAAATTTGTATTCGCCGTTCTCGCGATGATGCTCGCAGTTCTTGCTTTGCTTTGTTATTAGGAGAACCTCACAATCGAAAACAGAAATTTTTTTTTTTTTTTTTTTTTACAACGTACCTGTATCTCTTATCTTGCAGAAGTTTTCATTGATAATATTTTTTTAGAAATAGTTTATTCCATGGTATGTCAAGTCTTTGACCAACATCTCTCCCTTCAGGGTCCATTAGTTTGTATCCCCCGGTTCCAACTATCTCTTTAATGATGTATGGTCCATCCCATTTTCTCGCCAACTTTCCACCATTCTCTCGCTGATAACTTGGTGTTTATCGCAGCACTAAATCGCCAGGTTGAAATTCACGTTTCTTAACACGTTTGTTGTACTCGCGAGCTAATCTTCGCTGGTAATTTTCCATATGTTGCAAAGTTTTTTCTCTTTTTTCTTCTAATTCATCCAATTTATTTAAAATCATTCCATCACTTAGATTTCTTTCCCAAGCCTCTCTTTTTGTTGTAGGAATGGCTACTTCTGTTGGTAACACAGCTTCAACTCCATATGTCAAACAAAAAGGTGACATTCCAGTAGCTTCTCGTCTAGTTGTATTGTAGGCCTATATTGCGTTATGCACCTGTTCACACCATGTTCTGTGGTATCCCTCTAATTTGTTTTTTAAGATATCTGCGATTGTCTTATTAGTTGCTTCAGCTTTACCATTTGCTTGTGGATATAGAGGAGTAGATTTTCCATACTTTATCTTAAATGCATTGAGTAGCAATTTTATATTCTGCCCTTCAAATTGCTTTCCATTATCAGACACCAACTGTGCTGGAATCCCAAATCTGCAAATTATATTCTCAAATATGAATGCAAAAATATCTTTATCGCGAATATGTTGTACTGCCTTTACTTCTCCCCATTTTGTGAAATAATCTGTTCCGACAATCAGATATCTTCTTTGTCCAGAACCAGGTACAAATGGTCCCACAATATCTAACCCCCATTTCCCAAAAGGCCATACACTTGTTGAAGATGATAATGGTGCTCCTGGTGCATGTATCTTCTTTCCATATCGCTGGCAATCTTCGCAACGCCTTGAGAGTTGTTTTGCATCTTCATGCATATATGGCTAGTAATAACCTTGCATTTTTGTTCTATATGCCAAATATCTTCCTCCACTATGATTACCAGCGTCACCACTATGTAACATCTTCAATACTTTTTTCCCTTCTTCCCTCGTCAAACATCTTAGCGATGGTCCACTAAAAGATCTGCGATATAATACTTCATCTCTTAATTCATAATTGGTTGCCCTACTTTTTAATTTATGTGCCTCCAGTCAATTTCTTGGGATGTCTCCTCTTGCCAAGTATGCATGAAGATCTGATCGCCAATCTGTAATGTTATTCTTTAATTCTTCGTTGCCAATTTCTACTATCATCACATCTTCCTCCTATTCTTCCTTTTTTATGGCTGGTAATAAAAGTGTTTGAATTTTTATACACCTCGCAGCTGGATTTGTCATCATACTGGATATGAAAGCAAAAGAATCCGCGAGCCTATTATCTTTCCTCGATATGTGTCTCCATTTTATTTTTGGAATTCTCGCAGATAATTCTTCGACTAATCTTTTATACTTTCTTAAAGATGGTTCATTTGTTGTGTATTCTCCTTTTATTTGGCGAATAACCAACTGTGAATCGCTGGTAATTCTAGCATTTTCTAATTTCATTTCTACTGCAAACTTTAAAGCATGAATCACGGCCTCATATTCTGTTTCATTATTAGTGGATGCAAATTCCAATCTAAATGAAAAAGCTGTTTTCTCTCCCTCTGGTGAAATAAAAACAACTCCAATCCCATTTCCTTCCCCATTTGATGATCCATCCACCAATATCTCCCATCTGTCGGGTTCTGTTAATAGCTCTTTTGGATCTCCATGTTCCTCTTCTACATCCATCATCTCTTCCACAGCTTCATCATCTTCGAAGGGAAATTCAGCTAAGAAGTCTGCGATAACTTGTGACTTTGGCGAGGATAAAACTTCATATTGGATATCAAAGTGTCCTAATTGTGCATTCCATCTCTCAACTCTGCCTGATCTTTTTGAATTTTTCATTACTGACTCAATTGGCACTTTTGTTAACACTTTGACCTTATGTGCTTGAAATTAGATGCGAAGCTTAAAAGTTGCATGCACCAATGCCTGAATTAATTTCTCAATCTTTGAATAATTTCTCTCTGCAGAATTGAACATTTTGCTGATGTAATAAATTGGTTTTTCTACCCCTGCATCTACTCGCAGCAATACAACACTTAGCGCATATGTGGTTGTTGCGAGATAAATCAATAGTTCTTCTCCCGTTTCAGCTTTCTGTAATATAGTTATGTTCATCAAATGTTCTTTTATTCCTTGAAAAGCCTTTTCACATTCATCTGTCCACTTGAATTTTGTTCCCTTCTTGAGTATATAGAAAATGTTTGTACTTGTATGAAGATCGTGAAATGAATCTTCCTAGCGAGGCTAAGAGTCCATTCAATTTTTGTACATCTTTTACCGTCGCAGGCGTTGGCATATCGCGAATTGCTTGTATTTTTTCAGAATCAACTTGTATTCCTTCTTTTGATACTGTATACCCCAGAAATTTTCCTGAAGTTACTCCAAAAGTACATTTATCGGGATTCACTTTAATATTAAATTTCCGCATTTGATCGAAAATCTCTCTCAGATCTTGCACATGATTCTCAGCTTCTTTTCTTTTGATCAGCATATCATCTACATACACTTCTAATGTTTTATGAATCCACTTTGCAAACACCTTCTCCACCATTCTTTGATATGTTGCACCAGCATTTCGTAAGCCAAAGGGCATCTTTGTATAACAATATAATCCTCTTGGAGCAAAAAATGAGGTATATTCTTGATCTTCTTTAGCGAGAGGGATTTGATTATATCCTTTATATCCATCAAACGATGATATTCTGGCATTTCCCGCTGCTGATTCAACCATCTATGGGATATCTGGTAATGGAAAACTATCTTTAGGACAAGCCTTGTTTAAATCAGTGAAATCTATACAAATTCTTATACCCTTGTTCTTCTTTGGGGCCACTACCATATTTGCAATCCACTCTGGATATTTTGCTTGCCTTATAATTCCTGCATCGAGCATCTTCTGTAATTCTTCTTCTATTTGAGAATGATATGTTGTTGCGATTTTCCTTATTCTTTGCTTAAATGGTCTTATATTTTTGTTGATTTCTAATTTATGACATGCTATTGATGGATCTATCCCTGTCATCTCATCCATGCTCCACGCGAAGATATCTTTATATTCTCGCAAGAGATTTATAGTTCTTTCTTTCTCATCTGCCTCCATTCTAGTCCCAATTTTCAGTATTTTAGGCTCTTCTTCACTCCCAATATTTATTTATTTTGTTGGTTCTGCTGCAATATAACTGGCTTCAGGTTCTCCCATTGGTGTTGGTGTTTTCATAACTCTCGCGAGTTCATCTCCTTCTCGCGAGATTTCGCTGGGTATTCCTTTTCCTTCTTTTGCTCTTATCATGTAAACTTTAAATTCTTCTTCCTTCTTTGTTTCTCTCGACAATTTTCTGCGAGCCTTCCGTAGCTTTGGACATTCTTCACAATTTCTTACTTCAATTTGGCAACACAATTTCGCAAAATCTGTGTCTCCTCTAATTCTCCAATTCCACTGGGTATAGGAAATTTGATGCATTGATGCAACGTTGATGCTATAGCCTTGATTGCGTGTATCCATGGTCTTCCTAATATCATGTTATATGGTGATTCCATGTCTACCACACATAATGCTACTTGTGTTTCAATCTCCCCTAGTGGAATTCGTACCACTATCACGCCTTTAGGTTTTGTTAAAGACTTTCCAAAGCCATGAACATGATATGTTGAATAAGACATTTCTTCATCCTTATATCCCATTTTCTTGAAAGTATGATAAAATATTATGTCTCCAGAACTTCCTTCATCCACCAAAGTTCTATTCATAGCCCATTCTTCTACAGATTTTATTGATTCCTCCTTTCTCATTGGTATAGTGGATACTGTGACTACCAATGGAGATGTATGACTTAGATTTTCTTCTGGTATTTCTGCTGCTGTAAATTTGATCTCCTGCTTTTCCCAATCTTTCAATGGTGATATTTTTTTCACCGTCATAATTTTCCTTCCTTCAAAATCCCGTTTGTGTATCTTCCCATTGATATTTTCATGAAATATATCAATCATTGTTCTCGTTATCATACCACACTCCAATTTCCTACAATCCTTTTTGATTCTAATCATCCTTCCTTCAAATATCTTACTGATTTTTTTTATGATTTTCTTAATCTTGAACAATTCTTATCTTCTTCTTCACCTTTTTCTATGATTTTGCTAATTCAATCCCTGTTTCGGGCGCCAAAATGTAGTTGCAGGATTTCCCACACTACACCCTTGTTAAGATCTTGCTATAATCAACTCACAATTAAAGATGAAAAACGACACTTTATTATTTTGTTCTCAGAAATGTTTACAGAAATGGAAGAATTCAAGATTACAACTATTCTCTTGAAGTTTCTCTCTCCTCAAGACTTTCTTAACTCTCAAAAATACATCATCATTTTCTGGACACATTGAGTTTACATTTATAGGGTAGTTACATAGTGGATGACAGCTAAGTTTTCCTCTTATTTTGGGTTGATTCTGCGATTGTACCGCGATAGTTACAATGTTAAATCTCGCAAGTTTTGTAACCATCGCAGAACAAACATGCTTTTCTCAAGTTTTATTCAATCGTCAGATATTACGTCACTCTTTTGAAGGCTTTTGTGACACTCGTGAAGTGTTGTATAAAATCTTGTGGTGATGCTCGCTAAGAAGTGTTGTTAATCTCGCAGAGAATAGATGTAGCGATATTCTGGTCCTACAAAATATGACATACATTCACATGACAGTTGGAAGGAAATGTACCCAATTCTCTCTATAAGTTATTAATGCTCCGAAAGTCTTTTTGCAGCAGATAGGTATTATATAGTACCTTTCATGTGCGATTTGAATTATCAACGCCAGACTGCTCCATATAATTCCAACGCACTGGCAGTCCTAAGGCATACATTATCTGAGATGCTAGAATTTTGTCGAAAACCAAGCCGTCACATTTTAGAAGCTAAAAGTTCCGAATAAAATTCCGAGTAAAATGATGTATCATGGTCGGGCACAAATCAAAGTTTCTATGACAATTTTCTCCTGTAAACTTTCAGCCACACAATTCAAGAGTTTTTGTTGGGTTAGTGCTTCCGGAGGATTTTATTTGTTTGATTCGCTCGAGCTCCATCACCCTCTTTCCGTCAACATTAAGCTCAAGCTCCAATCTTCTCCATTATAGATTTTGCTCCAGTTTTAATGATAGTGGAAGTAAAGTCAAACTCCGGCAGTAACTCAAGTTCTTGTCTGGCGACTGACAATTTTCCACAAACTAATTATGAATTTTCTCTAAATGGGATTAGGTAAAAAAAAGGTGAAAAAACTTGAAAAAAATACCTACTTCTAATTAAAAAAGACGCCAGCTATATTATGTAGAAAAGACCTAGTCAATATTAATCTCACTGTTGATGAAATGATCTAATGCTCAATAAGCTGCTTGCTTATTAAGCAGTCCCGTGCAACTGCGCGGAACAATACTGCTCCATACCAAATATGATGAGACTTGATTCTTGAGCAAGCATTACACATCCAGATATTTATTAGGGAAGGAAAATAAATCTATTAGCATGAAACCAACGAGTCTTCTTATATCTGCATCACTAATACCATCCGCAAAGCAAACTAATTGACCAGAAGCATATTGGTATTTCATAAGAAGATTAGATATAAGAAAAACCAACCATTATGGGATTGGCTATGTGGGGTCGTAAACTTCGTTTTTGCCTAAATAATATCGGCGGAACCTGAGTATCCGCACAATATTTTTTAGAATCCTATTATTGGGGCTTAGATATTTTGGGATTTGGGAGCTTTATAAGATATCTAACATCTTTAGGGTGGATAAGGGGGACTTAATACATATTAAAAGTCAAATTTACCCTTTGATCATTATTATACCTAAAATCAAAACTAAATCAAATTTCAAAACAAAAATTAATTCACCAACCCATTTTCTTCTTCTTTTTCTCAAAATCAAACAACAAAATACGATAAATTTTTTTTTAATCAAATCTTCAAAAAATATTAAAAATGTTTATTAAGGTTGATTCTCAAAATGACAAGAACATGACGATTTGGATTGAATCCATCATTGACTTGCACAAATTCTAATATTTATAAAGGTTTTGAACCACAAATTTAAGATCTGGTGAATGAATCTGTCCAAGTGAATATGTTCAAACACCAGAATTTGTTAAGAATAAAAAATCCACCATTTAATTAACATTAGATTGTCTTAACATGTAAGATTGATGAACTTAGGGTTTATGAAATATTCTTTTGGGATGATTACGACTAGGAGTTCTAGTCAACCAAGCCGAAAATGGGTGGCTATGGTTGGGACACAAAGAACTCCCAGTCGTGAAGTACCTTCCACGAAGGTGGTCTGGGAAAAAAGGGACATATAATTAGGTTTTGCAAGCAGGCACATTCTCCATCATACCAATAGTCACCAATCAATAATAAGGGAAATTAACACCTCCATCCCTATTATCATCAATGACATCATTCAATAACTCGAATCTGTAGTAATTTCTCGACTTTAATTTCTGTCACCACTTCATCTCATCATCACTCTTCCATGGAACGACAGTAACTAATCTTCATCACCAGTAACCATATATGCATCTTCGATGGAAGCAACGACATTACTCTGCATCTCAACTTTTCAACTGAAATGACATAACTTGAGCCATCATTCATAGCAGATTCCAAATTCAAACTCTCACCGAATGTCATCACTGGTGATGGTAGAAACCAGTTTCTTCTTCTCTCGTTCAAACTCTTGCCAAATTTCGTCACCGATAATGGTAGAAACCAAATTACTCTTTTGTTTTCCTATAATACCTCCAGCTCATTGTATACTAATAAAACAAATACCGGTAAACGTTTGCTAATTTAAGGAGTGAAAATCAATAATATGGCGATAAACGAGATTAGGAAATCTAGTTGAATTGTTTACTGGTTAATCCTGCACAATGTTCGTAGGAATGAGATAAGTTTTAGACTGTAAACAGAAGTCCTTAAACCATAAGCATTCAAATGCGTTTTGTATGAGCCACTCTAAAAAGGTATGTGACTAACAAATTAAAGTGGCTAGATGCAACTAAACTCATCTGCTGATCCTACAAAGGAAACCATTTTTCACGCTTTCAACTTTAGGCTGGCTGTAGTCTGATTTTTTATGTGTTCTGTAAGATAAGAATACGCTATAATAAAGTTAGCTATAAACCATCAAATTGAAACATATAATATTTTTTTTTAAGAAATCAATTTAAAAATCCATGAAAATTCAATGGAAAGAGATATCGACACTGATTAAATCGTACAGTATAACACAAAGTCGAGTTTTTCTTCAATAGTAACTGGAAGGAACGGCAGATAGATCCTACGTTAGTCCACGCACAAAATACACTTGTATTTAATATACCCAAAATCAGCTTTAGCATGTTCTCTTGCCTCAAGGATTACATTCCGTAGTAATAGAGCAAAGAAAATTTTAATTGACAGAACATGGTCATTCTCTTACGCTATTTCTGAAGGTAATAGGTGCATGATATTTACCTGCAAATGAAAGTCCATCTTTCCACAACACAAATGCTCTCTACTTCTCATGGTTCTGAATGGAAACTTTAGTAGGTGTGCTGAGATACATCTTATCAACCTTTACCACATAAAAGAAAGTAATTAAACACAATATAACAATTGAAATTAAAATTATAAGAGATGAAATAAGACATTTCGGTCAAACATTGCACCATTTTTATACTGTAAGCAATACATTTAGCTTGTCATTAACCATGGTTTTATAAGTCAAAAGTGAATGAATTAATCAACTGAATAGTTTTTCAAGATGAAGATGAATAATGTACAACTCGCCTCGGTAATTACATCATGGACTGTGAAATATGTTCAGCTATATTCTTTACTACGAAAACTAATTGTACTCCGGGTATTGAAAGTACACATGCAGTCTTAGAGCCGAGTATAATTTGATGGTCCAGCCATCAAAATGATAAGAATTGGATAACATCAAAAACCTTATTAAACACCACCGCGGCGAAAGCTAGTTAAAATATGTAAAATCCAAGAATTGCATCAGAGTTCTTGTTTTATTGAGAATTACTTAACCAAATATGAATATCCAGTTACATATCCCCATCCAAAAATAATAGCAATAGTGAGAGGAAAACCGGTAGTAGACTATCAGGGTTGCGAGAAAAGGATTAGTAGGCCTTAGGTATCCTTACAACCAATTAATCAGCATATAAATCCTAATTAGATACAAAAACAACACATAATTAATCAGCATATAAATCCTACAAAATCAATTCACAAAGGTGCGAGATACGACTCCAACTGAGCTTAGGATCTTAGTGGAGAATACCACTTCAACTAATCTTAACCGTATATGGCTCCAACTGATCTTAATTGTTGCCTTAGATTGTTTAGTTAGATAGAAATTTATACTGAGACTGCAACCTTTTATAGTTAAAAAACAACATCATCTCAGGAACTTAACTTATAGACATGAGCAAGATCAACAACGTCAATCTAAAAGAAATTGTGATTGAATATAATAAAATCATTGAAGTTGTTGTGGTATTTTGTTCATTGTTATTGTTTAGCTACAAAATCAAAATCCAAACAGTAAATAACGGAAGTGGATGTAATGCGTTTTTACCTATTTTCTGTGCGTTTTAGTTAGTTCGTTGATGCATAGCTTTTGAATGAAAATTGTACCTGCAACTTAAATAAAAAGAGAGAAAAAGAGATAAAATAAAATTAGGGCATCACCAATTTGTGACAGAAACCTTAAAAGAGCTACTAACCCAGCAATAATTTTAGCCTCACTGGGGTTAAACGAGATCGAATTTCTTGTTATAAATTTTACAGCTTATCTTTAGATTGATATAGAAAGATTAGGGTTACCCAAAACATCATCATTGTTATCCCAATAGCTTTGCTTCAATGGAATTACTCAAAAAACGTTGATCGTCTGATGCCACCCTTTTTGGTCACAGAACCAACTTGAAAATAATGAACTTAACGATCACAGAAAACCATGGGTTCCAGTACCTGGAGAAAAAGCTGAAGAGAATAAAGGAAGAAAAACCCTAACCAAGTAAATAGAAAAATTGGTTTTGTCAAATTGTCATAGAATTAAGGTTTGATTAAGTGAATCAAATATACAATGAGAAACCCATCCATTGACAACATTGCACTCAACAATGGGTTTTGTCATTGTCTTTCTTCTATGTGTTCTCCACTAGTCAATTCAAAATACAAATACTTACAATTCTTATTAAAAACTTTTCATTTCCTCTCACAATTAGTCAGAAACCCTAATCCAACCAAGAAGAATAATAAAAAAACCCTAATCAAAATTTAACAAACAAAAACAAAATTGAGATACAAACCACTTCAGGAAGTGATATTTCGGTTTGGAATTGACATATAATCTCAAATTCGCTGAAACACGGAGGATGATTGAGAAGGGTTCCACTGATTTCTTTGTTGTAGTAAGCTAGAAGAAGATAAGGGTGTCACAACAAAATTGAGAAACTGGAAGATTTCCATTGATAGCTTCTTGATAAGATGAAGAAAAATATATGATGTGAAATTTGAGGGGTGTCTGCAGTACATACATTAAAATCCATACATGGAAGCTAGATAGAAATTAAACATTGTTAAGCAACAATTAATTTAAAATCAAGAAGAAAATTGCTAGGGCTAGAATTCTCGGAGAACCAAAAGAATTTATCCCTCTGTCCAGAGATGAACTTGATAGTTTTCTATGATGATGAAAAGTGAGGCAAATATTCAATCACGTGATTCATGAACTCTTCGACTTTAAGAATGCCAATCCAATCCGGAAAATACATAAAAATTAGTTCTTCACATTATAAGACCTAAAATCATTAACATAAAAATCACAAAAGATCCAAATCAAAACAATACAATCCTCCGATTAAACCCTAACGAAATCATCAAGATTTGGATCTACAATCTAAAAATTAGGCACACAAAAAAACAGAACATCCAAAGCAAAGAGGATAGAGAGAAATAAAATCCACACCTGGTTGAGAATTCTGGTTTGTGTACCTGCTGAGAATTCCGGTTTGAGTCAAAGATAACATATTACGAAGAGAAAGAAACCTGGAAAGGTATTTAACATGGGAAATTTATGGTAATTGTATTTATGGTAAATACCGAGAGTTTGTCGTAGTGGTGGCTCTTTCGTAGCCGTCTAATGACTTTTCAATCTGTAGCTTCCCGACCTTCGGATTGGGTCTAAATTAAACTTCGTCCGTCTGATAGCTTTTGTCATCATGGAGACAAAGGCCATACCTTTTTATAACTATGATATTTTAGAATAAAATCACTATCACTAAATATTTTGTTTAATCGTATAATCCGTATTACAATTGGCCATTAAACCTCTGATGGCTTCACCTCAGATCCAATGTCGGTTGTACATAAAATTGATTAACAAATATTCACCTCTTCTATAAGGAAGACTCATCTTGGCATGGTTCTGTAAAGTCGGTAAATATATCAGCACACCCATCCCATTTACTTTGATCTCTTGCTTCCCAGTACCCTCCTACATATCTAAAAGGTACACCCTCACTTTCCTTGTCAAACCATCTTGGCTTTCATCCGTTTTCTTGCAATTTCCTTGACTGCAAGAAAAGAAATAAAAGACAGAATTGCAGGTAAAAACCAACCCTTATATCAGAAATCCAAGTATCCCGAGTACACATAACAAATTAAGAATTGCAGTAGAGTAAGCTTGGCTATAAGCTGCCTATAACAAACATCAGGCTTAATTATTATATTTACTGAGACTAGACCGTCAGCCACTAGCATCAAGTTGTACCCAATTTTTATTAGTATTTATATTTTATTCAAACTGTATCACAATTAAAACTACACTTCAGAAATTTACAAGGAGCTATACAGGTATCTTTACACGGAAAATCGCTTCGATCAGCCAATGTCTTCTTTTGGCCTCCCCACTTCCACAAAGCAAGTTTCGTCATTCTAGCTAGAATGTGCATTGCCTGGTGGTAGATAAAATTTAATGGCAGATGTAGTGTTATTTATTCGGGTCAGAATAGCGTGTTTAATATTATAAGGCCTAAAGTATGTAGAGAATCATTATTATCCTCTTTAATATTTTGGTCTTTAACTGTTATCAAATTGGTTTCTGATAGGTAGATTGCCTACTTTTTGATTTGCCAGCGATCCAGATCGGAAGCCCAATTTGCACGCTGGGAGAAGGCACGCCATGAGAAAGAAATTGGACTAAATGAAAGCCATCACTGAACAGGGTCAGGTGGCGCCTACCATGTTATGAAGAAACTGGATTTAGGTTCGCATCTATTGGGACCATGCCATTTGAATTTACTATCATAACCAAATTTGAAATGAAATGGAATCAGTTGTTCAGGATGTTGATGTTGTGGATGCACTAACGAAGGATGGTGGGATACTTCTTGAACTCAACAGGGTATGTAGCTTATTAGGTTGTGAAAACATACAACTATAGTAATTTGGTTTACAATTGTCACAAGTATCCTATTGAACGTGTAAATATCCGAAGTATAAATTTCAACCGATTTGTCTTTACTTGCTAATTTCAAAAAAAAATCCTATATTATAACCTACAGAAATATTGTGCAAATATATGTTTTTTTTTATGATTCTATGCACTTTCTTGGTCATTCAGTCTGATTCACGTTAGTCATATTAGTGTGTATCTAATATATCATGCTTTGTCATAAGTCACTAATCTCTTTATTGTGTTTCAAAGCAAGAATTGGTGAGTATAAAAAGCTCTAGATCGCTTATGTTTTTTAATTTGTAGACCAAGTCTATTCAAATATTTCGTACGAGGTTCTTTAATACTAGACCATGTAAGTTAGTGTTTCAGGCATGGCAAGGAAGATATCTTTAGTAGGCAGTGATCTCCAGTTAAAAGGTTTGGATCCCAATCCCATAATGAGTTGTTCATGTGAGTTTCTCCCATGTAGGTGCTTTTACTATAATCAAATAACAAAACGCAAAAGAATACTAATTGGGGCTTTGCTATGGTGATGTTCTTGAATGAGATTTGCTTTGTTTTAATTGGCCATCAGGGTTTTAACACTAAAGATGAAGAAGAAATTTTGATTGGGAACTCAATAAACTTCTGAAACATCGGCAGACCGTCTCCCATTATCTTCATCCTGCCAAGAAGAAAAAGATTGACCCAACTAAAGCTAGAGAGTAAAAAGAGGATGGATATGTACCGTGGAAAGTCTAGATCACGGGACTACAAGACCAATAAATATAAAAAACTTGAAGCTTAGGTACCTATAACAAAAAAGGAATAAACGATCAATCTACATGCTTCTGTTCTATTTGGTTTATGAATATTTTCTTTCTTTCGGTATAAATTTATAAATCAACCACTTAAACTTTGTAAATAAAGGATAGTTTTACAAGTGTTCTATAGTATTTTGTGAAGGAGGCTTTGGAAGAGTCTACAAGTGTCTATAATATTGTACCAGATGAAACTGAAAAGTAATTCACACAGTGTATAAGAAGGTGGAAATAAAACATGAATTAATGACCTGCGTGCTAAAAGAGAGAAAGACTATCCCTAACATAGCATTAATATTTATGCGTCTAATAATTATGTTTCTTTTTGAAGCTCCTTGGATCGGAACTATAAATACTAATTCAACCTCGGTTAGATAATCTCACCCAATCATTTGTCTTGCTGATGCGAACTGCATGAACCCTTTATGTAAGGGAAAAGACACGACAATTTGTCTCTTTAATGTTAAGTGCGTAAGCAGTTATATTATTTTCTATAACTCTTATTCTCTGATATATATAAACCATCTGTGTTGTTATTTAACATTGTCTTAATGTAGGATCCGTCACTGTTGTGGTTGTATTTAGAGTATATATTGTATTTAAAAGGGGGTTTATGCTGGATCATATCAAGTGTAGCTGTGGTTTTGGTCTTGTCGTAACTTCATGTCGGATTGTAGAGGACCTCTAACATAGTGTAGAATCTATAGAGACCACTAAAACAAATTTTAATGTGCTGGAATGCTTGAAGTGGATGACTAAAGAAATATTTACCACACTAGACTCATGTTCTGAACACGACAGCGTACTGATTTATTCTGGTACCTGTTTATAGGCCATCATCATCAACCTTTTTCAGAGCAATAATTGACTAATAATTATGTATCATCACCATAAATATTTTATTAGCTAAGTTGGGGACTCATCTCCGTACTTGGTAATTATTGTACATCAGTATCTTAATTATGCAATGTTTGTTATTCTTATCAGTAGTTTGCTTTCTTTGAAATGTTTTAATTCTTATATATAATCATTTGTTTCTCATGTCCAGGTAACCAAGCAGCATATAAGGTATAACCACTAACTTTGTAGGACCATAATATCGCTACAACTATGTTCACGCGGGATTAACAACACTTCTGCGAGCATCATCGCAAGCTCTTCAACAACACTTTGCGAGAGTCAGAGAATAATACAAAGAATGACGTAATAGACAATGACGGCATAAAACATGAGAAAGATGTGAAGATTTTGTAGTTAGAGAGAATGCTCGTGAGCACGATAGCAGATCTCGCGATCACGACAAAAGAGTCTCGCGAGCACGATAGCAGATCCTGCAAGGAGCATAGCAGAAATCCTAAAAAATGGGAAAGATAAGTTGAATGTGAGCTGTCACCCACTATGAAGATACCTATATAAAGAAAAGAGCAGGAGAGAGAAAGGGGGAGTCAATTTTAGGAGAGAGAGTTTATTTTTCTTTATCATCTTCTTCCCCAAAACTAGATTTAGAACTCCATTAATGGAGATTATCAATGCAAATCAAATGTAAACTTAAACAATTATAGTGAAGAATCATGGATGTAGATCATATTGATCGAACCATGTAAAAAATCTTGGTGTCCGTTTATAATTTTAGCAATTTTACTACCATTTTTATATGTAGATTTAGAAATTAATATCAAGATATGATAAGGGGTGTGTTGTAGGATTTCCTGCAACTATATTTTGGCGCTATAAACACTACCTGCTTGTTGGATTGATGAAGATCCAAAGAAATTAGAAATTGTTGATGATGAATTCAATTGGATTTATGAGATATAGGGGAAAATATGTACACAGAGAAAGAACAATGAAGAACAGCCAACACAATTTAAAGGAAATGTATACAGAGAAAGAGAAGGTGAAATATTGGGAAGCAGGAGCAGATTCGAAGAAATCTTTATAGGAATGAAATGAAATGAAACGGAATCAATTAATTGTTTAAACATGACAAATTTTCTCTTATCTCTTTAATTATATATTTATAATATATATCTGGAAGATTTTGAATTTTTAACTATTAATCTTTGTTTTTCACAAAAATTGATGTTTAGTTGATATTTTGAATTAAAAAGAGTTTTGATCATAAATTTACATCCATAAACCTTGAATTTAATCATAATTTTGACAACTAATGTGCACATGATTTTTTGTGATTGAAGTCAAAGATGAAGGAATCAAAAGCTCCAGTGAAATTTCTCTTTTGCGATAAGATGCATCCACCAACTTATCAATACACAACGTCAGCGAATAAATGGATTTCATCAACAATCGCGAAGAAATCAAAGGAAGTTACACCAACAAATAATTCTACAGGACAAAATCCCTTCTTATCTCTTTAATTATTTGTTCCATAATCGTATTACATGGAATAGTGACCTACAAAATACCATAGTATCAAAAGTGACGTATAGCCACATTTAAGATTAAAAATAATAATAAAAAAATAATCAAGTTTATAAAAATGTATTTTTAGTATTTACTAATCGCTAACTGATAGTTCACAGAGAGACAGTGGAGTTTGTATCATTTACATTTTAGTGCAAAACTTCGCAGGAATCAGTGCAAAACTCATTATTGGTGTTCGCAGCTAATTCGGCCACAACAATATGAAGCAGGAGAAAATTTAAATCTCGCATCTATTCCGCCAAAAATGTTCCCCCTGTGAGTTGTTAAGTATGAAGTGACTTGCGAGTTAACTAGCGAGCATCAAGATAAACAGCGAGCAACAACTTAGCAGTATAGATAATGGCTTCATTGCAAGCTCGCGACACAAATAAGATTGACAAAACAAAGACGCACAAAGTAAGTAAATGGTGGGACGACTACAACAATCAGTTTACAAATGAATGAATGGGAACATTGCTATCAATCACCTCAGGGAAGATGAATGAGTTCATCAGCGAAGACAAAAGAAGACGATACATTCCAGTGAAGACTAAAGAAGTTTATAAGAGTTCAGCAGCTGTACAAACTTCTGTAAAGATAGAGTACAACTCATACAATCAGTGCGGAGAAGGTTCGACGAAGACGAAGTCTACTTTGGATCAACTTGCAAAGGAGTTAAGCCAACTTGTGAAATTTGCAACCAAGCTTTCTAAATCCCACTAGGAAATAGTTTAACTTCACAACTATCTGGTCACAACAACAAAAGAGTCACGGTAAAAACCAAAGTGAACAACACAACAACGCAAAGGCTTAATTAAAACTTAATTAAGACTATTAAATATTAAGGCTTAATATTTTATGTTCTTGGGAACTTAAAGGCTTTGATCTTAATTAAAACTTCATAAGATTTCCCATTACAGCCTCGTCTACAAAAGAATAAGAGGAAATCATGCGAAGTTTACTTTGTGATATTTGGAGATTCACAAAAAGGAGGAAATTTTTTGCGAAGCAAATGGAGGACGAACTATATAAAGTTTACACTGTAAACGAGAGGATTTTTCTGCGAAGTGCTAAGACCTTTTGCGAAGTTTAAATCTTCTGATGCGGGATCAATTAAAAGGATTATGGATAGAAAATACATGATAACGTAGAACAGGAATGGGAGTGATTCACACTGCATCAACAACAAAATTTTAAAGACATTATACCAAAGTGGAAAATCTTATTCACGGGACAATGATATTGCGAAGAGGAAACTGATACTGCGAAGAGAACACATCTAAGCACTATGTGAAGAGAGATAACAAGAATAATCAAAGCTTCCGGCGAGCGTCATCGCAGGTGAAAGACGTTAGGTGAAATAATAAGACATGTTAAAATAATCAAAACTTCTTATGCAGGGAAAGACAGCGATGCAGCATGAGCACATCTCAGAACCAAAGAAACGGGAAGGATTATCAAAGACACCCAGGAAGAGGAAGAGCAGCAAAAATATGAACAGGACGAATACAACTTCAAACTTCAAAGAACAATGTCTTTAATAGTGGAAGGAAGGGAGAAAATTTAAACGCATGTAGTGCCCATAGGTTTGTTTATTGTATGGTCGGTCGGTCAGTATATTCCCATAGAATTTTAGTCTGTCTATAATAGTCGGGAGCATATTTAGTTAATCGGGTCATAGCAGAACGGTCCCAATATTTGGTTGGTCGCGTCATATTATATTGTGATAGTTAGTCGGGTCACAGTAGCATGTTTAATTAGTTGGATCATAGTAGCCGAATAAGGTCGGGACCTATGGTTTATGTAATGGAGGTTGATTAACATCTATATAAAAGAACTACATCCCAAATTGTAACAACACACAAAACTCTTACAAACTCCATCCACATTTCTGAAAAATTCAAATCCAACAACAACCCAACCATAATTCCTGAAAAATTAATTACAAACTATAGAAGCTTTACCTACTTTCCAGGTTTAAAATTTTCACCCAATTATCCACCAACTCTAACAGATATGTACCCAAATTCCTTGTCCATCCTTCTCCATTTCAACGTCTGAAATTTGTAACCATAGTTTTGCTAATGACAAGTCTTGCCATATTCAAAATCATCTCAGTAAGAAGAAGAGTATTCCAAGTATAAAATTTCCAACTCCATAAATTTTATTGATAGCTAGATACCAATCAATTAATTCTTCAAACAGTTTGGTTTGGCCATGTGAAAATAAATAAAAATAGAAGCCGGCAATTATATGTCAAGCACGATCACCAGAAACAGAAAGTATTGATCCAGAGCACCATATAAAAGAATGTGTTTCATCCTACAATAGCAGATACATGAGCATGGTAAGCTTCTGCTAATGCATCCTGAACCCGTACGCTACTCTCGACTAAACAGCCTTATATGCAAAAACATATGATTCAAATCGTATTAATTAGGTTGGATTTTACTGTACCAACACATTGAGAGCATCCTTGATTCATATTTTTAATCTCCATCCAATAAACAATGTGTACCCAAAATAATGCTATCCGCCCAAGGCAAATCCATTACAGAAATAACAACACCAAAGAGAACCACTAATCGTTAATACAAAAAAATAGTGAATGAAACCAACCTATCCTAACAAAAAATTCTCTTATCCTAACATTAGTCTCCAAAAACCATTATACTTCAGTGATTATGTTATTATAAGAAGCAAAGTGCATAAAAAGAGAGGGGAGAAAAGGAATAGCATACATCGATTAACACTGTGCGGTTATAAATGAACTATAAGAAATATATAGGATTAAAAAAATATCATATGGGAGAAAGGGATTACAACTGGAGGT
The DNA here is from genome assembly GCA_023529315.1 of Papaver bracteatum. Classification (NCBI taxonomy): domain Eukaryota; kingdom Viridiplantae; phylum Streptophyta; class Magnoliopsida; order Ranunculales; family Papaveraceae; genus Papaver; species Papaver bracteatum. Next base: position 2,611,614 of record JAJJWX010000136.1, read on the forward strand.
TCATGAATTTTTTGGTGGGAATAAAATTGCCATGTCTCAATGGAAACCTAATTTGGGTGAAAGATTCTTCGTGTGCCAATCTCCATTGCTTGCTGATAACTTTGAACTAAACTGGTGCAAGTACTACTGTGGACCTGCGGTCAAGTTCAATGTTCGGAGTTCCTGGAGCTGTTTGCCTGGATTCTCGGTGTCTCCTCCACTAAATTCCACAGATGCAGTAGCCTTATGAGTAAAGAACCACCAAAAGTATAGAAGGATTCAAGAATAGGCATTATCACTCGGCGAGTCTTGGCCTATAATTTACTATTTCGATAAATAAACATATTATCATTGTTCAAAAAATAAGAATGATAGGAATATTACTTCAGACCACATGGCCTAAGTAGTGTACCATAGAACTGCTCTTCCAGGTGCAGAGCTTGTAAAAGTAGATGTGCATATACTTCACTTCCAAAAATTCCCACGCTGGTTTCCAGACACATTCTTTAACGCCATATGTGTTCGTGATTTTCTTTGGTAGATGTAGTTATGCACAAATTTTATGGCCATTAAACTTGTATCCATTTCTACAAACACACAAAAAAAATTGGTTCAGATAGAAGAGAAAGAAATTAAGAAAAAGCATTGATCTAATTATTAAATTGAGAGATCAATTTCAATATGTGGCAACAGTTCAGAAAAACAATACATATCAACAATAACACAACCAAGAAAATACGACTGGTGATAAAGAGAGAATCTGTCATCAATTCCTGCGATGCAGATAAGAAGGTAAGGAGAAATTAAACACAAACAAAAACAATTTAACAACATAGAAAAGGGTTTTCAACAAATTCCTCTTATCGTCAAATCTGGAAGCAGAAATCAAAATACATGATCGTCAAAGCTGCATAACTCCACCACTTCCTCTTATCTTTGATAATATTGACGTTTAAAACCCAAAAGAATAAGGTGATGAAAAACCTATATACTAATGTATGATCAAATCACCCATGAATAAGGTGAGAATTCAGAAGATGCCCATAGGCTTCTTATATAGAGGGTGCACAATGATGTCCCAGTAAGGAAGAAACACGTTTTAGAAAATCCAGCTAACTCTGGTATTTGTTCCATAAACGGAAATCAATATTTTTTTTCTCCCCTTGTTATTTATTCGGACATGACCAGAATGGACAAATATGATCGCAAACACGTCTTCCAAGGGAAACCCCGAAGAGGAAAGATGTCTCTCTAAAAGAAGTATGTATATGCATTGATTTGCAGTGACAAAACTCGATGCTACGAATGGCGTAGTTTGCACGGACCTTTGGATGCTATGTTTCTTACAAAATTTAATGCTTATATTTATAGGTACATAGGCTTAAACGTTCGCGCACATGCTATTCAAATAATTTGTCCGGTGGCATTGTCTCTGAAAATCCGGTAAGAATCTCTTAGCTTAATAAAATATTTTCCGGAATCTTATCTCTTCTTAATGTATATTAGAGAATAGAATATGGTTGTTTATTTGTACTCCAAATTACAGATGAACTCACGCGACTCAGATGGTATCGTAATTGTTAGAGGTAGCATGGAGGTCGCGAATCCAGAAGTTGGTTCAACCTGCATTCAAATGTAACAACGCGAATAATCTGTTCATTGTAATTTCTTATATTTGTAAATATAAGAATGGCATTTAACATGTTTTATTTGATGTTGTATACAGACCAACTCCTGACGAAGGATTTTCATCAGATGGTCTGGATGAATTCTGTGGTTCCACCGATGATGAGGACGATATGGATTCCCAACAGTCATTGGATCAGTTATTATATGTTCGTCATTATCTTGGTAAAATGGATATCAAGTGTCCAATGTGTGGAGCACTTCATTGGATCGATGAGAAGAAGTCTACATCATCCAAAAAGCAACCAGAATGTGTGGAGCACTTCTTGAACCTCTTGAGGAACTAATGGTTTTATTGGACGGGGATGATGCCGAATCAAGATGTTTCCGTGAAAACATACGTCAGTTTAATTCTTCAAATGCTTTTACCAGCCTTGGTTGTAAACTGGATAACAGAGCTCTTCGGGGTAGGGGTCTGCGTAGCTTTGCCATACACGGTGAACTTCGTCACATAACAGGATCATTGTTACCCGATGAAGGAAAAGACCCAATTTATTCACAGTTATACTTATACGATCCACATCTAGCCCTTGCTTTTCGTATGAGCAGAAATTCCAATCTTAATAAAGATATTCTCGAAAAAGTTCAGGATATGCTTACAAAGTATAATGAATTATGTGGTAAGTATTACCATGCACACGAGATACTTGGCAATGTAAGTACCGAAGAGCAAGATGTTAAGGTAATCATGCACTACAAAAAAAGCACAGATGAAAGGCGTTATAATTTGCCAACGACTGACGAAGTTTCAGTTATACTACCTGGTGATCATACTGAGATTCCTAGCTTCCGGGATATCATACTACATTTGAAAGCAGGTAATGCACTTTCCCTACAGAGAAATGTGTTGGCATCCAGAGGTGAAGCAATTGGATCCGAAGACAAGAAAACATACTAAGAACGTATTTCCGAATGCACCCTGCGTACTTGCCCCTGCATTATGTTTTGCTCTTTCCCTACGGAGAAATGGGTTGGCATCCAGAGATGAAGCAATTGGATCCGAAGACAAGAAAACATACTAAGAAACGATTAACTTTGAAACAATTTCACTGTTTCCGTCTTTTCCAGCGTCAAAACGAGTACTCTACGGGGGGGAAAAACTTTTTCAGGAGTACTTGGTAGATGCATGGGCATCCACCGAGCAAAACAATATTTTTTTCCTTCAGAAAAATCAGGAAAAGCTGCGAGCAGATTCTTACACAAATATAAAGGCATGCAGACAAGAATTGGATCAACCACCAAAAAAGGAGCCATCAACAGTACAATTCTAATCCATAATTCTAATATTTTTTGTAAACAGAATGACATGCAAGTAATTTGTCTTTTAAAAAAATTCAGGAAGCGCGATCTTTGGCTCAAAAAAAAAAAGTCGTCAAAGAGAACGAGATTTAAAGGAACATGAATTAAAGAAACAACCTCCAAAAAGGGAGCCGTCCATGGTAAAATTCTAATTCAGAACTTTGTATTTTTGTTGAAGAAATAACACGCAGCTAGACCATTTTAATCAATAGTATAAAAAAACATCCTTTCGGTTATAATAAGCAATTTAATGTTTAAAATTTCATACAGGCACGATCCCTAGATAAAAAAAAAACCTCATAAAAGAGAACGAGAACTAACTAATATGCAGATTCAACAAACACATTGTGAAAGGGAACAACTAAAGGATAAACAAACGAAACAAGAAAATAACACTCTTCTTCAGCCAGGTGTTCAAATAAAACGCCAACAAGCAGATAACCAAGCAAGATGCTTAGCGCAAAAAACACGTAGGGAAAGAGAAAAACAAGAAAAGTGCCGTCAAAAACAGGCAAAAAAAGGTCAAGAACAATTACCAAAAAGAAAGGAGGATGCATGGAATACAATTAACAAAAGATCCAAATCAAAACAATACAATCCTCCAATTAAACCCTAACGAAATCATTAAGATTTGGATCTACAATCTAAAAATTAGGCACACAAAAAAACAGAACATCCAAAGCAAAGAGGATAGAGAGAAATAAAATCCACACCTGTTGAGAATTCTGGTCTGTGTACCTGCTGAGAATTCCGGTTTGAGTCAAAGATAACATATTACGAAGAGAAAGAAACCTGGAAAGGTATTTAACGTGGGAAATTTATGGTAATTATATTTATGGTAAAAACCGAGAGTTTGTCGTAGTGGTGGCTCTTTCGTAGCCGTCTAATGACTTTTCAATCCGTAGCTTCCCGACCTTCGGATTGGGTCTAAATTAAACGTCGTCCGTCTGATAGCTTTTGTCATAATGGAGACAAAGGCCATACCTTTTTATAACTATGATGATATTTTAGAATAAAATCACTATCACTAAATATTCCGTTTAATCGTATAATCCGTATTACAATTGGCCATTAAACCTCTGATGGCTTCACCTCAGATCCAAGGCCGGTTGTACATAAAATTGATTAACAAATATTCACCTCTTCTACAAGGAAGACTCATCTTGGCATGGTTCTGTAAAGTCGGTAAATATATCAGCACACCCATCCCATTTACTTTGCTCTCTTGCTTCCCAGTACCCTCCTACATATCTAAAAGGTCCACCCTCACTTTCCTTGTCAAACCATCTTGGCTTCCATCCGTTTTCTTGCAATTTCCTTGACTGCAAGAAAAGAAAAAAAAGACAGAATTGCAGGTAAAAACCAACCCTTATATCAGAAATCCAAGTATCCCGACTACACATAACAGATTAAGAATTGCAGTAGAGTAAGCTTGGCTATAAGCTGCCTATAACAAACATCAGGCTTAACTATTATATTTACTGAGACTTGACCGTCAGCCACCAGCATCAAGTTGTACCCAATTTTTATTAGTACTTATATTTTATTCAAACTGTATCACAATTAAAACTACACTTCAGAAATTTACAAGGAGCTATACAGGTTTCTTTACACGGAAAATCGCTTCGATCAGCCAATGTCTTCTTTTGGCCTCCCCACTTCCACAAAGCAAGTTTCGTCATTCTAGCTAGTAATGTCAGTGATTCTATCTATCTTAACAATGGTTAATATCTAATGTTTATGGCTTAACAACACAGGAGCCATACAGGTTTCTTTACACGGAAAATCACTTCAATCAGCAAATGTCTTCTTTTGGCCTCCCCACTTCCACAAAGCAAGTTTCGTCATTCTAACTAGTAATGTCAGTGATTCTATCTATCTTAACAATGGTTAATATCTAATGTTTATGGCTTAAAAGAAAAAAAACACTTTGAGAGTGGCTATCTCATCTTGATAATTACTTCAAGCGATTCCCAATATTTTAGTCCCTATTTTCTAGGTTCAAACACAAGTTGATACCATCACATGTATGAATAATATAATGATATGCTTCAAAAAAAAAAAAAATGCTCAAACAAAAAAATGTTGAAGTAAGAGTTAATGATAAAAGAATACCATCCTCTGCCTCGTTTCTAACCGCAGCTTCTCAGCGTTTGCTTTCTCATATTCTCCGTTCTCTAAATGCCTCTGATCAGGTCTAAGTCTTGAATCAGTTGGTGGGAGTTTCTCCTTAATCCGCGGTAAGTTAAAATACGATATCAGGTGAAAGAATGGAAAATTAAAGATTACCAGTCTATTAAACCCAAATGCACAACAGTGACAAAACTCAACCAACATATATATCTACCTGGAGGCCTGGTGTTAGCTCGTTCAGTGTAATTGCAAAAGACGTTAAGTTGTACCGAGTATGATTAAGAGGAGGCTTATTGCTTTTCCACAACAATTTGGCATTAGGTGACGTATTCACACACTTGGTCTTTGCAGCATCGTCTGCATTAAGGTAATACATGCTGTCATCCCACTTCCCAAACAAAGTGGCAAGTTTATTTCCTTTGGTATCTTCTACAGAACCTTGCACCTACGAACATAAACTCAATTCAGTATTTATCAATGATGATACCTGATCAGAATGCTTATCTGGATAATTCAGCTTGCACAAAACAGAGAGTTTTTAGTGACACAATTCAGTATGCTACCTCCACCTATAATTATCAAACATACACAAGTAAGCAGAGGTTTGGGTCATTCATGATGACCCCGACCAAGGTGCAGAACAATCTAATCAGACGGCCCTAATTTTTTGGGATATCAAAAACCCAATATCTCAACTGTTGGGTAATCACATGAATGGGTTGGAACTCTGCCTGTAATCATAATTTTGATGGCATGAGTGTACAAACACAATTCCAATCTGTCACAACACATAAAAAAGACACTCAATTTAGTTAACTAACTCACCTGATGTGGATTACGGTCAAGCAAGGATTGCTCTTTGAACTTAAGTTTACAAGAAAGTTCACGGTTGCCTCGAATCTCCATTGTTCCATGGTGATCACAGTATACTTTACCGAGGATAAGATTATAAATGCTAGTTGTAACCTGAAATTAAAATAAAACACACCATAAATTCATAATATATGACAGAACAAATGCTGCAAGTGAACGGAAAAAAAAAGACAATTCAGTCATGCATCCAAATTACCTTGCTCCACTGAAAGATCTCGCCATCATCAAACTCCAAGGTCAGAACCCCTACGGGGTCAAGTTGAATGGAGCGCCCCCAAAATTTGGTCCTTAGGTTGCTGTCACCCCAGAACTTCCAACCTCTACCTTCACAGTGGCAGGCAATGAGTGTGGGATGATGACTCACCTATTTTAACATTGACGGACTTAGAACACCAAAAGAATGTTTTAACATTTAACAAATTTGTACCAAATAAGACAGAACTAATTACAGAACTCTAATGGAGTACAAGGATAAGGTTTTGCTGCACGCATAACAGTACCAAAAGCAAACACCTTAACTTTTTTTGTTTGCCAAAAGCAAGGTTCTAATATACTAACCTTCTCGGAGAAGAAACGTACACCTTTCTCAGGGTAGTCAGCTTCATAAGTTTCCCCCAACAAAGGATTGAAAGGTTTACAATGTCGACCTTCAGATGAAGCATATCCAGACACCGCAAAGGCAGCTACATTGACTATTCTCAGAAGGCTGTTTCCCTAGAAATAGATTTCCAGCGAAAGATAACATATTAAGATGCGAACACGAGAGGAATCCATATATTTAAATTTTCAGATACCTATATATTTCGTGCCAAAAATGGTTTCTTCATTGCACTATAAAGTCAGGAAGTTCTCTTCAGCAATGAGATATCATTTACCATATAAACTCCTTGTCACAGATGAAAACTAAGGTACAATGTACTACTAGGTGCATGGCTAATCTACCTAGATACAAGGCAGCTTCAATTCCAAAAGAAAAAATTAAAGTAAGATTTTTTACTACTTTTTATAAGCTTCTATTCTGGAAAAGCAAGAGCATGAAATATTACTTTATCAAATCTGTATCCAATTATAACACCGTGCTTTTAAGCTACAGTCTTGCTTCAATCAAACCTTGCAATAATAGAAATCTAGCACCGACTAGGCACTGAGATAATGTGTACCAGGGAAGACATAGGGGGCGTGGTTCGACCTGCAAAGAACAAAGCCACTATGCCAGGTATACCACTGAAATACCCTAACATGTCAAGTGCCCACATCAAACATAAAATGCTTCCGTACAGCTAATCTCCATATTGAGTACATTTTACTGGAGACATGTAAATCTCCATATTGAAACTTACATTTCTTCCGTGTTCATAGGCTCGATCCAAAAGATACGAATACTCCAAATCCTCAAAGCATTTCTGGAGAGATGATATAGGCTCATTGAAGTAAACAGGGAGGCATACTCGTGTAAGATCCTTTCCTACGTTGTCTTTGATTATTGACCAGAGGCTAACAGCTTTCTCCTTCTCAATAGGAAATGGAAGTTTATCCCGCCTTTCGATAAGCGGGTACTGATTTTTATTAGAATCTGTTCCAGTGTGCATCTTTTCTACAATGTCAAAATGATTTTCAGGTTTCACTCTTGCTTCAACACAAATAATGCTAGAGTTACCAAAAGAGTCTCTTGTGTCAAAAAATGAAGTCTCGTCTTCATCTGAAGCTTCCTCAAGCTCTTGCTTTTCAATATCATCTGATGACTCGGTTGTGCTGCACTCTAAATCCCAAAAGAAGACATCAGAAAAGATTCATTCATATATATTATGAAGAATACGGATGAGAAAAACTTCTTATATTACTTGAACAGAGAATACAATGGAACAAAACCATGTGGCACTATGAACGGGCTCAGAAAGATGCAGATGCTTTACATGTCGCTGGTGAGGTAGAGCAACCATTTAAAAGGAATGATTGAACAATGCAAAAATGACGAACGCTTATTTTACTCTCTTTGGATGTCCGGAACTTTAGATTATCAAGACATCAGAAACTAATGACTTGTCCTAGTACAAGTTCAATGGTACTCATTAAGACTGATCAACAATATGATACCACATGACAGTACTCAAGCTTTTCAAAACTAGCAAGTAAGAACCAAATGTCTTCAAACAATATCTTGAGAACAAGAATAGAATTAGCACATAAAATATCTATAAGTTGAAATTATTCAGCACCATTAAGTTTCAAGAGATGTTACAAGTTCTCAAAGAAGCATTATATACATCAACGGACCTTAACTCTCATCAGTTTAAAGCAATCTAACGTTATACAAACTGACTAAGAATGTTCTCTATCAAATGGAAGTACGCACAAAGATATAATTCTACTATATCAGGTGAGGTAACGGTACAAGTACGACATAAGTCCGTACAGAGCTTAACCCTGTTTGTTCATTAGCCAAAAAGGGACCTATATTCCTTTAAACAGCTGACTTTGAAAATAAAGTAGATTATCTAAAATCTCACTGAAAAGATATGTTCCCATAATGCACTTGACAGGTCTTTGGATAGTTATAACGATACAGAGTTTGTGGAAGCCGCAATAAGACCTTCACATACACAACTGCCAATCTTACTTGACAATTAGGGAAAGAAAAAAAAAACACGAATGCAGTGCAGGAAATACCACTAGATTTTCCACGTCCTGAGCCAGTAAATCCATGTTTAGCCAATTGGTAATGGCTGTTATGTATTCCACTAGCTTCGACTTCAATATTAGCTGCCTGAAAATGAACTAATTAATTCTGCGCACAATTAAATTTAAACATATTAAGATACTACAAAAAAGTTTGCGGGGATAAAATTCTAAAATAAAACAAAAGCAGAAAAAAAACTAGTTGCTAATTCCTGAACATACTCCACCAAGAAATCACAGTTGACAAGTATTGAAACATGTGAACTGTAAGGTACAGCAAATATGGAAGGCATAGAATCTTCCACCTAACTGGTTTGATCTCGAACTCTACAATAATGAATTACTAAAACAACATAATTTATAAGCTCGGTAAGTTTATGATGAGGCATGCAACAAGTCGTTTGCTTGACAGTTTTTTTCCTTTTCAGAAATGTCACAGCCCGTGGTCACTCACTTAGTGTGCAAATTTCTATATGTAAATTTGTAATATTGTTTTTTTTCAAGTAGCTTTCGCACATTTCAAGAATTCTCATATTCTTATATAAGTAGGTATTACTACAGAAACGAATTGCCTAGATGTGCAAAGTACGCAGAAGCTTATTTGACTTCGGGAAGAAAATACCTCTAACTGCCTTAATGTGTCAAGCAAATTGGTTCGTTCTTCACAAAGAACTCTTAATTGTCCTTGTAATTCTGAAAACTCAGACAACATGATCTGTTCACAGTCATTGACGAGAACTTCATTGATTCCATCTTGGAGCAACCGATCTCTAAGCTTTACAGTTGATATTGACATATCCTTCCTGATGCGAGAAAGTTTATCATCGTTCAACGGTCTTGAATTAAATAAGCTTTTAGAAGAGGCTAAAGCATTAATCCAAGCCACCCTATCCTTCTTTGAATCTGTTCTCAAATAAAGCGTTTTTGTTGCTGTAAATATGTAGAATTTCCTATCGCCGGATTTGCTCACACGAAACGATGAGATCTGCGGGTGATGAAATAATTATTCAGTTAATATGCTCAAGGTTTAAAAATACTACAACAAATAAACCATTAACATGTAAGGTTCAAATGAGGTTCTCTAAAGATTGTGACTGCATTAAGAATAACTCAGCTATTTAATCGTCAATGAAAAGAATCAAAAGCTTTGGACATGCCTAGGGAAGACACACACACATGGGCTATGAACAAAATAAAAAACACAGTATCAAACCCAAAAGCCAAAAACAAAATGATAAAATGTACGCTCTCATTCATGATCATAATATATTTTGTGCTAGCTACACTATGCAATTTTAGGAATTGAAAAAGGCAATATTCTTCTTATAACTGGCTTATGAAGATTGATGATATTGAACTTGTTACCTACCTAGATTTCTTACTAAGTTTCTGCAAGCAGATATTCCTAAAGAAAAATTGATTCAGCAAAACCTAGTTCATAAAATATAGGACAGCTCGCAAAAATGATCATGTATAAATATAACATCACAAAGTCAGGATCCAAACATCAGATGATAAATTACACAACATCCACACACAAAAATAAATAAAAGCCAAATGGTTACTAGTACTATGTAGAGACAACAAACAGATCATGGAAGAAAAATAATGAGACCTGTAACATAAAACCCTAATTGAAAATTCAGCTCCATTTTGAAGTTTGAACTATACCCCATTTTGCTATCACTCTACAATAACAGATTCATAAAAGTAACCTTAGCTATGACTAAAGTTTAATATTTTTTTAGGGGAGCTCTGACTTTAGTAGTACTTTAACTTAGAGAAGCAAGTTAGCTTCAAAACACAAGAAATTGAATATAATTTTATCAACCCTACAACCTATATCACAGGAAAATGAAAACAAAAGAGGAAGTACATGAGAAGCTAGAGAGAGGAAAGAGTCTAAATTAACCCTTGAAGGAACAATGATTTAACAAGGATCCGTGTATTTTAATGGCTATAATTTTAAACAGGTGTATTAAAGCTAAACCTTAAACCATTTCAAGTTCCAAGATTTCAGTAACACCACAAAAGAACTGATGGTAAAAGAAAAATATACTCAGAAATACTCAGAAAAAACCAAGAGATATACCCCTGAAACAAAACATACAACAAGGGGTAAAAATGAAAGCTGAAGAAGAAGAAGAGACAAATAAAGCTGACATAGAATAAAAACTTACTTTCAGGTACCAAATCGATTAAACCCAACGTTTACTATTTCTCATTTTTCTAAAGAAAAAAACCATCTGAACAGGAGGTCAAGAAGAATTTTAAAAACTGGTGGTAAGGGCAACATTTTTGTGATGATGACGAATGAAGGGGAACATGAAATGATAGAAAAAACAGTCTATTGACGTGACTTATACAGCTAATTTTTGTTTTCTCAAAACCCTACCAAAAAAAAATCCAAAAAAAAAAACCTAAATGTAGAAGTAAAGACCCTACTGTTTTCTGTGTAAATAGGGTAAAGAAAAGTAACACCTGCTGATGTGACTCACTTAGAGATTAACGAGCAGTGAACAGTGAAAACTGTAAAAATAAAAAATCCTCAAAACTGAAAAGTAAGCCAGTCACCGTGAGATTGGTAATAGAGATTGGGAGTTTTTGCTTTTGTTCAGCGGATTTATGAATCATTGTGAAGAAGAAACCTATGGGTTTTTTCAACACAAGAAAATAAAAATGAGACTCGGATATCTAAGAATGACAGAGATAAAAGTAGCAGATGCAACAGACAGGGAGATATGAATACAAAAAATTAAAGAGAGAACGACGGAATTGGTAAGGTTTTTTTAGTATGCTGCTTTGAATCCTAATGTTGCCTAGAATAGAACTTTTTACTCATTCTCTCTCTTTCTTTAAGCGCCAAAATAAATAACCCATCAAACAATGGGTGGTGTAGTAGTAGTATTTGATTTTTGGTTTTTCACTGCAAAATCATACCTGTAAATGGACAAAACCAACAGTTTTATTTTGTTGTTTACGAGATCTCCCGCTTTTACTTCCACCACCACTGTCGAGACGTGATAATCTAGCGGAAGAAAGATCTCCAATAACTCGGATATCATGATTATTACTACTACTATGATGATGATGATCTGAAGATGAAGAAGCTGTTGTTGTTGTCAAAGGAAGTAGGTTAGTTAGATTAATCTCTGATCTAGGAATCTTGGAATAAGATAAAACACCGTTTCTTAACATAAACCAACGACATCTCCATCCTTTACCAAAATTCGTCCATTTATATAAAACTCCGGCCACATTATTGTCCAACTCAGATCTCACATTGTCTTCAGATCCACCGGAGGACGACGATACTACTACTGATGTTGATGTTGTTGGTGATGTTGTTGATGAATCTACTAATAAGTTTCTTTTGCTTCTTCTTCTGCTACGGCTTCTAGAACTACTAGTACTAATATCATTGTTATTATCTGGTGATTCATCGTCATCTCCTTCTCCGCCTCCTCTTTCCATTCCTCCTGTATTTTCCAATGTTATGCAACACAATGGATGCAGATCCTTTACCCTCATTTTCATATAGATTTTGGTTGAAAAACAAAAACAATATTTATTTTTCCATTGAAATTAATCAATGAAAATCTCTAATTTGTTTATTCTTTCATTTCTATGCAAACACTAAACTAAAAAAACACATACAAACACAATCAAGAAAATTATAACCTAGAAATTTTGTACTGGATCAAGGCTTTCTATAAAAAAAACCCTGAAAGAGGGAAAAAAAAAACAAACAAAAGGAAATATATAATACTGAGAGAGGAATGGGATGATGAGGTAATAGTATAGAGATAGTTGTTTAAGAAAAGAATCAATAAGAAGAAATAATAATTTTTCTATTAGTTTGTAATTTATTTATTTTTTGATTTTAAATTTATATATCTGTATACGGATGTGAGAAAATTAATTACCAATGAAAGTACAGATTCGAACCCTTCTTCTCGTCTCTTCCCTTCAAATCGACGATTTTTTATTATACAGAAAGAAAGAAGGAAGGAAGAGTAAGATCTAAATCTTCTTTTATTGTAAGGACCGGCCCGATGCACACTTCTTAGCCCACCCTAAAACGCCTCAGCCTTTTTGCCGCAAGAGCCGATCGGCTCAGTGAGCAGAATGGCTTGAAGACGACGAAGATTTTTGTGATGAAGATGTTGTTGGTGAAGATGAACTCGCGCTTTTGGTGAAGATGATGAAGACGACGAAGATTTTTGTGATGAAGATGCTGTTGGTGAAGATGAACTCGCGTTTTGTTGTTGAAGACAATGAAGAAGATGAATAGATGATGCTATATGGACTTCATTCCTGGAATGAAGTCTGTTTTTATATGGACTTCATTCCTGCATGAAGTCTGTTTTTTTAGGTTTTTATATGGACTTCATTCCAGGGAATGAAGTCTGTTTTTTTAGCTTTTTGTATTGAGTTCATTCCTGGGAATAAAGTCTGTTTTTTTAGCTTTTTGTATGGAGTTCATTCCTGGGAATGAAGTCTATTTTTTTAGCTTTTTGTTTTTTTAGCTTTTTATATGGACTTCATTCCTGGAATGAAGCCTGAAATGAAATCTGTCTTTTTAGGTTTTTATATGGACTTCATTCCTAGGAATGAAGTCTGTTTTTTTAGCTTTTTGTATTGAGTTCATTCCTGGGAATGAAGTCTGTTTTTTTAGCACGGAAGAAACTGATGCAAAAAAAAAAAAAAACACGGAAGGGTATTTTTGTCTATTTAAATAATTATGGACCAAACAGTAAAGTCGTTTGACCAAAGGACTAAACAGACATGGGTCCACCTAAAAAAGGACCAAACGATATTTTTCCCATAGAATTATAAAGGGCAAGGGTAGTATTGTAACTTCACCCATTAGGACTCCCCTTTCGCCCTTAAAAAGAATCCACTTAAAATTGGGTATACCCCAATCAAGCCAGGAAATGAAAGGTTAGCAACTACCCGACATGAAAGGATAGAAATTAGGTTTGCAGAAAAGTAGAGGGGTAATATTGGGATAGAGTTAGTTCAAGCCATTCTACTCACTGAGCCGATCGGCTCTTGCGGCAAAAAGGCTGAGGCGTTTTAGGGTGGGCTAAGAAGTGTGCATCGGGCCGGTCCTTACAATAAAAGAAGATTTAGATCTTACTCTTCCTTCCCCCGTGCTAAAAAACAGACTTCATTCCCAGGAATGAACTCCATACAAAAAGCTAAAAAAACATACTTCATTCCCAGGAATGAACTCAATACAAAAAGCTAAAAAAACATACTTCATTCCTAGAATGAAGTCCATATAAAAACCTAAAAAAACAGACTTCATTCCAGAAATGAAGTCCAATAAAAACCTAAAAAAACAGACTTCATTTCAGGCTTCATTCCAGGAATGAAGTCCATATAAAAAGCTAAAAAAACAAAAAGCTAAAAAATAGACTTCATTCCCAGGAATGAACTCCATACAAAAAGCTAAAAAAACAGACTTCATTCCCAGGAATGAACTCAATACAAAAAGCTAAAAAAACAGACTTCATTCCCTGAATGAAGTCTATATAAAAACCTAAAAAAACAGACTTCATTCCAGAAATGAAGTCCATATAAAAACCTAAAAAAACAGACTTCATTCCAGGAATGAAGTCAATATAAAAACAGACTTCATTCCAGGAATGAAGTCCATATAGCATCATCTTCTTCATGGTCTTCAACAACAAAGCGCGAGTTCATCTTCACCAACATCATCTTCATCACAAAAATCTTCGTCGTCTTCATCATCTTCATCGTCTCCACCATCTTCAACAATACTAGTAGCAAGAAAATCAAGAAAAAAAACTCGTTTTCATCGTCACCGCCATCTTTATCTTCTTCTTCAACATCATCAAAATCAAGATTAACACCATCATATTCATCGTCAACAGCAACAGCAACGACATATCTTCATCTTCTTCATCGTCTTCATCGTCAACAGTAGCAGAAAAAAGAGAAAAAACCCTAAAAAAATCGTATTCAATAGTACCAACATCATCATATTCATCGTCTACAACTACCGATCTAATATCTAAATCGATTTTCACCTTCATCTCCATCGTTTACAGCAGCAGGAACAAAAAAGAGAAGAAAAAAAATGGAACCGCCATTAACAGGAGGAAAAAGAAGAAAAAAAAAAGGAGAGAGAAATTCTAGATCTGAAAAATAGAGAGAGAAAGTAAATCTGAGAAATGATTTTTTCTCTCTTACCTTTTGACTATATATATGGTCCTTATCCAAAAGGGTATTTCTGCCACTACATGGTGATATTTACATCATTCATGACATCAGCGTAGGACCAAATGATAATTTTTAGGACCAAATGATAATTTATATTACCAAATAGGACCAAACAGACAATTGACCAGGTCAATTGGACTAGACCCCTCTAATATATTATTTCTAGGACCAATTGGTATTTCCTACCAATTCTATTACCCTAATCAGTTTTTTATTTTCACTTCATCTTCCTTTTTCTTCTCCTCCACCACCATCAAAACTCGACGATTAAATCGAGTGGATCTTCGATTCAAAAATTCTGATTAACCTTCAAACATGGATCCGCCACGACCTAGGGCTAGTCGTATGAAAGACGCTAATCGAAAACCCAATGAGTATAACCCTGGAATTGTAAGTTTGGTTCAAAAGAAAGTGAAGAAAAAAACGGTTGAAGAAGAATAAATCGAAGTCGCTGAAATGGAAGAAAGGGTGCGATTAAGAAAGTACAGGCTTATTTAAACTCACTCTAGTACTTCAATTTCACGTTTGCATGTCAAATTAGGTCAGAAAAATCGAATGTTTGAATTTGTAGTTATTTGGCCGGCAAGGTGTTTGTTCCACGACCTTGCCGGCTTTTCATATTTAGGGTTCCACCGGCAGGCTCTTAGTTTGAAGATCTTGTCGATTGTTTAGTATTTGTAACTGCTTTTACAGGGTCGACAAGTTATTCAACCTATAAGCTTGCCGGCGTCAGTTTTTTTTAAGACGGGTCGGTTATAAATTTTTACCTTGCCGGCTATATTTCAGTTTTTTAGTATCTCCTGATGCCTTGAATTATGAAAGTCAGAATGTTATTTGGATAAAATTATGTCGGTTGTTTGTTAGCCGGCAATGTATGGGTAATGGACCACGCCGGCTGTACTGGAAAATTTCAAGCATCTCCTGATGCCTTCAATTTTTAAAGTCGGAATGGTATGTAAATACCACCCTGACGGAGTTATGTTAGCCGATGTTTTAATTATAGAGCTTGCCGACTATTGATGTTGAAAACCCTGTGTTCATAGTTGTTAAAAACCGCAGGTTATTGGAATAAAACCATGCCGACCATTCTTTAGCCGGCATGTTGTTTAGATATCCACCCTTCCGACCTTGGTCCGCCGGATTGGTTGTATATGTTGACCCTGCCGGCCGGTATTAGTCGGCATAATGTGGAAACAAAAACCTCGCCGGTGAATTCTAAATTCAAATTTTTGCAAGTACAATTGCATTGATTGACTTCTACTTATGCACTATAACGGCCAAATTTGGGCATAGTCCTATAAATACACTACTTCTCTCTACAAAACAACACACAACTATTTGCATATACTCTCCAAAGCTCATACCATCATACACTCCATCTAACTCGCCCAATAGCTCTCTACAAATAACAATGGCTTCATTTGATTCATATGAATATTTGGCAATCACTAAAGCGTGGTACGCGGAAACTCGAGTTAGACATGAGTCCTCCGTAAGGGTGGATGTCGTAACCTTTTGGGCTAGGGTACACAACAAATTTAGGAAGGAGTTTAGGAATCCTAACGGACGAAGTGTTCAACAAGTGCACGATAGACACCTAGTCATTGAAAATGCGATACTCGCTTTTTTAGCTCTCCAACCCTGGATTTTCAACGCTACCAACTTCAACATGTCCATTGAACAATTTGTAAGTGTTTTTGTGGTTTATTTTACGTGATCCATGTTGTTTGATCTTCCTACTAAACACCACTAACAAATTAAGTTTGTGTTTTGTAGCATGAAGCCGTGAAAGCGCGCTACTTGGAGGAAACGGGGGAAGCATTCGCATTCACATTCGATGCAAGCTATGAATTCATGGTCTCCAAAATCCCGGAGTATGCCCAGGACTTCATGCAAGAAGGAGATGAATGGGATTCCTCCAACAAAGATTGATGGTTTTAGTGTAGGTTTTGTGGGTAGATCTCTATGTAAACCCTCACGAGACTATAACTCGTCCACTAGGGTCTCCTAGGGGTTCAAAGGCTTGATGCACATGTTAAGTGCATTCGTTTTTCCGTCGACAAGGAGTTGTATTTTATGTTTCAATCAATGTAGTAACCAAAATTGCATGAATAAAGTGAATTGCATCTATTAGAATTCAATTTTTTGGGGGATAACCAAAGTCGGCAAGGTTGTAAGATTACTACAGTTCCGACTAAATGCTAGCCGGCAAGGTAAGAAAGTTAATAAATGCCGACTATAACAAGCCGACAAGGTAATAAATCAATACCATGTCGACTACCTACGTATTTATAACAGTCTCATGTGTGTCAAAAAAATAATAAAGCCAACATATTCTTCATTCGCATACCTTGCCGGCCATTTTAAGTCGACACTTTATTCATTCGTAGACCTTGCCGGCCTCAAATGGTCGGCATGATCTTCATTAGTCGTCCTTGCCGACTTTTCATACTTTCAGAACTGAAAGTGTTGATTTCTTCTTTGATTTTGAGTATGATTTCACACAACAGATTTGCAATCCTATTTTTAGAAGTGTTTCGGCTGTGTGCTTCATTTTCGTTGCAAGAGATATTCTCAAAAAAAAAAAAAATCATCAAAAATCATCCCACAAAAGTTCAATCAAAAATAAAATTTCATAACTTAAAATTAATAAGTTTTAATCTATTCAATCGATTTAAACTTAATTAATTAATCTAATCAAAATTTTAGTGTTAATTAAACGAGGGCAATTTTGCCATTTTGAAAATATATGGTTAAGGGGTGACCTCTTTTACTTCAAACTGATTTTGTCTCATTAGGTATACCCTAATTAATACGGGTATAACCAATCAAGCCAGGCTTCATTTCACTCATCTTCTTAGCTCCAAATGTATATGAGACATGTACCCTCTTTGAAGTTTAAATTATGTATCGGTATATATGTACTAGAGTTTACGACACGGGCGTTATATAAATTTTTGGATGATTATGTTAGATGATTTATCGAGAATTAGTGGATTCCTAATCAAATCCTCCCGAACTTTGAAACGAAACCGGAAAAATAGGGCATTATGACACTTGAATCAATAGTCCTTAACTGAAACCAACTCAAGCCATTTATGTTATGTCAAAAAAGTAACTCAATTCACCTATGGACTTCCATATTAGGCCACAAATTTTCACACCAGACGTTGTTCCATAAGACAGTCCATTAAAACAGGAATTCAAAATGTCAGTGAATGCAATTCAAAATTCTAACACTTTATCGTTAGCAATAATGGAGTCTGAAATTTTGTACTACGTATAAAGGAAGTTCATAGATCAAACATCGTGATCAATTAATAATTGATCAGTATTACTAAAAAGACGAGGGTACCCAAATACACCACAATCTTTAATTTATCCACATATAAGTCCTCTTACCGAAAGTGATTGTCTATGGAAAAAATTCGAGACCAAGGTAGTTATTATCGCGTATCGTCCGGGTCCGATACATCTATACAAAAGATAATATCGGTTTTTATTGGTGATACATCATTTAATATAGATTTTCAAATAATTATAAAACCATAATAAAAAATAGTAAGAACCATACACATATCTCAAATTTCCAAAATACAAGGTGGTTTATTAGCCAACGTTATGATTGTTGTCCTATTATGCCCGTTTTTTTTTTTATTATCCTTCATATTTATCTTTTATATATCTCTGCCTTGCAATTGAAATATGGTTTCCATCTTATATCCTATCATATAGTCATTGATTTTATATTATAAATATATTATGGTTTTTTACCTTCTCCAATTGACATTGTACTTGTCTGTAAAGACTAGATGCATGTTGATGAAAAAATTATTCACGAAACCGATATTGTCGGTGTACAAGTAAAACCGATATATCGTTTGGTACCGGCCTGTACAACCGATAATATCATTCCGTCTTTGAATCGCCGATATTTTCGATATCGTATAGGTATTTTACGATAGCCGATCAAAACCTGTAATATCGTCCTGTACAACCGATATTGACTACCTTGGTCGAGACAATACTACAAATCGATATTCACACTTTGTGTGATCGTCTATGGATATGAGATCGAAACAATACAACAATCAAAGTGTGATTACTTGATAATAGGGTCGGACTTAACCAAACTCTATAGGATCACTATCACGTAATACGGAGTTAATTTTTGTGTAATTTAATTTAAATTATAATAACAATAATTATAATTGCGGAAAGGAAAAGTAAATGACACAGCAAATTTTTCTAACGAGGAAACCGCAAATGCAAAAAAACCCCGGGACCTAGTCCAGAATTGAATACTCTCAGAATTAAGCCGCTATATATAGAAAGTCTAAACCGAATTCGTATAGTTGAGACCAAGCAACTAAACCTAGTTCACTTAATTTCTTCAGTATCCCTGTGCTTCTGAAATTCAATAAGTGCACGCATTGGAACAATTCCTTTGGATCGTATTCCAAACAGTAAAGGAACAACAAATATGTTTGGTAACAACTCTCTTGATTCTTTCAGATGAAGATATCTCAAGTCATAAGCAAAGGCTCTTCTATTTACCAAATAAACTCATTTGCCTGGTCAGATCAATCTATCCAAAAATTACCGAAGTAGCAGAGTTTAGATTTACAATCAATCAATATAGATTCAAACAAGAAACTATAAGGTGATGCCGATCTTTACACAATTAATCAATCGAATAAATCTGATTCTAGTTGGATCCTAGCCGATTAAGGTTTGTGCATACCCAAAGATAAAGAAACCAGATAAGAAATCTTATTTCTCTTCAAATCTTCTTTAATCTTCAATAAACACCTTCACAACACCACATGAATCTCTTGTGATCAATCACGCACAGAACGGAGTCTGTTAATAATGGATTATTACAAGATGTCTTTAGATCTACATACAGTTCTAAAGATCCCGTCGACACTTTGATCTAGTTTGAGTGAATCTTATATCAGAAGAGAAAATTCTCAAGAATAAACAAACTAGGTGCAATCAAATTTCGACAACCGTTAGTCAATAAAATCAATCGAAAACTAAAATAAACTGCAATTATCTAGTTTCCCACCAACGGTACTCGTAGAGCTTCTTGATCCCACAGAAGTCTTTAAACGAGCGGTCGTAAGATATTTCGCCTAGTTAGGGTACTTTCCTCTCCAGATAGACGGCTCCACCAGAAACAACAAAAATATGTAGTTTGCCTGACTCTTAGGATGGATTTCTAGAAATGCAAACTTGAGTATTTATAGACCAAGGATGTTTTGACACCAAGGAATTTCCAAAACCGGATATTCTCAAGATATGCAATAAATGCCCAAAATCGGTTTTCATAATTCCTGGAAATGCTTTGTCCAATATTTCCGAAATCTCACTAGAAAATCTCCAATTAGTAAATGCACATTATCAATTTTTATTTTCTAGAGATATGCGTTTAATTGCTGGTAATTAAAAGCATATAAAACTAACAACGTTAATTAAAAGATTCTTAATTTATTTCGGTCCAGGATCTCCTTGAGTTATTAAGGAATATCTTTGAATAATAGAAGATAAGAGTTACTGATCATGTTCAAGGTATGTTGACATCTTTTCTTCGTAAATCCTTTTTCATATTTACAATCTTGGAATCGATTTTACCACACTTCCAAACAAGTTTAGAATTGGTTCATCTGTATTCCAAGACAACTATGTGATTGATCAAATATCAAATCACTAATCATGGGTTTACGGTTTTACCAAACACAAGGATCGGTTCTACCTCAATATGGTTACTGGGAACGGTTTAATTACCAAGACCGGTTACCATATACTCATGGTATTACTTGTGATCGGTTACACAAGTCACTAGGATCGGTTACACGGAAGGGACTTTTTTCCGTGTGAATCGGGTGGGTTTTATTATGTGAATCGGGCGATCAACTCGGAGACTTTTTTATCTCGATTTCTTCATCGTTTTCACAATCTCAGCTTCATTAATTCAGGTGATTTCTTGAATTCTTACATTGATTCGTTGTATGGTTTTGGTTTAGTAGGAATATGTATGAATTTTGAGTATAATAATAGAAGGAAACTCAAGTTCTAGTATTGAATCTGAGGTTTCACAGTTAAAATTCAGAAAAATTTATGACTAATACTGGTAATCCATCGCTGTTCATCCCTGATGAAGTTAGTGATGAAAGTTTAAATGAATGGAGATTCAGTTTGATTGGGAGGTTAGATTTAGTTCATTTGAAGATTGCAACTGCAGAATCGATTTTGAGGAAACAATTGGATATTTCAGAAAGTTGTCAGTTTATTCCGATTGGTGAAGGATTCTTCATTATCAAATTATAAAATTGGGATGATATGAGACTCATCTATGAAGGTTTTTGGGAAGTTGAAGCTTAATTTTTGAAACTCAGATACTGGGAGAGAGATTTTAAGCCGGAATTAAAGAAGGTCACCAGTGCTTTTGTGTGGATGGTATTTCCTGGGCTCAGTATTGAATATTGGAAGGAATACATCTTAATGTCCTTGGGTAATGCAATTGGAAGACCAATTCGGGTTGATCCTGTTACTTTAAAGAAGGAGGTGGGTTATTATGCAAGTATTTTGGTGGAAGTTGATTTATCCAAAGCTATTCCTAATATGGTTGTTGTTGAATCAAAATACTGTAAGTTTGAGCAAGAAGTAAGAGCATCAAGAGTTCCTAAATTCTACAGTCAATGTAAGGTTATTGTGCATTGGGTGTATGAATGCAAAGTGGCTAGGAAATCACAAGTTCAGGGTGGTAAAAAACCATTGGTACATAAACCACAGTTAAGATATACACCAAAAAAGATATTAGAAAAACAATATGTTGGTTTTGATATTTTTCCACCTCCTAAGGACAATAATTCTGCAGGTCATTCAAAGGAAATTGAGGAGCAGTGCAATAACGTCAATATGGTTTTAGAAGATGTTCTAAACAATAAGGATAATGTTTTTGCTGGTATTTTGGAGTTTCCTACTGAATTTCCTCCACTCCCTGTGGATAAACTTCTTGAAGTGGGAACTTTTAGTTCATCTGTAAATATAACAGTGCAAACTGATAGCACACCTGCTGAGGAAGTTACTGCTACAGTTATGTCCAATATGCAAACTGACAAAGTTGAGGAATGGAAAGAGGTAACTGGTTCTTTGGGTAAATTTAGAAAAGGAAATGCTGAATCTGATAAGAATATTGTGTCTCCAAGTAAATTTCAAGCATTGATTGATGTAGTTGAGAATCAAGATAGTATTTGTTTCTTAAGGAAATAACAAACCTATTAAAGAAAAATCTGTCAAAGGCATTCCTAATGTTACAACAAGAAAACAGGCTAGCAATTCAGCAAAGCTTAAAAGTGGTGTGGGGGGTTCCAGTACTTCCCATTCATCTCAACCTCAATGAGGGTAATGTACTGGAATGTCAGAGGTTTGAAAAGACTTCAAGCCAAAGACAAACTCAGAAGTTTAGTGAGTAATTTTAATCCTTCTTTATTATGGGTAGTTGAACCTAAGATAAAAGTTTCAAGTAGATGTTGTAGATATCTGAAAATTCCAGGGATGTGTCAAATGATAATTCACAATTCAAGTGATTTTTCAAAGGATAATATATGGTTATTCTGGCACATCTCTTTGCCAAAGCCAACTGTTATTTCTTCTTTCAGACAGGCCATCACTGTACAAGTTGGTGAAGTTTTCGTTACTAGAGTACATGCTGCATGTCTCACAATTAATAGAAGGGAGTTGTGGGAAGAGCTCATAGGGATTAGTGAAATGAATGCTCCATGGCTGGTGATAGGTGATTTTAATGTGGTATTGAGTTGCACTGAAAAGTTAGGTGGGAGAATCCCCTTGAGAGTGTCAATGACTGATTTTAGAGATTGCTTGGAAACATGCAATTTAATACAAGCCTCAAGATCTGGTATCAAAATTTCTTGGTGCAATAATAGATCTGGAAAAAAAAATGTGACCTTGATAAAGCTTTTTTCAATACAAAATGGCTGGAATTATATGAAGGATAGTGCTACAAGGTTGAAATTAGAGATACTTCTGATCATGTAGCTTTGTTTGGAGGTGTTGTCAATATAGCAAAACCAAGAAATATTCCTTTCAAATATCAGTCAGTATGGACTACACATCCAGATTTTATGAGTATAATTGAAGAGTCATGGCAAGAGGAATGCATTGGAAATTCTGCTTTTGTTTTTCTCAATAAGCTTAAAATATTAAAAGAGATACTTAAAAAATGGAACTGGGGAAGTCTTTAGTGATTTAAGAGTGAAAGTCAAGGAAGCTTAAGAGGAGGTGATGGCTGCGACTATATTATCAGATGAAGATCCTAAAAATTTGGAGTTACTAAATAAGCTGGTGACTGCAAGAGGTAAACAAGATTTAGTTTCTCAACAATATAGTAAACTAATGAGATCCAAATCCAGAGTTAAGTGGGTCAAGAAAGGTGGTGCAAATACTGTTTTTTTTCATACTTGTATGAGGATAAGAAAAACTCAGAATAATATTGTGGAATTGCATGTAGATGGTACCATAATTACTGATCAGAGTCAAATTGCGGATACTTTAGTCGCTTACTACAAGAAGAAATTTGAAGCCAAAAGAGTTGTGCTTGATGAAAGTATTATGGAAGTAATACCCACAATCTTAACTAAGGAGGATAACCAATTTTTAGATTCCATTCCTTCTGCAGAGGAAATAAAGAAGGCAGTGTTTGAAATGGATGCAAATAGTATTCCTGGACCAGATGGATATACAGGTTGTTTTTACAGATATGCATGGGGTATAGTGGGTATGGAGATGGTGGAAGCTTTACAATATTGTTGGAAGCACAGTTTCATATCAAAAGGATGAAATTCCAATTTCTTGTTCTTACTTTCTAAGATTCAGGGTGCAAAAAAGGCAGATCATTTCAGACCAATTGGTTTGGCCAATTTTAATTTCAAAGTGCTTACTAGAATTATCACCATAACAATCAGTTGTAAGATGGAGAGTTTGATTTCAGTACAGCAAGGTGCATTCATTAAAGGAAGGAATATCCAAGAGAAGATTGTTCTAGCTTCAAAATTAATAAATGAGCTAAATTGCAAAAGAAGGGGTGGTAATGTGGGTCTTAAGCTTGATATTACTCAACCTTATGACTCACTAAGTTGGGAATTTCTGTTTCAAGTACTCAGGAAGTTTGGTTTCTCTGAATCAGGTGTCAAGTGGCTGGAGAAAATTTTAGAGTCAGCAAAGATATCAGTTCTCATTAATGGTGGACCAAATGGTTTCTTTGGAGTTGGAAGGGGCTTGAGGCAAGGTGATAAACTATCACCAATTCTCTTTGTGCTAGCAGAGGAAGTCTTGAGTAGCAATATAACAAAAATGGTGATGGATGGGAGCATAAAAACTATGGTTAACAGGGAGGTTGTCAGTCAACTCATTTGATGTTTGCTGATGACATCTTCATTTTCTATAATGGCCAAAAAAGGATCTCTAGAGAAGCTGATGGATATGTTATCAAAGTATCAACTGGCATCTGGACAAGTGGTGAAAAAAAACAAAAGCAAATGCTTTGTTGGAGGGGTTTCCGACTTAAGAAGGAAACAGATTGCCGAGTATTTACAAATGCCATTGTCTGAACTACCAGATAAATATTTGGGGATAATACTAAATCCTGGAAGAGTGAAAATAACACAAGTTTGGGGGATTGTAGAACTGATGCAAAAAGTGATTGCAGGATGGATTGGTAAGTTACTTGCATTTTCATACAAATTAATTCTTGTAAAATCTGTATTATGTAGTATGCCTATATACATAATGTATGTGTATAAATTTCCTAAGACAGTAATTGCAGAATGTGACAAGATTACAAGGAACTGCCTATGGTCTGGGGACCCTAATGTTAAAAGTTAGTGACAGTTAAATGGGATGAGGTGAATGCACCAGTCAATGAAGGTGGTCTGGGTTTGAGAAGGTTGGAAGTGATGAATAAGGCACTACTAGTGAAATTGTTATGGAAAATTGAAACTGAGGAGGTAGAATGGACTTTGTTCATGAGAGCTAAGTATAAAAACAAAGCTGGTGATTGGAGCAAAACATATAAACAATCTTCTATACTACCAGGAATCAAATGGGTGATGAATGATTTTAATGAAGGTAGTATATGGATTTTTGGAGATGGCAAATGCATATCTGTGTGGAAAGACAAATGGGTTAAGGATTATACTTTGTTGGAAAAAAATTCCTAATGATACTTATATACTTCAAAATAGTGAAATGAAGGTGGTGAATTTGTTGCATGAAGGACAATGGAGAATTACAGAAGAGATGTTAAAGTATTTTGAAGCTGCAGAATTACATGTAATCAACAAGGGGAAGGATAAGAGAGTGTGGATTGGGGACACTAATGGAAAATTTTCTGTGGCAAATTCAGCCGAATTAATCAGAACAAAATACCCAGTGGTGCCATGGGATAAAAAAGTTTCGCAGCCATGCATCCATCCTTATACCTCAGGAAACTTATGGAAAATTCTTAGGGGTGCTTGTGCAACTGAGGAAACAGTGAAGAAAAAAGTCGTTCAAACAGTGTCCAAATTTTACCTTTGTGGAAAGAATCAAGACACAATGGATCGCATTTTATGGCATTGTGATTTCCGTGAGTGTGTTTGGCATTGGTTGGGGGTGTGTTTAAATTTCTTAATCCTACATAATTTGAGGAGGTGATAAAAATGGTTCAAGGAAAAAGTGCAGCAGTTCAGGAAATATGGTTCCTTCACAGTGAGGGTGGAATTATGGCATACAAGAAATAGATGCATATATGAAAAAGAGAAACCTAATTCTGAAAGGTTTAAGCAAAGAATTATTAGATTCACCAAAGATTGTAGTGCCAGAGTAAAAGGAAAAATGTCAGGAAATATGTATGACATGCATATTTTCAACTTCTTTGGTATTACATGGATTAAGGTGCAAAGAACTAAAGTTAAATAATGTTTCTTCACACTACTTGCTAGAAATCAGGTTACAATCTGCTGTGTGATAGGTGTCTAAAACACCTTGATATTTATCTATAGTTTATGTTTTATTTGCTAAGTTTTCTTGTAAAATATGTATCTTATGTTTGTTTTTTAGTATTTATGTACTTTGGAGTCATTTGGAACAAAAGAAGAAGAAACAGCGCAAAAGTCTCATCTCATGTGCAATGGCTTTTGGAGGCATATTATTTCTCATTATTTGCTTTTATTTCTTCAT
Source organism: Papaver bracteatum (assembly GCA_023529315.1). NCBI lineage: Eukaryota > Viridiplantae > Streptophyta > Magnoliopsida > Ranunculales > Papaveraceae > Papaver > Papaver bracteatum. The sequence continues at coordinate 2,637,756 of JAJJWX010000136.1, forward strand.
CTCTGTTTGAAAAGTATGTCGGCTTTAGTGATGCGAATTTTGTCTGAAAATCATGACAACTTTAGTGATGAAGAGACATTGAAGAGAAGGAGTGGACTTGAGAAGTAAAAGATGGCTGCTGTTGGTGAAAAAATTCAAGGGAGAAAAAGCGCCAAAAGGAGTTACATCGATGCACGCGGTTAAAGCTCATGTCAATAAATTGGAGACTAAAGAACATTGACGGAGAAACTGGAGCTAAATGAGAATTCTAATTCTCGTTGTTGTTGTCAGAGAAATGCAAAGGCATGGAGTGGGAGTGGTGCACAGGTGCTGGCCATAAGTCGTGGGCCTGATACCAACAGTGGCTCGGTAATTTCTACACTCGGTAGAGAGAAGCATTATTGGAGTTCACCCAAGGCAGTCATACATGTGCTAAGAAGAAATGAAACTTAGGTTTCATTTGAAACAAATTTGTTGCCAGCAGAGTTGCACATTCTTTTTCTAGGTCATGATATTTTCAGTTTCTCTAACCTAGTTTTCTGCCATTGCCTGAGGGACCAGCCATGGGTTTGATGGGTTTCACGGAGATCAGATCGAGTGCACCCTCAGTTCAATTAGTAGCTGCGAGCAATAGGTGACAACCACAGCCAAGGATGGGTCTGAAGCTGTCAATTAAACGAGTTATGGTGGTTTTGAGCTCGAATTTGGGGCTGAGAATGAGTTGTTTAGTAGCTGAGTTCATTTAAGATCTGTTGGTTTGATTTGGAGGAGATATGGGTTCGCTTTGAAGCTGAATTTTGTGAGTTTCCCGCCTGCCATCCAGTTACAAGAAATGTTACAATGAAACTGGTGAATTTGTTTTACAGGGTTGAACTAGATTCGTTGATGGAGAAAGAACAAGGAAGAAATGGGCAGATATTGGAGTTGATTTAGATTTGCAGGGAGACTGAAGCATGGAAGCGGCTAAAAACAAAACAACATATTCATCTCCTACACCACCAGGATTGTGTACACAGTGTGTTCGACGAAAGGCCTGAATGAGCTTTTCTCCATTATTCCAAGCTCTAGTTGAGTCTGTCTTCAAGGGATGCTATTGCAATGGTTCGTGTAGCTATGTGCCATGTTCTGGTGTCTGCAATGGAGAGATTGAGCTGATTTCTAGCAGCTAGCAAGACAAGGAAGGTGATATGTCTGTAATGGTAGGCATGGCTGGTTATGAGTTCAGATGGATCTGGGGCCATGAAGGATATAGAGCAGCTGGTTGTGGTGTGACTGTGTCACAGGGAAGTGGGGATTATTGGAGATGACGTTGTTGTTTTCAGTGAGACAATGGAGAACGAACGAGTATTGTTGTTGCCATTTCCAGTGAAGATGGTGATGGAATTTTCCCTCGAGTTGGAGAACTGAGATTGATAATGGTGGTGATCGTGGCTGTAGTGAAGTTCATGGTTGTGCATTAATGATGGGAATGGCAGTTGAGCACGAGAGAGGGGCAGTGAAGCACAGGGACCGAGAAAATGGTGGAGTCTGTGGCTTGAGCTGGTTACTCCATTGACAGAGAGCTCGAGTTGCTACTGATTCAAGTTGTGTTGCAGGCAAGAATGGAATTGAGTTCAGTGTTTAGTGATGGGTGAACTAAAATTGCAGGTTGTAATGAATGGTTATGGTGCTGTCAAGAATAAACTCTGAGATGAATGAGATGCAATTAGGTTGCAGTCTAGCTACAGAGCTGAACTTGGTGGTGCTGGAATTGGTTAGATGTATGGCAGTTGATCTTGGTTTGGCACTGCACTGAGCTAAATTGCAGTGACTAGTATGAGAAGCTGTGTGTGATTTAAAGCTACAGGATGGCAAGTAATGAGTTGGAGGTGTTGTTGCTTCCATAGATGAATGTTAGGACCAATTAATTAGTTGAGGACTTCATGTTGGTTTGAGAAACAGATAAAAGAGAAGTTGTGTTGTTATCCATTCTAGTCAGTGCTAATGTTTAAGTACTCAAAGGAGCTGTTCTGAAATTGCAGGTGCATCTGTGGTGATTGGCTCAGATTGTATGGGTTTGAAGTAAATGAGCTGGAGTCTTAGTCTTGCTGTGTTGCCAGGATTGAATCTAGATTGCAGGTGGAGTTGTTACTACATTGGTGCAGTGAGAAGATGATGGTGCAATGGATTGGGCAGTTACAGATGGGTTGAGTTGCAGAATTAACTGGCAGAATGAACTACAGGGAATAAGAAGAATTGAGTTGCAGAATGGCTGTGTTGCATATGCTCAGCTAGAAGTGGTAAATGGAGTTGCAAGAGAGCCATAATGGCTGGGAATGAAGTGCAGGGAAGGCACAGCCATCATTGCTGAAGCGCAATCATTGTGCTTGACTGAAGTATGGCATATGCAAGGTGCAATGGCCTGGCCTGACCAACTTGACCGAGTCGGATCACTGAATCGGTATTGACTCGCAGTGACTCAGTGAGCTTGACCGAGCTGACTCGTTGACCGATGACGGGGTGGACTTTGCCGGGCACCTGAGATACTTTCCGGTGCCGGATTCCGGTAAAAAACCCAGTTTTCCGGCGAGCGTTTTTGGGACAGATTTTTCTAGACGGGTTTCTCTCACTTGTGGGCTTGGTGGATTTTCATCTAATGGACTTTGAAGACTAAACCTAATTTTGGAACAAGAAGAGCTATAAAAATGAAGTTTTCTACAACTTTTGGGGTATTATTCTACTGGAGTTTTGGAGGAGAGCAGCGACTAGGGTTTGCTTTCATTTATTTTTCATCTTCTTCATTTCATTTTTATTATTGATTATGATTATGATTATGATGAACTCAAAAACTATGAGTAACTAAATACTTATTATTGGTTATGGGATAAAGTAGAGTTCACAAATAATATTTGAATCAATGAATTAGTTTTGTCTCAATATTTTATTGTTTGTGATTCATTTTTAATATTGCTGTATGATTTGATTGTTTGTTTGGTTGAGTCCGGAATCAATACGATTTGCATTCATATCTAAAGCTAAATTAGGGTTTTCAATACAAAAAAGTTGTTTATCGCTGATTCTAAGTAGCATAATTGTGGGTAGTGCTTGTAGTGATATATCCTACTAGTCACATATGAATCATAACTTAGGTTAAATCGAATTAGTGCTTTTACACATTTTGATTGCCTTGATTAGTCTTATTCCTTAGAACTTATTGCTTTTAGGGAGTTAAACTTAATTGTGCTTTTACACTTTAGGTTGCTTTCTAGGAAGAATTCACATATGCATCTTTTAATGTGGTTGTGATGAAATCAGGGAATTAGCGGGATATTCTTGCGATCAAGGTATCCTAGGACTTTTAGTAAATGAGAGATTAAAATTTCAATTCTAGTCATTGATGAAAATACATGTTTGTGAATGATACTATCCCGTGACCAATATCTTCTCCTTATTGATTATTTTAATACTTTATTGCTTTCAATTTATTTTTACTGCTTTGATAAATCAAAATCCCCCCTATTGGTTACTAAGAAACCGAAATTTGCATAACAACAAAAGCCTCTCTGTGGATACGAACTCTTTCTTATCGCATACTACATTTATTTTAGTTAAGTAAGAAATTGAAATTATTTTTGCTCGGCTGACAACCGACCAAATTTTGGCGCTGTTGCCGGGAAGGCATCGGCTTGTTATATAGTTTTGGTTTCTTATTTTTACGTTGTTTTTAATTTCTTTTTGAGAATTTTGTTTCAGGTACCTTACCGAAATACAAACTGGGAGAAGCAATGGGTGATGCAAATCACACACTCAAGGAGCTAGCTTCTCAGAATTTGGATCAACAACAATGGTGCATTGAGGCAACTTCTACTTTTGATATTAAACCAGGGTTGATTAGTCAAATACCAAAGTTCCATGGATTTGCATGGGAAGATCCAAACAAGCATCTTACGGAGTTCCAATGGTTAATCACAAGCATGATACCTAATGGTGCTGATGCGGATGAAGGAATGTTGCGTACTTTTCGTTTCTCTTTACTTGATGTAGCTAAGGATTGGTTATATTACTTGCCACATGGTAGCGTTACGACATGGACAGTTTTGAAAAAACTTTTCCTCGAGAGGTATTTTCCTGCATCTAAAGCGGCTCAAATTCGTAAAGAGATAAGTGGAATTATGCAGATGGAATGTGAAATATTGTATGAATGCTGGGAACGTTACAAGAGATTGGTGGCAAGCTGCCCTCATCACCAATTCAGTGATGCAATGATCATCCAATACTTCTATGAAGGACTCCAAGCAAGTGATAGGAATCTTATTGACGCTGCAAGTGGTGGTGCACTTATGAACAAGACAGTGACATAAGATAGAGAGTTGATTGAGAGTATGGCAGAAAATTCTCAACAATTTTCAAGTCGTGGATCAGAACCACCTACCAAGGGAGTTAATCAAGTTGACGAGATTATTGAATTACGTCAACAAATGAGAAATATGATGGAAATGATGCAACAAATTGCAGCAGTGGTTGTAAAACCATCACGCCCAGCTTATGAGAACGTAGAGCATGTCAATGCTATATTCTCAACTCATCCGTATGGTATTTACTCCAACACTTATGAGCAAGTTGCAAGTGCAAGTTCTGTTTACAACCATCCTAATGAGTTCCAACAACAAGTGCAACAACCACAACAAGGGCATAATTCAGAATTGGAAAAGATGACTACTTTGGTGGAGGCTCTAATGTCTGTGGTACAGCAAAATCAATAATTAGCGAACTTAAATCAGCAGAAAACGGATAATGCAATTAAGGAGTTGCAATCACAAGTTGGTCAACCGCAACAACAACAACAACCTCAAAATCAGGGGTCAAATATGGAAAAGTTGCTGAAATCTTTTATGCAAAGAACAGAGGGTGCAATTAAGGACTTGGAAACACAAGTTGGTTCAATGGACGAGGAGATTAATCAGTTGCATGCATAAAATGGTGAGAAACTCTCTTCCCAACCTCTTAACCCAAGATATGGTGTCAATGCTATTACATTGGGAAGTGGTACACAATTTGTGCAACCCGAAGTTACTTATTCGGGTGAAGAAGAAGCCCCAAAGGAACCAATTTTGGAGTAAAAGAACGCAGATTTTCCCCAAACTCCCGAGGTAACTAAATCCAACTCTAAACCTCTTATTTCTACTTATGTTCCTCCTCTACCATTTCCTGGCAGGTTCGCTAAAGCTAATGAGAAGGTGGAACAAGATAGGGATATTTGGGATGTTTTTAAGAAGGTCCAAGTGAATATTCCACTCATTGAAGTAATTAGGCAATATCCTCGCTATGCAAAGTGTGTAAAGGAATTGTGCACTAACAAGCACAAGCTAACCGGTAATGAGGTAATGAGTGTGGGGGAGAACGCTTCGGCGTATCTTATAAAGAAACTCCCACCGAAATTAAAAGATCTCGGTAGTTTCACTATTCATGCACAATTGGTAAAACACGGTTTACAAAGCTATGCTCGATTTAGGAGCTTCCATTAATGTTATGCCTACTTCGATTTATGATGCTTTAAATCTTGGTCCTCTTAAGAAAACTGGCATAGTTATTCAACTTGCCGATAGATCTAATGTTTACCCTAAAGGGATTGTTGAGGATGTTTTGGTGCAGGTTAAAGGACTAATATTTCCAGTGGATTTCTATGTTTTATACATGAGTGATGTGAATTCATCCTCGTCTACACCTTTACTGTTGGGTAGACCATTTATGAGTACTGCTAGAACGGAGATTGATGTTCATAATGGCACCTTGACTATGGAATTCGATGAAGAAGTCATACACTTCAACATCTTTGAGGCGAGGAAACATCCAAGTACCATTCAATCAGATTTTCATAATGTGTTGGAAGCTGGCTAAGGCGTAACAAACAAGGAGCAAGTCGGGATGACGACTTTAAACCAAGCGCTTAGTGGGAGGCAACCCACCGGTTTTGTATCCTTATCTTTATCTTTTTATTTCTAAGCATTTTCTCTTTATTTTCTTTGTTTTTGCATATCATTTGCAAAATTTCCCACCTTGAGCTTTATTTTGAATGACTAAATTTTACATTGAGGACAATGTAAAGTTTAAGTGTGGGGGAGCATTTATATGTTTGTATAGTTTGTTTGATGCCTTTTAAAAAAAAAGAAAAAAAAATGCTTTATGAACTCCGAAATCTGAAAACTTGTGCCTTTAGGATGACACTACCAATATAAGTAAGTGGATGGAACCATCTTGATTGCAGGAGTTGAGAAACCAATTAATTGAAAGGACGGACATAGCTCAGAAATTACAAATAATATGATAGTTGTTACCATATCTCGGAATATCACCATATCACGTTCTATTTTTATTTTTCCATATTTATCTATTGTTATCTAAGTGCTTTGGTGGGTCACTAAACATCGACTTGTTATTACTGCTAGGATGAAATAGAGTGATTGAGTTGCTAAAAAAAAAAAAAAAAGACCGACCAATCGGAATAAAAATGACACTTGGATAGCAATATGTGTGTGTTCTCCCTGTCTCCGTCGCCTAAACAAGCGTGGAATGCAGGATCCAAGGGAACTATCATGTAATCTGCTGACAAGAAGCATGCGCTTGGATCCAAAAGATCTAATCATGTTGTCTAATAAAAAAAAATGAAAAAAATATATATTATTATTGTTAAATAAAGTCGACTCCTGGTTCCCTTATATATGCTGGTTGAGTTGATGTAGAAATAAGATTGTTGACCACTGTTTCCCTTGTATATGCCGGTGTGTTGACACTAGAATTCAGACCAGTAGCTCAATCCAATAGGATGCATAGGTTCATCTTTGCGGTGACCTTCAGACAGATATGAGAAACACCAACCACTTGTGAACATTCGCAAACATCTTCCTCTATATCCATCTTCTTAATCTTTTCACTGTGATTGTGGTTAGTCAAATTTTGAGTATTGTGGTTTGTTCGACTATCTAATTAGAGCTTTATTTACTTATATATGAATTGAATTTGCATCAAGATACCTCCTCCTGTAGTCATTTTGGATTCGTTCATTGATTTGTCACAAATAGACGGAATTGGAAATATAGGTTTTGTAGGTAGATCTCTTGTAAACCTTCACGAGACTAAAACTCGTCCACTAGGGACACCTAGAGGTTCAAAGGCTTGTTATTTATGCTAAAAGTGACCGTAGCCTCGACGAGACGGAGTTGTATGTATGTTGTATAATTATTTTGTTTGATTTGCTCGAGGACTAGCAAAGTCTAAGTGTGGGGGAATTTGATAGGTGTCTAAAACACCTAGATATTTATCTATAGTTTATGTTTTATTTGCTAAGTTTTCTTGTAAAATATGTATCTTATGTTTGTTTTTGAGTATTTAGGTACTTTGGAGTCATTTGGAACAAAAGAAGAAGAACAAGGAAGAAATGGGCAGATATTGGAGTTGATTTAGATTTGCAGGGAGACTGAAGCATGGAAGCGGCTAAAAACAAAACAACATATTCATCTCCTACACCACCAGGATTGTGTACACAGTATGTTCGACGAAAGGCCTGAAAGAGCTTTTCTCCATTATTCCAAGCTCTAGCTGAGTCTGTCTTCAAGGTCTACTGTTGCAATGGTTTGTGTAGCTATGTGCCATGTTCTGGTGTCTGCAATGAAGAGATTGAGCTGATTTCTAGCAGCTAGCAAGACAAGGAAGGTGATATGTCTGTAATGGTAAGCATGGATGGTTATGAGTTCAGATGGATCTAGGGCCGTGAAGGATATAGAGCAGCTGGTTGTGGTGTGACTATGTCACAGGGAAGTGGGGATTATTGGAGATGACGCTGTTGTTTTCAGTGAGACAATGGAGAACGAACGAGTGTTATTGTTGCCATTTCCAGTGAAGATGGTGATGGAATTTGCCCTCGAGTTGGAGAACTGAGATTGATAATGGTGGTGATCGTGGCTGTATTGAAGTTCATGGTTGTGCATTAATGATGGGAATGGCAGTTGAGCACGAGAGAGAGGCAGTGAAGCACAGGGACCGAGCAAATGATGGAGTCTGTGGCTTGAGATGGTTACTCCATTGACGAGAGCACGAGTTGCTACGATTCAAGTTGTGTTGCGGGCAAGAATGGAATTGAGTTCGGTGTTTAGTGATGGGTGAACTAAAATTGCGGAGGTTGTAATGAATGGTTATGGTCTTGTCAAGAATGAACTCGAGATGAATGAGTCAGTAATTAGGTTGCATTCTAGCTACAGAGCTAAACTTTTGGTCTTGGAATTGGTTAGATGTATGGCAGTTGATATTGGTTTGGCACTGCACTGAGCTAAATTGCAGTGACTAGTATGAGAAGTTGTGTGTGATTTAAAGCTACAGGATGGAAAGTAATGAGTTGGAGGTGCTGTTGCTTCCATAGATGAATGCTAGGACCAATTAAGTAGTTGAGGACTTCATGTTGGTTTGAGAAACAGATAAAAGAGAAGTTGTGTTGTTATCCATTCTGGTCAGTGCTAATGTTTAGGTACTCAATGGAGCTATTCTGAAATTGCAGGTGCATCTGTGGTGATTGGCTCAGATTGTATGGGTTTGAAGTAAATGAGCTGGATTCTTAGTCTTGCCGTGTTTCCAGGATTGAATCTAGATTGCAGGTGGATTTGTTACTACATTGGTGCAAAGGTGAGAAGATGATGGTACAATGGATTGTGCGATTCTGAGATGGGTTGAGTTAATTAATCGCGGAGAATGAACTACAGGTAATGAGAAGAATTGAGTTGCAGAATGGTTGTGTTGCAGATGCTCATCTAGAAGTGGTAAATGGAGTTGCAAGAGAGCCATCATGGCTGGGAATGAAGTGCAGGGAAGGCACATCCATCATGGCTGAAGCGCAATCATTGTGCTTGACTGAAGTATGGCATATGCAAGGTGCAATGGCCTGGCCTGACCAACTTGACCGAGTCGGATCACTGAATTGGTATTGACTCGCAGTGACTCAGTGAGCTTGACCAAGCTGACTCGTTGACCGATGATGGGGTGGACTTTGCTGGGCACCTGAGATACTTTCTGGTGCCGAATTCCGGTCAAAACCCTGTTTTCCGGCGAGCGTTTTTGGGACAGATTTTTCTACACGGGTTTCTCGCACTTGTGGGCTTGGTGGATTTTCATCTAATGGATTTTGAAGACAACCTAATTTTGGAACAAGAAGAGCTATAAAAAGGAAGTTTTCTACAACTTTTGGGGTATTATTCTACTGGAGTTTTGGAGGAGATCAGCGACTAGGGTTTGCTTTTGTTTATTTTTCATCTTCTTCATTTCATTTTTATTATTGATTATGATTATGATTATGATGAAATCAAAAACTATGAGTAACTAAATACTTATCATTGGTTATGGGATAAAGTTGAGTTCACAAATAGTATTTGAATCAGTGAATTAGTTTTGTCTCAATATTTTATTGTTTGTGATTCATTTTTAATATTGTTGTATGATTTGATTGTTTGTTTGGTTGAGTTCGGAATCAATCCGATTTGCATTCATATCTAAAGCTAAATTAGGGTTTTCAATACGAAAAAGTTGTTTGTCCCTGATTCTAAGTAGCATAATTGTGGGTAGTGCTTGTAGTGATATATCCTACTAGTCACATATGAATCATAACTTGGGTTAAATCGAATTAGTGCTTTTACACATTTTGATTTCCTTGATTAGTCTTATTCCTTGGAACTTATTGCTTTTAGGGAGTTAAACTTAATTGTGCTTTTACACTTTAGATTGATTTCTAGGAAGAATTCACATATGCATCTTTTAATGTGGTTGTGATGCAATCAGGGAATTAGCGAGATATTCTTGCGATCAAGGTATCCTAGGACTTTTAGTAAATGAGAGATTAAAATTTCAATTCTAGTAATTGATGAAAATACATGTTTGTGAATGATACTATCCCGTGACCAATATCTTCTCCTTATTGATTATTTTAATACTTTATTGCTTTCAATTTATTTTTACTGCTTTGATAAATCAAAATACCCCCTATTGGTTACTAAGAAACTGAAATTTGCATAACAACAAAAGCCTCTCTGTGGATACGAACTCTTTCTTATCGCATACTACATTTATTTTAGTTAAGTAAGAAAGTGAAATTATTTTTGCTCGGCTGACAACCGACCACTGTGATGGTGCCTCTAAAGAGAATCCAGGGAAAGAAGGTTTGGGTTTATGGATAGAAAAAGTGAGGGAGAATGTGTTGGAGCTGCTTCAGGTGGGATAGGTGTTGCAACTAACTATCCGGCATAGTTAATGGCATTGATTATTGCAGGAGAATGGGCTGTCAGCCAACAATTTCATGCTGTTGTTTTCATTCTGGATTCTAAAGTTGTGTTAATGGCATTCAGCAATGGTAACATTCTTTCGATGGTGCAGAATAGATGGAAGGTGATACAACATAATATCACTTCAATCTCTTTTAAACACTCTTTTAGAGAAATCAACTTCTCAGCTGATGCTCTAGCCAAGAAAGGAGTTCTACTAGCAAGATGTGAGATACAATACTTTACAACAAAACCAAATTTCCTTTGAGGTTTGGAAAATGAGGATGACTGTTATTTTAGATTTTGCTGATGTGTATAGTATATATTATAGTATTTCTTGATTTCAGTAAACCAATCTGAGACTTAGCTCTGGCTATGTTTTGTAACTTCAGTTTGAATTTTAGTAGTAAAATATACGATTTAGCAAAAAAAAAAAAAAAACTAGGATCGGTTACACCAATTACTAAGACCGGTTACGCCAATTACAAGGATCAATTACACAACTTTTTTGGGATCGGTCAGACCAATTACAAATATCGATCATACCATATCAGGAGATTACTTAGGATCGGTTACACTAATAAAAGTTATACCAATTTATAAGTCAGGCAGTGTGACTAGGTATACCAAGATACATAACAAGTTATGATTGGTTCTACTAATTCACACATATTGGTAATCCAAATATATAACGTTTAAGCACAATTGTCCTTTCCTTAGTGATTACAAATCACTAAATTTACTCCATATATTTCTACCACTTTTTGTCACAAAATGACAAAGGTTCGAGCAAATAAAGGTCAAACTGAAAGGATCTTACAAATCTAAAAAACTCGTACAACCTATAAGAGTTAAGCACGAAGGTTTCACGTACCATTTTAGATAACCAATATCAAAACCGAAACTACAAGTAATTTGGTTTTAATATGTTATCAAGGAAACAATTTCCCGGAGCAATTTTCCCTAATAGTTTAGAAAATTAACTAAGAAATTTAGTTCCCTTGCTAAACCGATTGCACAAATACAATCGCTTATTTCGATAAGATCAAAATAAAGATCATAATTAACTTTATTTTTCTCATCAGGTTCTAATTATTCAGACAATAACTTAAATGTTTCACTTTAGACAAGAAAAGTACTAGGTTAATTAACTAGTATTTATTGTCAAGGCATTCGATTAGACTTGAATAACCGAATCCTTCCCTTTGATAAGTCTAACTAAGATCAGAATTAACTTAGTTTCTCTTATCCGGATTCGAATTGGACTAAACAAATGATCCCATATTTTGTTTAGCCATAAACAATACATATAAACCAAATAATTTGACTTGCACAATTATTTCTCTTAAGCTAAAAATAATAGCACCGCAATTGCACCAACATTTTTTTAAGCCAAAAACACTTGATACCAAACAATAAAGAAGATATCAAACAACAAGTCAAATAAATTGACACAGTTTTTCTTAACCAGAAACAATTGAATCACACACACACACACACATCCATACGCACATCATGGAATAAACTCCAATTGTACCAAAATTTTGTTAAGCAAAAGCAAAATATATGTAATAAAATCAGGATTTTCTTAAATAGGAAAACGATTAACTAACAAATTCGTTACCTCAGATTCCACATCCTCTTCTCCCCAGAAAGATATATCATTAATTGCAAGTTCAAGTTTGAAATCTCCCCCATTATGTTGTCATTCTCTCGTAAGAACAAAAGAACAACAACAACATCAACCTTTACCAGAAAAAGGTTGAATGGGTTTTAACTATGCGTGCCAATACCAAAAGTTGAAAACCCGAAACACATATGTTTATGTTAAACACAACTCATGTAAACACAAATTGATTCAACACATTGTGACTTTTTACATATGAGTCTGAATCGGAACTCCTTATGATCCTTTGATAAAGCCTACCAACATTGGCTAGAACTTAATCCTACTAAATCAAAAAGCCACACAAACCATAAGGGTTCACATCATATGAGATCAAATATTAAGGTTACGAAAACCGAATTCAAACATCTCATAAACACATAACAATAATATATAGCATTCAATTACAGGCTATGTAATCGGAAAAAATATCACAAGAAAAATTATATAAAATAATAATTTTATTCATTAATGATAGATAGTTTTATTCAGAGATAGATCTTATACAATAATTGAAATAAATCAAAATTTGATGTCTATTTTTCTTCTTGAGAAATTTAATGGGTAGAGCACACCTTGTCATCAAGTAATTTTTGACAGTCTTTCTTTATTTCTGATTCTTGGTTACCTTCACTCTTCCAAAACTCTAATTCAATGTTTAGAATACCTTTAAGAGTTTCTGGATCTTTTCGAGCAGCAAAGGACAACTGTTTCTGAAAACAATCAAGTTGTCTACCAAGAGTTTTAAGATGAACCATAAGAGACTTGTTGTTAGTATTTGGTAAAATTCTTTCAACTGTTTTATTTCTGATTTGTCCTCCAATCATTTGACATATAGTTTTTTTAGAGACAACATTAGTGCCTCTCATGTCATCAAAGTCATCTCCCACGATAAATTCACAAATTTTTGTAATTATACATGGAAAAACGAGATGTCTCTTGATTCCTGGAGATGAAATGAAATATGATATCTTAATCATTTGATTGAAAATGATTCCATATAAATCAATTTGAGAATCTTCTTTCAACAGAAAACATGTGAATTCTTCAAAGTCCTTATCGCAAACTAACTTATCCCTTGTACTCGCAAATAGAGTTGTTATAGCAAGTTTACCGAATACCCTTAGATGAAAGCATATATCTTTTGTTGGAAATCTACTATTTTCCCAGTCAATCTTTTTTCCAATGAGACGGGTTGAAATGGTATCATGTTCAATTTCAACTCTGGTAATCAGGTGATTACAATCCGCATCGTATTTGATGATATTAGAAATCATCTTACGACTGATATAGTAAAGTCCACGGCCAACAAGTGTAACAAAGGTAAGTTTTTTATGATCAACATTGTGAATATTAGCATAGAAAACTATTACCATATCAGGTGAATATCTTTTAAAATCAAAAAGCTTTCCCCAGTTCCGATCTTGAACAAACTTCACAAAATCCTTATCTTGAAATTATGGATCAAATCTCTTTTCAGCAGTAAACTCTATTCTCTTGAGAGTATTGTATTTCTCAAAACATGATTTATCAATAAACGAGGTGAAATCATGTTTATCTTCTATTTTTTAAGGGAATCTAATCCTTTCAATATCATCATATATGACATGGTTATCAGAAGATTCATTATTTCTTGATTTCATTTTTCTCATACTTCAAAAAATCAGTGGAATATGAAATAACCCAGTTTCGGTTCCGAACAATTTCTCCCAGGCTGTTTGTAAAGACAACACAAAATAATCTTCTTTTATAAGGAGTGAAGATATCAAATTACAGAAATAACTAGTTTTAGGAAATTCTTCCAAAATCGGAAACCTTGACTTGTGGGGGACCAATTCCGATTTTATATTTAGGTCATTCTTTTGGAAAACCGAATTTTTCATGGACTGGATCTATATTACAGATTCATCCTATATTCATGTCCAAAAATTTGTTTACTCTATTATTATCAAAATCTGATAATATCTTTTGAAATTCACTAAAGAATTTTCCAATAGAGTATACAAAAATAAATTTGAACATAACAAGATATTTGTTAATAATATCTTTAGAATCATATTTCCAGTAATATTTTAAAAGATCACTTGCTTCATTAAAACAATTGTGGAGTGTATGAAGCAATCCACTGTTAACTGAAAAATCATTCTTTGAACCATTACAAAGGTTCCAAAATCGCAACCTAATCAGTGATACATTGACAATCTTTGATCTGAAAGTGTACATACATATGTTTGTGTAGTGAATCCAAAATATGTTTAAGATCCCAGATTTTTTAACAACAGAGTAGTCATGTTTCATATAATGAAAAATCTTATGTGGAATCTTATGCATTTTCAAGATACAACATGTCGTATAGAGTATTGTATCATAGTTACTAACCTTAGTAGTAAACCATACCATGAGATACAATCCTATGATATTTGAGAGATTATGTAGGTCAACCAAGACATTCATAATCATAATCTCAATTCCTAGCAAATTTAGGAACAAGAGTTTTACATACTTCATCCGTGTCTTCTACCACGAGTCTTTGAAGTAGTCAAATCCTGCTATTGCGTTAACTGAATCATTCATAGGATTTATTTCTTATAGGATGGATCGCACCAAACACAGATTGTTAGATATTTTCGTGTTTTCCTGCTTTTATACCAATTGAAAAAACGAGGGTACCCAAATACACCACAATCTTTAATTTAACCACATATAAGTCCTCTTACCGAAAGTGATTATCTATGGAAAAATTTGAGACAATACTACAAATCAGTATTTACACTTTGTGTGATCCACTATGGATACGAGATCGAGACAATACAACAATCAAAGTGTGATTACTTGATAATAGGTTTGGACTTAACCAAAATCTATAGAATCACTATCAAGTAATACGGAGTTAACGTTTGTGTAATTTACTTTAAATTATAATAACAACAATTATAATTGCGGAAAGGAAAATTAAATGACATGGCGAGATTTTGTTAATGAGGAAACTGCAAATGCAGATAAACCCAGGGACCTAGTCCAGAATTGAAAACTCTCAGAATTAAGTCGTTATACAAAATATAAACCAATTTCGTATAATTGAGACCAAGTAACTAAACCTAGTTCACTTAGTTTCTTCAGTATCCATGCGCTTCCGACATTCAATAAGTGCACGCACTGAAACAATTCCTTTGGATCGTATTCCAAATAGTAAAGTAACAACAAATATGTTTGGTAATAACTCTCTTGATTCTTCCAGATGAAGATATATCAAGTCATAAGCAAAGGCTAATCTGTTTAACAAATAAACTCCTTTGCCTGGTCAGATCAATTTATCCAACAACTACCGAAGTAGCAGAGTTTAGATATGCAATCAATCAATATATATTCAAACAAGAAACTATAAGGTGATTTCGATCTTTACACAACTAATTAATCGAATAAATCCGATTCTAGTTGGATCCCAGACGATCAAGGTTTGTGCACACCCATAGATATAGAAACCAAATAAGAAATATTCTTTGTCTTCAAATCTTCTTTAATCTTCAATAAACACCTTCACAACACCACTTGAATCTCTTGTGATCAATCACGCACAAAACAAAGTCTGTTAATAATGGATTATCACACGATGTCTTTAGATCTACAAATAGTCTAAAGATCTCGTCGACACTTCGATCTAGTTTGGGTGAATCTTATATCAGAAGAGAAGATTCTCAAGAATAAACAAACTAGGTGTCATCAAAGTTCAACAACCGTTAGTCAATCAACTTAATCGAAAACTAAAATAAACTGCAAATATCTAGTTTCCCACCAACGGTACTCGTTGAGCTTCTTGATCCCACGGAATTCTTTAAACGAGTGGTCGTAAGAGATTTCGCCTAATTAGGGTACTTTCCTCTCCGGATAGACGGCTCCACCATAAACAACAAAAAGATGAAGTTTGCCTGGCTCTTAGGATGGATTGCTAGAAATGCAAACTTGGGTATTTATACATCAAGGATGTTTGGACACCAAGGAATTTCCAAAATCGAATATTCTCAAGATATGCGATAAATTCCCAAAATCGGTTTTCATAATTCCTGGAAATGCCTTGTCCAATATTTCCGAAATCTCACTAGAAAATCTCCAATTAGTAAATGCACATTACCAATTTTTATTTTCTAGAGATATCCATTTAATTGCTGGTAATTAAAAGCATATAAAATTAACAACCTTAATTAAAAGATTCTTAATTTATTTCAGTTTGGGATCTCCTTGAGTTATTAAGGAATATATTTGAACAATAAAAGATAAGAGTTACTGATCATGTTCAAAGTATGTTGACATCTTTTCTTTGTAAATTATTTTTCATATTTACAATCTAAGAATCAATTATACTACACTTCCAAACAAGTTTAGAATTGGTTCATCTGTATTACAAGATAACTATGTGATTGATCTAATATTAAATCACTAATCATGGGTTAGAGTTTTACCAAACACAAGGATCGGTTATGCCTCAATACGGTTAGTGGGACCGATTACATCAGTTTCCAGGATCGGTTACGCCAATTACCAGGACCGGTTACCATATACTCATGGTATTACGTGTGATCGGTTACACAAGTCACTAGGATCGATTATACCAATTACTAGGACCGGTTACTCCAATTACAAGGATCGATTACATAAATTTTTTGTGATCGATCACACCAATTACTAGGATCGGTCACACCAATTACAAATATCGATCATACCATCTCAAGTGATTACATAAGATCTGTTACACTAATAAAAGTCATACCAATTCATAAGTCAGGCACTGTGACTAGCTATACCAAGATACATAACAAGTTATGATCAGTTCTACTAACTCACACATATTGGTAATCCAAAGATATGAAATGAATAACAATACCAATAAGCCTAGAGATTTCCCTTTCGATTCATAAAACAAGTTCATAAATGTACTTCCTTTAAACAAATGTAAACATTATTTCCTAGGATGAAATCTTCACCTTTACTCATACACATAATCACAATAGCATTCATACGATTATGTCAATGTCATATATATACGAAGTTCAAAAGATAAGTGTTATACTTTGTATCCTAATTCCTTAACACTATGATTATGTGATCATGTCTTACTACTAGAGTATAATCATTCACAGCTTCGCAGTTATGTTTTCAATATATATAGCATGACTTGAAAGATATATTAGGAATGAAACAATTCAAGTCAAATATTACTAACCTCAATACGAAGGATGATATCGTCGTTGTAGCTCGTTACTTCTTCACATTCTTCAGGTCTTCGAGTAATACTTGTATGTCTCATAATCCTAGACTTTCTAGTCTAACCTATACGAAGTTGTCTCTAGTACATAATCAAGCGACTCTTAGATGAGTTTTGATTCACTAAAATATGACAACCAAACTTGACATACCAACGCTTGGTGGATTCAACCGAGTTATGCTCAAACAATTACATTCATATTACTAATTATAAAATATAATTTAAAAGTCTAAAATCTATCTAATACGATAAAAAAAGGTCATGGATCAATAACTGATTAGTATTGCACGTGCCTAACCCAAGTAACATCTCTTTGACATAAATTGTGTAATATACATAATTGCTCATGTGAGAAAAATATTTGTTTTGGAAACTGAAATTCACAATTATATGTTCAAATAAAAAAATGGAAAGTTTTACGTGTACGTAAGTTCCTTACTCTTGCTATCGGTTTTTACACTACAATCAAATCTTTGTGATGCTACCAATAAATATAAAAATAGTGGACAATATATCCCATTCATCCTAATATTTCGTAAAGTACAAAATTTAGAAAGAAAATCAAAATATTGTATAATGGTTTTACTCTAAATCAAAATATTAGTACTTGCACCTATTTTTCCTTTTTTAGTTAGGCTGAGACTGATTTACCCAATCAACGTGGTGCTCCTAACTAGTTGTTACCTCTCATAAAAAAAAAATCTTGTATTCCTAAAAGTCGATTTCCTAAACTGACCTATCCATTTCGCATTTCAGATATTGCTTCTCTCATCCAGGTGCACACGATATAACATTATTGATTATGAAGTCATTCTACAACATGAAATATTATTTAGAGGAGAGAATTTTTCCTCTTCTTTTCAATGCTTACTCATGGTGCCTGGACGGATTAGAGCTATGCCTTTTTTTAAACACATCACTCCAAAAAAAATAGTATTATCATAACAATAGAATAAGAGTGCAAAATCATTAAGATTATTTACTTCAATTTAATGTAACAAAAATATATGTAAGAGGTGTCGTGTTTCCGATTAATCATATAGAAACCTCGACTGACTGAAATATATGTCTGAAAAGACTATGTTGGATGCGTGCTGAAGATCAAGAAAGCTTTTAATGACATTGATGGTAATTAGCTGTATCATACACCATTTTTTTTTCTTTACTTTTCATTATTATTTTTCTGTTTTCCTAGGTGGACATAATTCAAAATTTGCAAGGCCTATGCGACATATATTGATTTCCTAAACAAAAGATAACAATAATAGGATGGGTTGATCCTGAAAATATCGTTAAGTTATTGAGAAGACCAAGAAAATGGTTACCATTTTCCATCAGAGTCTTCCCAATCCCCTGTATAACCACCAATAAAATTGCTACATTTGTAGGAGTTGATTTAGTTGTCCTTTTAGAAAATAATTCTTGAGAACTGGATATTGAAATATTACATAGATATGCAAGATATAATATCAAAAACAAAAAAGTGCAGTCTTAAAAACTCTTGAGCAAGCAAATTCAAAAGTAAAAAAGAACGCACTAAAATTTTCTACAATTCTATTTTCTTCTCGACTAAGCAATAAAATCAAATACGAAAAGGAAACATGCAACACAGTGGAACACCAACTTACTTTAATGTTTAGTTAAATTCAGTGATGTCTGATACCCTACCTAGATACCTACATGTGTGTGTGTGTGAGAGAGAGAGAGAGAGAGAGAGAGAGAGCGTGCATCTGGATGTGTGCGCGAGCGTGTTCGTCCGTGTGTGCGCGTATGTGTGTGTTTTTGTTTGTGTATGTGATCATTTCGTAAATAGCAGCCAATCGCCAAATTATAATGTGTAATCTTGAGAAATGGATATTGAAATATTACATAGATATGCAAGATATAATATCAAAAACAAAAATCTTTTAAAATTTTCTACAATATTTTCTTTATGTCCCTTTAATGTTTAGTTAAATAGATAGATAAAGCATAAGCATGATTAGGATATAATCTTTTAATTATATCTTTATGTCCCTATATAGATGAAAGCATAAGCATGATAGGATATAAAAATTGGTACTTGAGAAAATCTCACCTTTCTAGACCAAAAGGTTCTAAATACGTTGAAACCCAAAATTCGGCGTCATGCGATAGCCAAATTTTCATAATTTAGTTGATAAAAAAATACAAACACCCCTTAGTTTCAACCATGAGATTATCGTAATCAATTAGCCTATATTTGGAAATGTATATTTTCATTTAAACATAAAACAAATGAAATTCAATAAAAGAACCCCTAAAGTTTGTACATGAAGTGGTGTAAAAAGAAAGAATTTTCTCAAAAAATGTGACCTCAAAGTAGTTTGATTGGCCAGAATGTATGTTTAGGCGGAAGAAGATTGAAAGAACATGGAAAGAAGATTGAGCAGAAGTATGTTTTTGGATTTAAGTTTTTTCCTCTCTGCAATTTATCTCTCTTTCCCAATTTCTTTCTGATTTTCATTTACTCAAAAGCGGGGAGTTAGAGTTTTTAAATCGAATCTCCTACTGTGTATGAGAGAGATCCAGTTGTTTAGCTTTATGGAAGGTAGGTTTTTTGTTTTCGGTTGACCTGATTTCTCCGTTTTGATTTTGACTTTTGAGATGAGAAGAAGAGAATATGTAATGCATTACTTCTCAATTAAAGTGTGTATTCATGGGATCGACCTCAAACGTGGATTTATTAATTGGAGGTGGGGGGAATCAAGACGTCTCTTTATCCTGCCTAACTTAGTGAAACTTTGCTTTCTAATACAGAACAAAGAAATATGAAAAAAATAATATCTAGGGGTGTAACCAGTGCCATAACGGCAGGGCTCAGTAAAAATAATAATTTGTGTACTGATTTTGACTCATATCGTTCATTTGTAGCTATAATATAATGTGACATCCCGTTTTTTTTTTTTTTCAAATTTTCATGTATTCTAACCGAGTTTATTTTATTATTAGGACAATCAGCCACATCTTAAACTCTATAATGTTACCCATTTTGTGGAGAAACGGAATTAAAATAGTCTATTACTACTCACAAACACCCTCCACCACCACCAAACGATTTGCTACCACCCTTTTCACCACCAACAGTGACGTCCACCCGTCGTAAGCCATTCAGCGTAATTTTAATTAATCACAAACGTCATCTATAAAATTTGGATTGGACAAAATTAAATCGTCAATTAATTTATTCAATTATGTTTTTTTCCTTGTTATATTTTGTTTTACTTTAATAGTAAAAAACATGATTTATACAATCGGGTACTAAAGATAGCATGGTACCGTTTGGGTAATCCAACGGTCATGATTATTTTTTCTTATATGATATGTTATCATCCTTGAAAAATTTGGTATCTGCCTTTATCAATCGTGCTAAAAATAACCAATTATATCTTTCACAATACAATGTTACCCGGGTTGTATAGACACAAAACTAATATTATCCACAACTACTCACCGATACCCACCACCATAAAAACAGCCAATCGCGATTATTTCTTCCACCAGTACTAATATTACTTCCTCCACTACTCCAACGCATCCACCACTCACTAACACCCTTCACTGCTTCTACCACCCCTACTTACTCCGCTACCGCAAATAATGTCTTTTGATATAATTTTTGTTAAAATTATTTACTAATGAAAATATGTATTTATTAGGTTGATTGATGGAAATGAAAAATTAATAAATAATTCATTATGAGAAATTAATGAGACACCAATTAGTAAAACACTTATACTAATATTTAAGTTGAACAAATACCGACAGTAAATTAATGTACCTGCCTAGGGTTTAAGCACGGGTGTTATATATAAATTATGTATAATTATGTTAGATTATTAATTGAAAATAGTTTCTAGTCAAATCCTTATGGACTTTGAAACAAAATCCTGAAAAACGGGGCATTCATATATGATTATTTTGTAAATGCCAATCGGTTGTCAAATTATAAAGTGTAATCTAAATAATTTTATAAGTTTTTCTTTAAGTGTATCTATCAAGATGAAACCAAAATGCTACCTTCAAAAAGTCTAAGCAAACAAAAAGAAAACTTTGGTACTTGAGAAAACCTCACATTTCTAAACCAAAAAGTTGTGAATATATTAAAAACATGGCGATATGTGATAGCCAAATTTTCATAATTTGGCTAATAACATAATACATACATCCGTAAATTTCAACCATGAGATTATCACAATCAAGTAGGCTATCTTTGAAAAGGTATACTTCAGCTAAATACACAACAAATGAAATTTAAGAAAATGATAGAAACCCCAAAAATTCATACATGAAACAATGTAAAAATAAAGGGTTTTTTTTCTTCAAATATTATTATACCGGAGTAGTTTGATTGGTCATAGATGTACGTTTTGGTGGAAGAAGATTAAGAGAACACGATAAATTGTTTTCTTTTTCTTTTTCTCTTTTTGAAGGAACCTAGTCTCCATTAAGCTCTAATTGTAGTTGGATGATAACAATAAGAATTAACAAAGTATTTGTATTGATTTTGATGTAACCTTTTCCAACTCAGATCTTAGCATATCTTGAGTTTTCAATGCTTCAACAAGCTTAATATTTTCTTCTTCAAATTGTTTAAGAAAATCATAAACTACATTAGCAGAAATCTTCTCTTCGTGTTCTACATCCTGCTGATCATATGTAAAGTAGCAATTGACACTAGGATGATCCTCAGAGCCATAGACTTCATCTTCAACCTGTGTTCTTTTCTTTTTCCCTTTCAACCAAATACCACTTCAATTGTTATCAAGAACCCCTTCCATGTTGTTGCTAGAACTTGACATGAGAGATAAACTTGAATACAGAGATAACTTTGAATGAGATAACTCACCTCAAGTTTAAGGTATTTATATTGGTGAACACCTAGAAGTTTTCCAAGAATAGGGCCGGTTCGTGACCTCTAAATTCATTTGAGTTAAATAAGGAAAGAGTTTGTGAGCCGAACTTCCTTTACTCAAGAGTTTTTAACAAAGCATGAAATTACTTTCAGAGACACACTGTCTTCTTTTCCATATCTAAGAGCATTTCAAATGCTTACATAAGTAATTTGTGAAATATTTCAACAAACAATTTATAATCCCTGGAGTAAGCTCAACAATAAAAATTTGTAATGTCTTAGAAAATCACAGTAATATACAATACCTTCTATTACAAAGGACCAGAAGAACTATGCCATATAGTAGAACTATTTGAAACAAATAAAACATCTGTTTACTTAAATCCTCACCTTACATGATTTTTATAGATGATGAGGATTACAGTCATCTTGCTAAGAAATCATCAAGATGAGTATTTTTATACTCACCATTTGAGACTTTTTCACGTTTCAATTCAACTATACTTCTGTGTTTACCATTCGATTTCAAAAAGTTATCATAAAACTCACTATCGTCATGAAGAGAGATGAAGTTGGAAACTTTACCTGGGTTCTTTTGTATTTGAAAAGTACAAAAAACTTGCCTATGAGATCATTATAACCTGTAATTATCAAGTCTGTGTTTGCAAGTTGAGCAGTCTCTGTAAATGGTAAATCCTTAGATTTCCCAAGAAATTGAGTTCTTATTGGAACCCAGGTATGTGAAGACTTCTTTAGGTGTTTTTTGGAAATTATACCAAAACTTGTGTTCTTTGTTCTGTTTGATGAGTAAGTTGTACTAACATTCCTGGAAGGTGCCTTGATTCCTGGAAGACTTCTTTAGGTGTTTATTAGAAATTGTCAACAATATATTGCTTTATGAGAACTGAAGGTTCATCTAATTTAGAGACATATGGATATCCATCTCACTAATAGAATCCATAAAAACAGTTTTTTCAATAACTGGTGATGCATTAACAGAGACTGTACTCTTGTCCATAATACAAATTACTTCAAACACAAACTTATTAAGTCTAACAATATTTACTTGCTCTGATATATACCAATTGAAAACACAGGGGATACCGAATACACCCAACTTTTCCATTCGACAATCTATATAGACAAAAATTAATACAATAGCAAGTAGACCAACTGAATGATCCTTGACAATATGTATATAAAGTTTATATCTCAACCTCTACTCAATCAGTATGTATATAGACACACGGTCACGTGAACCTGAATGTTAAGCAAAGTACTTGGACGACCCCAAAAATCAATATCCAAGATCAATGTATCCAAATAATCCAATCGGAATTATGCCAAGTGATTAAACTTGTTATTTATCTTTCAAGATACAAATTCTACAAGAAACGAGTCTCGTAATCAATTACAATTAAGCGGACTATATACTTAGATTGAATACTACAAACCTGTTGATTTGGGGTAAAAACTGTTTCTGCTGGTTTTGGTGAATTTGGGTGTGTTGATGAGAAACAAATTTAGACCTAAACAAATGCACTGCACGGGAGTACTTTAGATTCGAGAGATCAATTTGTACAATCCTGGCTTAAACCAAGAAATGTCCATTCCAGTCTTGCTTCGTCACAAAGTAAAGAAGAAGGGTTGGTCTTAAGGTGGGAAGCAAAGAAGGTGTTGAGACCAGAATGGTTAATTATGAAGGTGTGGTTATTTATGACTTGTAACAGAATTTGAAACTGGCTTGCGGAATGTAAGCTATCAGTTCTTTGGTGTTTTTCTGGATACTGTATTGTTGTTAACCAAAACTCTGTTGTTTTGTCGAAATAGGTAAAAACCTATTTATACAAGTCATAATTGAACGCACCCTGATCTCGGAGGAAGTGGGAGTGGTTGAGTGATTAAGAAGTTGGGTAATGTGTAAGTGCCAAAAACCACGCCCCCACTATGGAGGAAACGGGTTTGTTTACACCCACTACTTCTTGCCGCCACTAACTGCCATGCTTTCCTGACACTTTCTTATAATGGGCGTGTTGCACACCGCATGCTGTAAACCGCCAGACCAATACCCTGATGAGCATCCCATAGTTTGTGACATGTTTGATGTCTCGAGTATTTTCGTGGAATATGTGTAGCAGATTATCGAATGGGTATTGTATGCAATACCTAGCTATTCTGATTAATTGTATGCCAACTGTTCGTACCCAAAAATAATTCTAGGCACAAAACACGATTGATTTGATGTTGATTAAATAAATTAGGGTTATGAAACAAATTGAAGAAGAATAAAGAGACACAAGAATTTAACGTGGTTCGGCGATTGATGCCTACGTCCATGGATGGAATCCCATAGGGAGAGATTTTATTGATATGATGATTACAATAATCGTGTATGGTTAACAAAACCTAGAATTCCATATCCTTTGTGCTGAGATTTAGCCTCTATATATAGGCAGAAATAGATGTAGCTTTAGGGTTTTGATAGTTATCTCAATAACTTCCCTCATCTGTATAAATCCCAAAAAGCATCCAGATTCATGATAAACCCTAATATTTATCATAATCCTTATTTATCCTAAAAAATAATTATCTTGAATAATTATTAATATTTAAGATAATTATCCCCTTTATTTAGGATCCTGTATTTATCTCAAATAATATTAATAATTATAAATAAATAATTATTTATGACTCTTGGGCTTCAATAATAAGCCTAGTGGGTTTCCTCAATAAACCCACCGGTTTTCCTAACAACCCAAACCAGGCTTCCACAATATTCCATGTGGGTTTCCACAATAAACCCACCGGTTTCCACAATAAACCGTACTAGGCTTCCACAATAAGCCATGTGGGTTTCCACAATAAACCCACCGGTCTCCATAATAAACCGTACAAGGCTTCCACAATAAGCCATGTGGGTCTCCATAATAGACCCACTGGTTTCCACAATAAACTATACAAGGCTTCCACAATAATCCATGTGGGTCTCCACAATAGACCCACCGGTTTCCACAATAAACAATACAAGGCTTCTACAATAATCCATGTGGGTCTCCACAATAAACCCACCAGTTTTCATAATAAACCGTACAAGGCTTCCACAATAAGCCATGTAGGTCTCCATAATAGACCCACCGATTTCCACAATAAACCGTACAAGGCTTCCACAATAAGCCATGTGGGTCTCCACAATAGACCCACCGGTTTCCACAATAAACCGTACAAGGCTTCCACAATAGACCCACCAGTTTCCACAATAAACCGTACAAGGCTTCCATAATAAGCCGTGTGGGTCTCCACAATAGACCCACCAGTTTCCACAACAAACCGTATTCTTCTCGTTCCAAATAGCTTGTGCGGCACACACGTATACTATTTTAATAGGGTACAAACACCAACTAAGTAGCAGAGATAGCCATGTATGGCAAGTCAAAATCAGGAGACTTTCCACAAGATTATAGCGTGTGATGCTATTAGATTTGTCTTGGTTGGTAACCTAAGACTTACCATAGGCCGGTCAATTTTGTGGCGAATTTGGACGGCTGAGATTGTAATTCATGAGAGAGAGTGGCCGTTGATTATGGCCACATTCCATTGGCATCTGTTAATAGCATAGTGGCGCCATTAGCATATTCCAGTGGCATATTTATTGCATGCCAGTGGCACAACGACATGGTTGGAATATGCCAGTGGCATAGTGGCGTGAATAGCGCCTGGCGTAGCCGTGGCCGCTATATTTTGGCATATTGGTGTTAGACCCAAATATGGCTCGGAAACATTAGTTCCAGTTTCATATCAAAATTAATGACCTAAATAGGATTACATGGATTGGTTGGTATAGCAACCTTACCTAAATTTGGGTTTGGCATACCGAAACCCTAATTGGCACGTATGTCATGTGGCCGCGGCACAATGACGTTTTTTTGTGAAAACGGTGCCATGGCCACGCCAAAGGAATTATGGCAGGGCCATTACATGGGGATGGCCATCGGAGCAAGGGAATCTATGAGTGGCTATAGCATGGCGCCATTTTTAGGGTTTCCTGGGTCCCGCGTGGCTCATGGCATGTTGTGGGGCCCAAAGTGGCGTAATTTGGGCTATGACTGGAAATTAGGGTTTTGACTAATGCCACTAAATAAAAGTCGTGTTTTCTATTAATGTGCCCTAGTTGTTGTCCGTTATGGCGTTTGCCACGAACAGAAAGTGGATTAGCATGCGGCTGCTCTATTTGTGGCACGTTGGCATGTTACTGCGGCAGAGTGGCATGTTGGCATGCCGATTAGCACATTGGCATGACCTGGCACATTAGGCATTCCAATTAACATGTTGGAGCGGAATTACACGTTTTGCGTGCCATTAGCATGTTGGCGCGGTTTTGGGAAGCTAATTGGCGTTGTGACCATCTGGCACAATTTGCCTCTTTTAATACTGTGGCGGGTTTAAAGCGACCTGATTAGTAGACAAGAAAGAGGGTCGACAAGTATGGTCCCGTCCACAACTCATGTGCATGTGGCGGATTTTAAGCGACCTGATTGTTCGATGGGAAGAGGAGGGCCGGTCAAGCAGCATGTGGGGTGTGGCCATCTGCAAGTGGCGTCGGCTGGCCTATGGCACGACCACACCTTATTTTGTTGCTGCTCCTATTTTTCGCGACTCCTCTTTTATTCCTTGTTTTCTGATTTTGGATAGGATTTTGCACCTACTAATCCATGTCGGATCAATTGCCTAGTTTTCCTAGGTTTAGTTTCGACCAGCAGGGTCTGATATACTGCGCGGGGCGCAAAAACCCTAATTTTTCAAATTAATTAGGTTGAGTTTTGAATTTCGTGAATTATCACAAAATTGATTGAACTATGCATATCGACACAAAGTTCTTTAAATTTATTGCCAGATAGCAATATGCTTTCCGATTGAGTACTTTTATGCAAGACCTTAACCTTGATACTTAGGGGAATTCATGCTACTCTCTTGCGAGTGAACACTAATTGTCATATCATATCAAGATTAAGGTTTCAGTCGGGAAACATAGCACATAAATTATTCAGTAAATCTTATATTAATGAATAATACAGGCATGGTACCGAAATTTACAGAACATCTGGTATTGTTGCTACGTGCACCATTCTGGATAAATTTCGTATAAATATATCGGATTGCTCAATAAATGCGTAAGTGACGAGGTTGGGCACTCATCACTTTTACGTGGCTCTATTTCCTTGCAGAGTGACGTCTCCACTTTTACTTGGCTCTGTCTCTTTGCAGAATGACAGCATAATAAATGCATGGTTTTACAATTTTATCCCTGAACTAAAAACCACCATCAACACCTGTGTAAATCCAATTATAAAGATTAACAATATAATTCGGAAAAGGAAAAACACAAGACACCATAAATTTTGTTGACGAGGAAACCGCAATAGTAGAAAACCCCGGGACCTCGTCCAAATTTAAACACTACATTGTATTAAGACGCTACAGACACTAGCCTACTATAACACTTCAGAATGGAACGTAGTTGAGACCGAACCCACCTCCATGATATTTAGTTACAGTCGTGTTCCTTATGTCTCTTGAACCTCGCAGGGATCTATGCACTTAATTTCCTCAGATGTCGTCATTTACAGCCTAAGAGTTGCTTCGCCAAAGTGAATACTTTTGATACCAATCTTCCTCTAACATATAAGCCTGTTTGATTTCCGTTTAGATCAAAGATCAAGGTGTGGAAATCTGTTTGCAATAGATAGAGCTAGCAAACCTCATAAATCTTGAATTTACGGCTCCCGAAGAGTATCCTAGATTCTTAACCACCTCTCATGAAAAATCTTCAAAAGATTAACTAAGATCATTTTTCAGATATCTATCTTGAGGAATCACAAAGTCTGAGACGAAGAGAACTTTGAAATTTCAATCTATCTTGAATGAAAGAGATTACAAGAACCTCGATAAAAGAAAAGCAAGATCAGGATACACAAACTATCAAGGTAAAAATAGTCGGACCTGACTTCAGGAATCCCCAAAGCGAAGCCTTTTAGTCGTAGACCTAATTATGTTTCTCAGAGAAAACCTAGGTCAATAGAGGACGACTCTAGAATCAACTAGGACACAAAGTGTCAGGGATTGATTTTCCCAGTTGAAAGAGATGCTTTATTTATAGTTTTTACAAGACCAGGCGTTGCTTTGAATCCAAGCTAAGATATCTTGAGAATCAAGCAAACTCTATTCTTTAAAAATATAATAGAAAAATATACATTTAGGTCCGGTTACAGAACCGTGTATAATGATTGTTGGGTTTGGCAAGTTAGTCAAGGAACTAAAAGCAATTTGATATTCATTCAAACATCTAAGTCTTTAATCATTATGCACACACATAAATTTTTAAATGATCAATGAAGTCTTAGAAGTGTTTAAGAGTGAAAACGTGGGGTATAACAACCACACCCAATATTTCTTTCGGAAATCTGTATAAACTAAACTCCAATATATTTCCGAGAGAACCAACTTAAAAGTGAGACTTAATCAAGAAAGATATCAAATAGCTTTATCTCTTTCTCAATACAATCAGTAAATCAACTAAATATAAATCCATGAGACTGATTGATATGATAATAACTCGGATGGTACCAAAGACCAATGACAGAGTGTCAATCAAGTCATATCCAACAAACAAGGTCGGATTTATCAAATATGATTGAACTACGCACAACCTGTGATATTTCAATTATATAAACAAATATAATGCGGAAAAGAAATAACATAGACACCAGAAATTTTGTTAATGAGGAAACCGCAAATGCATAATAACCCTGGGACCTAGTCCAGATTTGAACACCACACTATATTAAGCCGCTACAGACTCTAGCCTACTACAAGTTAACTTCGGACTAGAACGTAGTTGAGCCCAAACCAAGTCTCACACTGATTAAGGTACAGTCGCGTTCCTTACACCTCTTGAATCCCAATAGGACTCTACGCACTTGATTCCCTTATATGATCTCACCCACAACTAAGTGTTGCTACGACCCAAAATCGAAGACTTATAAACAAATCTGTCTATTTTGGTTGTTGTTTCCGTATTTAGATAAATCAAGGTGAACATGAAACTCAACTAATAATCCGGTCCTATACTCTCGAATAGCAGCCTAGAAATATTAGTCACCTCACAATAACCTAACTGATTAACAGAAAAAGTTATTGTGGAATTACAAGAGTTTGAGACGAAGAACAGTTGTGATTACTTTTTATATCTTACCCATCGGAGATAAATCTCGAGAAAATCTTAGAGAAGATTAAACTCAACTTGATAGAAAAAGTAAGATCGGAATACACAACTGCAGAGAAAATAGTTGGATCTAGATTCACGAATCCCAAATGAAATCTTCAAGTCGTTAACCTAATAATGGTTTTGGAAAACCCTAGGTTAATGGAGAATCGACTCTAGTTTGCAACTAGGACACACGAGAGTGTCGGGATTAGGTTTCCCAGATGTTAGAGTTCTCCCTTATATAGTGTTTCTAACTAGGGTTACTTACAATCAAAGCTAAGATAGCTATAGTTGCAGGAATTCCTACACTACACCCCTCACAAGAATTCATAATAATCAACACATATTTGAAGATTAAGAACATCACTTTTATTGATTAATTCTCAGAAATATTACAAGAAATGAAAGAAATCAAGAATACAACCGCTCTCTTAAACTTTCTCTCTCCTCAAAACTTTCTCAATACTCTCAAATTGATCTCTCCCCTCCTGAATCTATTAGTTCTCTTTATATAGGGTAAGTACATAGTGGATGACAGCTAAGGCATCCTTTAATTTCGGATCTGAATTGCGATAATCTCGCAAGCTTATTAGTGGCTTTCCTTCGCAAACCTCTTTTATTCGCAAGACTATCACACTTTCTTTATGTTTGTGCTATCGTCATCTATTGCGTTATTTTTCTAATCATTCTGCGACATTTGTAATGAGCAGTTGAAAATTTCGCAAGAGTGTTGTAGAACCAGAATGTCGCCATGATATTACTCTTGCGAGATTAACAACACTTCTGCGAACACCACCGCGAGTTCTTCAACAACACTTTGCGAGTATCACAAGATAATTTAAAGAGTGACATAATAGCCGACGAATGAAGAAATACGAGAAGAGCATGATTATCTTGCTATGGTTACAACGCTTGCGAGAATTGACATTATAACTACTGCGATAATATCGCAAGTCAGATCCGAAATTAAAGGACAGCTTAGCTATCATCCACTATGTAACTACCCTATATAAAGAGACCCAGTAGATTCAGAGAGGGGATGATGTATTTTTTGAGTGTTGATAAAGTCTTGAAGAGAGAGAAAATTCAAGAGAGCGGTTGTATTATTGATTTCTTCCATTTCTTGTAAACATTTCTGAGAATCAAATAAGAAAGTGTTGTTTTTAATCTTCAAATATGTGTTAATTAATGTAAATTCTTATCAAGGATGTAGTATAGGTTTTCATGCAACTATATTTTGGCGCTAGAAACAGGGACTGAATTAACAAAAATCACCGAAAAATCGAGGTAGAAGAGGAGAGTTATTCAAGATTAAGAAGATAATTGAACAAATCAGTGAAATAGTTGAAGGAAGAATGATCAGAGCCAAAGAGAATTGTAGGAAATTTTAGTGTGGTATGGTAACAAGAACAATGATCGACAAATTTCATGAAAACATTAAAGGGAAGATACATAAACGAGATTTTGAAGGAAAGAAAATTATGACGGTGGAGAAAATATCACCTCTGAAGGATTGGGAAAAGCAGAAAATCACATTCACAACAGCAGAAATATCAAGAGAAAATTTGAATCATACATCTCCTTTGGTAATCACGGTATCCACTATACGAATGAACAAGGAAAAATCAACAAGATCTGCGGAAGAATGGGCTGTGAATAGAACTTTGGTGGATACATGAAGTTTTGTAGATATAATATTTTATCATACATTTAAGAAAATGGGATACAAGGACGAAGATATGTCTCGTTCAACTTATCATATTCATGGCTTTGGAAAATGTATAACAAAACCTAAAGGCGAAATAATGGTACGAATTCCGCTAGGAGAGATTGAAACACAAGTAACATTATGTGTGGTAGATATGGAATCACCATATAACATCCTATTAGGGCGAACATGGATACACGCAATCAAGGTTGTAGCATCAACATTGCATCAATGCATCAAATTTCCTATGCCCAGTAAAGTTGGAGAAATTAGAGGAGATACTGATCATGCAAAACTGTGTTATCAAATCGAAGTGAGAAATTATGAAGGGCGTGCAAAGCTGCGAAAATTTCGTAGAAAAATGGCGAAAGAGACAAAGAAAGAAGAAGAATTTAAAGTTTACATGATAAGAGCAAAAGAAGGAAAAGGAATACCCAGCGAAATTTTGCAAGAAGGGGATAAACCTGCGAAAGTTATGAAAACATCAACACCAATGGGAGAACCTGAGGCCAGCTACACCGCAACATAACCAACAAAGGAAGTAAATATTGGAAGTGAAGAAGAACCTAAGATGCTGAAAATTGGAACTAAAATGGATGCAGATGAGGAAGAGCGAACCGTAAACCTCTTGCGAGAATATAAGGACATCTTCGCATGGAGTATGGATGAGATGCCTGTAATAGATCCATCAGTTGCATGTCATAAGTTATAAATTAACAAGGATGTAAGACCATTTAAACAAAGGATAAGAAAAATCGCAACAACATACCATTCCCAAATAGAAGAAGAATTGCAGAAAATGCTTGGCGCAAGAATTATAAGGCAAGCAAAATACCCAGAATGGATTGCAAATATGGTGGTGGTTCCAAAGAAAAATAAGGGGATAAGAATTTTCATAGACTTTACTAACTTAAACAAAGCTTTTCCTAAAGATAGCTTTCCATTACCAGATATTCCTCAAATGGTCGAATCAGCAGCAGGAAATGATAAAATATCTTCATTAAATGGGTATAAAGGATATAATCAGATTCCTCTCGCTGAAGAAGATCAAGAGCACACCGCATGCTTTGTACCAAGAGGATTGTACTGTTATACAAAGATTCCCTTTGGTTTACGAAATGTTGGTGCAACATATCAAAGAATGGTGGAAAAAGTGCTTGCAAAATGGATCCATAAAACATTAGAGGTACATGTAGATGACATGTTAGTCAAAAGTAAAGAAGCTAAAAACCATGTGCAAGACTTAAAGGAGATTTTCGATCAAATGCAACATTTTAACATCAAGGTGAATCCCGAAAAATGTACTTTTGGAGTAGCTTCAGGAAAACAATTGGGGTACATTGTGTCAAAGGAAGGAATACAAGTTAACCCATACAAAGTACAAGCAATTCGCGACATGCCAACACCAGTAACAGTAAAACATGTGCAGAAGTTGAACGGGCTCTTAGCCTCGCTAGGAAGATTTATCTCGCGATCTTCAGATAAATGCAAGCATTTCTTCAACATACTTAAGAAGGGTACAAAATTCAAGTAGACAGATGAATGTGAGAAGGCTTTTCAAGGAGTTAAAGAATATTTAATGAACATATATATCTTACAGAAACTAGAGCCCGGAGAAGAATTATTGATCTACCTTGCGACAACTTCGCACGCGTTAAGTGCAGTATTACTGCGAGTGGATGCAGGAATAGAAAAACCAATTTATTATATCAGCAAAACATTTAATACTACAGAGAAAAATTACTCAAAGATTGAGAAGTTAATTCTGGCATTGGTTTATGCAACCTTTAAACTTCGCATCTATTTTCAAGCACATAAAATAAAAGTATTAACAAAGGTACCAATTGAGTCAGTAATGAAGAATTCAAAAAGATCAGGCAGGATTAAGAGATGGAATGCACAAGTAGGGCACTTTGAAATCAAATACGAAATCCTATCCTCGCCAAAATCACAAGCTGTAGCAGATTTTTTAGCAGAATTTCCTCTAGAAGATGATGAAGCTGTAGAAGAAATGATGGACATAGAAGAAGAACATGGAGACCCAAAAGATCTATTAAAAGAACCCAACATGTGGGAAATATTGGTGGATGGATCATCAAATGGGGAAGGTAATGGAATTGGAGTTGTCTTTATTTCGCCAGAAGGAGAAAAAATGCCTTTTTCATTTCGTCTGGAATTCACGTCCACTAATAATGAGACGGAATATGAAGCGGCGGTGCATGCGTTAAAATTCGCAATAGAAATGAAGTTGGAAAATGCTAGAATTACTAGTGACTTGCAATTGGTTATTCGCCAGATAAAAGGAGAATACACAACAAATGAACCATCTTTGAAGAAATACAAGAAACTCGTTGAAGAATTGTCTGCGAGAATTCCAAAAATAAAATAGAGACATATATCAAGAAAAGATAACAGACTCGCAGATGCTTTTGCTTTCATATCTAGCATGATGATAAATCCAGCTGCGAGATGCATAAAAATTCAGACACTTGTATCACCCTCAATCAATAAGGAAGAAGAAAATGAAGCATATGTGATGATGATAGAAGGTGGTGAAGGAGAACCAAAAGGAAATATTGCAGATTGGCGAACAGAACTTCTTGCATATTTGGAAAGAGGAGAGACACCAAGAAATAGATTAGAAACACATAAATTAAAAAGCCGAGCAACAAATTATGAATTGAGAGATGGAGTATTATATTTCAATTCTTTTAATGGACCATCGCTAAGATGCTTGACAAGGGAAGAAGGACAAAATATTTTAAAGATGTTGCATAGTGGAGACGCTGGTAATCACAGTGGGGGAAGATCTTTGGCATACAGAACAAAAATACAAGGTTATTATTGGCCATACATGCATGAGGACGCGAAGCAACTTTCAAAACGATGTGAAGATTGTCAGCGATATGGAAAGAAAATACATGCACCAGGGGCACCATTATCATCCTCAACCAGTGTGTGGACTTTTCTAAAATGGGGGTTGGATATTGTGGGACCATTTGTACCGAGATCTGGACAAAGAAGATATTTAATTGTCGCTATAGATTATTTCACAAAATGGGGAGAAGTAAAAGCAGTGCAACACATTCGCGACAAAGACATTTTTACATTCATATTTGAAAATATAATTTGCATATTTGGGATTCCTGCACAGTTGGTATCTGATAATGGAAAACAGTTTGAAGGACAGAATATCGAATTGTTACTTAATGTATTTAAGATTAAATGTGGAAAATCAACACCACTATATATATAGGCCAACGAACAGGCAGAGGCAACAAATAAGAC
This sequence comes from Papaver bracteatum, assembly GCA_023529315.1. NCBI lineage: Eukaryota > Viridiplantae > Streptophyta > Magnoliopsida > Ranunculales > Papaveraceae > Papaver > Papaver bracteatum. The sequence continues at coordinate 2,672,068 of JAJJWX010000136.1, forward strand.
AATTGCAGATATACTGAAGAAGAAATGAGAAAGACACCACAGGGCATGGTGCGAACAAGTACATAATGCAATATGTGATTACAATACAAATAGACGGGAAACTACCAGAATGTCACCTTTTTGTTTGACATATGAGGTTGAAGCTGTGTTACCAACATAAGTTGCTATTCCTACAACAAAAAGAGAAGTTTGGGATAAGAATATTAGTGCAGGTATGATTCTAAATAAACTTGATGAGTTAGAAGAGAGGAGAGAAAAAGCCCTACAACATATGGAAAATTATCAGCGGAGATTAGCTCGCGAGTATAACAAACGTGTCAAAATACGTGAGTTCCAGCCAGGTGATTTAGTGTTGCGAGAAACACCAGTGTATCAGTGAGAAAATGGTGGAAAGCTAGTGAGAAAATGGGATGGACCATATATCATTAAAGAGATAGTTGGAAATGGGGCATACAAATTAATGGATCCAGAAGGTAGAGATGTTGGTTAAAGACTTGATAGACCATGGAATAGATTATATCTGAAAAGATATTATCAATAACAAATTCTGCGAGATGCTGGTATATTATATGATAAAACGGATAATAAATTTTTCTTTCTCTATCACCACTGCGAGATTCTTCAAATGACAGAGCAAATAAGAAACGCGAAAATATCGCAAAAAACGCAAATAAAATTTCGCAGAGACATAAGAATGGGACGAACCTTTATGGTGTACACCCAAGTTCGCGAATAAAATTTTGCAAGAGGAAAATGTAAGACCTAAAGTGCGTCATATAAGGGGGTATCTCTTTGCATGTCTCAGGGATAAGGTTATACCGCTGCTGGAACCTAAGTCATGGAGATGTTGGGGTTAAAGAAAACCTATCCGGGGGAGGTACCTTGGATTTCCAACTGTATAAGTTTATACCCTGGTTGGACGATCGAGGGTCTCTTCTAAGGAGTGAAAAGTATGACCAAGGCGCCGAGGTATACGGTTGAGCCAAGGGTGCCCGGGGCGTACGAAACTACCCTGGACATTCTTGGCAAGTCTTGGCTATGATGCACTCGGCCCGAAGAAAACCCCACTTAGGGTGCAGTCTTGTAACTATAAGCCATATAGGCATAAAGGACAAGAGGCTGTGAAAACAGCTGGTTGTTGTTAAGACCAGATGGGAGGAGCTAGTCTTGTATGGCCGATGTTCCCTCCTTGAAGAGTAAACTAGGGGGAAGATAAGGGCGGCACCCTCCATTAGGGAGATGATAAGTTTCTAAAGATGGCAATGTCATAGGGTTTTATGATCGCAAGAACATTTAGGCCTATCATATTTCCGCGTGACAAATATTATACATAGGCAACAAGCTATGAGAAAAAGTTAAGATGAGATCAATGGGTTTTTACATGAAAGTGTAAAGACGTCCTGCGATTTCATCGCAAGATGGCAATGTCATAAGGCTTTGTTCTCGCAAGGGAGCTTAGACTTTTCATATTGTCGCAGAGAAATTGACAAAATATGGATAAGGCAAGATCAACGGGTTTTTACATGCAAATGTAAAGACGTCCTGCGATTTTGTCGCAGACACAAAAAATTGGCAAAATAAGACCTTTAACTAGGAAGGCAAAATAAGACCAACAAAATAATCCCAAACATTAACTATTTTCTTTTAAGAATGAATTTAATATTTGTTCATCACAGAAGAGATGATGAGAAACAAGTATCCTTCAGAATTTATCAGAAATATTATTCAGAATCACATAGCAGGATTATTCATAATTTCGCAGAAGTATTCATAATATCGCAGTACTATACATAATTTCGCAAGTACTATTCGCAACACAGTTCGCAAGGAGAAAATGCGGGAAACACTTGTTCATCACAAGAAAGATAATGAGGGGAAAGTATGGGAGTTGATAAATAAAATATCATTATCTTCCTTGAGAATATTCAAAATAAAAAAAATAAAATTGAATTCCAAAGTTGCATAAAGATACATTGCTCGCAAGAAAGAGGAGGAAAAAGAAAAAGAAAAAAAAAACAAAACTCAAGCTTCAATATTGGTCTCGCCATTAGTCTCGCCAGCTTCATTCTCCTTGTCAATATTCATCGCGTCACGATCATCTTGAGTTTCTTCTTCATCTAACTTTTCACCAGTAATTGCTTCACCACCAGTAGCTACTTCTTTAGAAGGACTTTTTTCTTCTTCTGTTGGGTCTTCTTGAGAGACATCTTCTTCACCACTTGCATAAATTAGATCATCATCAATGGGAAGAGGAATATCATCATCATCTACTTCTAGAGGCTCGACAGATACAAGATGGAGAGACTGGGATATCAGAATGTCATTCACAAGAACTTCATCACTAAGATGAACCTTGCGAAGGAAACCTTTATCACGATTTCTAATATCCATATTTTTGAAGTATTCAAGGTAGTCATATCTCCTCTCTGCACGATCGCGAGATTGAACAAGGTTGGCGGTGAGCACTCCATTTTCTTTGCGAACTTTAGCCAGTTTTTCAGTCAAATCAGAAATGGTAGAATGAAGGCTTTTTTCAGATTCTGCGAGAAACATAAATTGACAAGAAAATATTCAGATAAAAATCTCGCAAGAAATATAGCAGAGATATTAAATATAAAATTAACAATTAAGGCAGTCAAAATGACTACCTTCTTTTTGAGAAGTTAAGTTTTGAATTAGTGTTAAGAAACAATTCTCCCATTGGTTCATGGCATCATCAAAATTATCTCCAACTATACCCTTCAGGTGAGATTTTATAATTTCTTCTTTGGAGAGGAGATAAGTATTTTCTTTTGCTAATAAGGAGTAAGATTCTTCTAATTGAGAATATTAATCTTGGAGTTTATTGGCATTTAAACTTAGAGTTAACCTGCCTTTGATAAGTTTATCTTTCTCAAAGGCAGAAGATTCAGTTACTTCCTTGAGTTAGTATTTTAATGAACGAAGAGATTGTTCTTGGTCGTTACATACTTTCTGAAGAATATTTATTTGCTGCGAGGAGATTGCCATCTTGTTTAAAAAGCTACATTTCTCCTGAGACAAAGTTTTATTTTCATCTGATAAAGATTCCATCGCCAAGTTAGCTTGGGTTAACAAATATGAGAGGCGGGTAACTTCGCTACTTAATAGATTTTGCCTTTGTGCTAATTGATCGTTCTCATTGGTAAGATTATCTATTGGATCAATTGAGTATGTGTCAAGATTATCTAATCTATTATATTGATCCATCCAAGAATCTCTCTCAACACGGGCTTCTTCAGCGACAGACTCAAATTGAAATATCTTCATTAATCGTTTCTGATTTAAAGCTAAATAGGCAAACCAAATATTTAAAAGGAACTTGAGTACAGAAAAGATGAAAATCTACTAGAACAGAAAAATTAGAGGAAGATACAGAAGAACTATACCTTTTATCTCCTTGTTTTAATCGCGAAGATTTTCGCAATCTAGTAAAGAGTTGCGAAGCTTGTGATCAAGAATATCACATTCTGAATTTTTGGCTTGGAGACTTCTCTTTAGAGCTTCAACTTCATTTTCTAAAGACGCTAGTGAAGCAGTTCGATCAGAACCAAAATATTTGATTAAAGTCTCGCAGACATCATATTTGAAAGGGTCAGTAGAATATTTCCTGACATCATCTAAAATGTCAGAAAAAACTTTAAAAGCTGTATCAACCCCTACTGATGCTTCTTTAGATGAGGGAAGAGGTGCAGAGGGTAAAGTGGTAATGGTGGCGAGTTGGAGATTTGAGTCATTTGCGATGGTTGCATCACCAGAAGGTGGGGTGTCTGGAAAAGTAACGGTTGGAAGTAAAATAGGAGAGGAAGAAGCTTTGTTCATAACAGTTTTGGGAGTCTCATTCATTGGAGGATTAATGGCATTCTCGCAAATAGATGATGGAGGTTCCATCTGCGAAGTAGTAGAAACAGATTTTGAAGATGAAAATTTGGGAATAGTAATATCAATCTCAAAAGCCTTGGCTTTGCGATATTTCTTGCGAGGTTTAACAACATTTTCATCACCCTACGAGTAATAATATAGATAAGAAACAGAGGCAACAATATTTTTATTAAGACAACAAATGTTTCTTCCTACCTTATGACTCACAGACTTCCTTTTCTTTTCAGTGAGTTTTTGTTGTGAATCTTCGAGAAGATTAGGGTTTTGGTCGAAAAATTGGGTGTTGGATGTAGTTCCACTGAAAAGAAAACATAGTATGAGAGTTATATAGAATCAAGCAAAAAAGATCAAATAAAGTGAATAAATATGATTTAGACAAGCAAAATCGAGTTTAATAACGTCAGAAGAACACATACCTTGGAGATTCCATTGAAGTAGTAGCAGGTGAATTTGCAGAAGAAGAAAGTTGCAGGTAGAAATTTTTTGCAGAGAATGAAGAGATGAAGAAGACGAAGAAGTAAATGAAGAAAAAATATTTCTTTGATAGGTTTTCTCTATTATAGACAGAAGGATGGTAACCGGGTAATAAAAGATTAACCGGTAAAAATAGGAATATTCGACACATGTAGGCGGTAACACTTAATTTACGGAGTTTTGTTGATCATAGAAGATGAAACGATGAATAGCTGCGGCATTTTATTTCTCATGATCTTTCCTCCTTCGCAGAAAAGACATGAGAAGAGGCAAGATGTAGGACCAGAATATCACCATGATATTACTCTTGCGAGATTAACAACACTTCTGCGAACACCACCGCGAGTTCTTCAACAACACTTTGCGAGTATCACAAGATAATTTAAAGAGTGATGTAATAGCTGACAAATGAAGAAACACGAAAAGAGCATGATTGTCCTGCGATGGTTACAACGCTTGCGAGAATTGACAATATAACTACTGCGATAATATCGCAAGTTAGATCTGAAATTAAAGGACACCTTAGCTGTCATCCACTATGTAACTACCCTATATAAAGAGACCCAGTAGATTCAGAGAGGGGATGATGTATTTTTTGAGTGTTGAGAAAATCTTGAAGAGAGAGAAAATTCAAGAGAGCGGTTGTATTATTGATTTCTTCCATTTCTTGTAAACATATCTGAGAATCAAATAAGAAAGTATTGTTTTTAATCTTCAAATATGTGTTAATTACTGTAAATTCTTATCAAGGGTGTAATGTAGGTTTTCCTGCAACTACAAGTGTTGTTGTTAGCTTCGCAAGATTATTGCTCCTGCGATATTCTGATCCTACATCTTGCCTCTTCTCATGTCTTCTCTGCAAAGGGGAGAAGATTATGAGAATCTCCATCTCTTCAAAATGCCGCAACTTCCTATATTTACATATTCTCTTCATGACAAAGCCCCGTAAATTAAGTATAACCGCTTACACATGTCGAATATTCCTCTTTTTACCGGTATTTTCATTATTATCCGGTCACCATCCCTTTGTCTATAAAAGGTAGAATCTGGTACATAAATAATCTTCTTCTTCTTCTTCTGCTTCTCCGTCTTCCTCGTCTTTTCGTTTGTTTGTACTTTTTTCCGTCTGCAACTTTCTTCCTCCAAAGATTCATCTGCTACTTCTTTCATGGAGTCATCAAGGTATATGTTCTTCTAACATTGCTAAACTCAAAATTGATTATCTAAATTATGTTCATCAAAATTATCTTATCTGTCTTTATTTAATTTTTTGTAATTCCCATACTGTGTTTTCGTTTCAGCGGAATCAATTCTAACACCAAATTTGTAGTCCAAAACACTAATTATTCTAGAAATTCGCATCAAAAATCCGCTGAACAGAAAAGGAAGCCTGCGAATCATAAGGTAGTAAGAAACATTTGTTTTCTTAGTAACAAGATTGTTGCCTCTGTTTCTTATCTAGATTGTTATTCGCAGGGTGATAAGAACACTAATGTGCCTCGCAAGAAATCTCTCCAGGTTAAAGTTGTTGATTTTGCTGTTACTATTCCCAAATTAATTTCTGCCAGTTCTATTCCTACACCTTCGCAAACTGAACCTCTAATTTCTGTCTGCAAGGACATCACCATAAATATCCCTGCCTCAACTGATCCTTTTACAAATGAAATTCCTGAAATTTCTACGAATGAAGTTTCTTCCCCTTCTACTGTAGTTACTTCTCAAGTTAACTCTACTTCAATTCCAATTATTACTTTTCCAGAAACTTCATCTTTGGATGATGAATTTGCTGCGAATAATTCAAATCCCCAACTTTCTATTGTCACCTTTTCGCCATCTACATCTCTCCCCTCTTCTAAAGAAACTTCAGTAGGAGTAGATGTTGCTTTTAAGGTTTTGTCTGATATTTTAGATGATGCTAGAAAGTCTTCTATCGATCCTGTTAGGCATAGTGTCTGCAAGATTTTAAATAAATATTTTGGTTCTGACCGAATGGTTTCACAAGCATCTTTAAAAAATGAAGTTGAAGCTTTAAAGGGGGCTCTCCAAGCCAAGACTTTAGAATGTGATACTCTTCATCATAAACTTAACAATTCTTCACTGAATTGCGAGAATCTTCGCAAGAGAAATGATGAATTAAAAGGTATCACGTTTTCTATCTCTGACTTTGATTTTCCTACGTTAATTGTTTTTCTTATTTTCATACTCCATTTTCTTAAAATCCTTTGTTCGCACATTAAGCCTTAAATCAGAATCGATTAATGGGGATATTCAAAGCTGAATCCGTTGCTGAAGAGATTCGTGTTGATAGAGATTCTTGGATGGACCAATATAACCGATTAGATAATCTTCACACGTATTCCCTTGATCAAATAGAGAACCTTACCAAAGAGAACACACAATTAACAAAGAAACAAGATCTATTAAGTAGCGAAATATCTCGCATCTCTTATTTGTTAACCAAGGCTAATTTAGCGATGGAAACTTTATCAGACGAAAACAAGATTTTATCTCAAGAGAAGCGGGGTCTTTCAAATAAGGTGGAGATATCCTCGCAACAACTAAGTATTCTTCAAAGAATGTATGATAATCAAGAACGATCCCTTCATTCGCTAAAAGGTGAACTTAAGGAAGTAACTGAATCATCCATCACTGAGAAAAATACACTCATCCAAGGTAGAATAGCTTTAAGTATAAAGGTAAGCCAACTTAAAGAACAATATTACCAATTAGAAGAATCTTACTCTTTATTAGCAAAGGAAAATATTTATCTCCTCTCTAAAGAAAAAAGCATAAAATCTCGCCTGAAAGGCATAGTTAGAGATAAATTTGATGATTCCATGGACCAATAGGAGGATTCTTGCCTGACACTAGTTCAAAACTTAACTTCGCAGAAGGAAGGTAGTCATTTTTGGCTGCCTCAACTGTTAATTCCTCTATTATATTTCTTTATAATTATTCTTGCGAAATCTTCGCCTGAATATATTTTATGTTTACTCTTGTTTTTCGCAGAATCTGAGAGGAGTCTTCATTCGAATATTTCTGCTTTGAATGATAAACTGGCTAAACTTCGCAAGGAAAATGAATTGCTTGCTGATCATCTTGCCCGTTCTCACGGTTGAGCAGAAAGAAGATATGATTACCTTGAATATTTTAAAGATATGGAGATCAGAAACCGCGATAGGGCTTTTCTTCGCCAAGTTCATCTTAACACTGAAGTTCTTGTGAATGAAGTTTTTTTTGTCAAACTCTCTTTCCCCTATATTAATCAAGCCTCTAAAAGTAGATAATGATGAAATTCCTCGTCCCGCTGATAGCGATCATGATTATGTAAGTGGCGAAGAAGATGTTTCTCAAGAAGATTCAGTAGATAAAGAAGAAATCCCTCCTGAAGAAGCAGCTACTGGTGGTGAAGCAACAGTTGGCGAGAAGTTAAATGAAGAAGAAACTTGAGTTGATCATAATGACAGAAATACTGGCGAAGGTGATAACACAAGAAAAGATAACGAAACTGGCGAGGCTAATACTGAAGCTTGAGTCATGCTTTTGTTTTCTTGAATTATCTCCTCTTTTCCCTTTCTTGCGAGCAATATCCTTTTACGCAACTTTAGAATTTAGTTATGCTTCTATCATTTTAAGCATTTGTGAGAAAGATAATGATATACAATTTATAAATTCCCATACTTGCCCCTCATTATCTTTCTTAGAATGAACAAAGATTTCCTGCATTCTTAAAAGAAAATAGTTAATGTTTGGAATTATTCTATTGGTCTTATTTTGACTTCCTAGTTAAAGGTCTTATTTTGCCAATTTTTGTTTTTGCGACAAAATCGTAGGATGTTTTTACGTTCGCATGTAAGAACCCATTGATCTTTCCTTATCCTCATTTTATCAATTTGTTGCGACAATATGACATGCCTAAGTTTTCTGGAGAAAATAAAGCCCCATGACATTGTCGTCTTGCGATGAAATCGCAGGACGTCTTTACACTTTCATGTAAAAAACCCATTGATCTCATCTTATCTTTTTCTCATGGCTTTCTGCCTCTGTATATTTGTTGCACAAATATGACAAGTCTTGATACTCCCGTGAGTAAAAAGCCTCATGACATTTGCGTCTTAAGACACTTATCAGCTCCCTAATGGAGGGTACCGCCCTTATCTTCCCCATGGTTGGCCCTTCAAGGAGGCGTACATCGGCCATACAAGACTAGATCCTCCCATCCGGTCTTAACAACAACCAATTGTTTTCGCAGCCTCTTATCCTTTTTGCCTATATGGCTTATGGTTACGAGATTGCACCCTAAGTGGGGTTTTCTTCAGACCGAGTGCATCATAGTCAAGACTTTCCAAGAATTCCAGGGTAGTTTCATACGCCCGGGCACCCTTGGCTCAACCGTGTACCTCGTCACCTTGATCATACTCTGCACTCCTTGGAAGAGACCCTCAGTCGTCCAACCTAAATCATAAGTTCAGGTTGAAAATCCAAGGTACCTCCCCCGGATGGGCTTCATTGACCCCAAATGTCCGTGACTCAGGTTCCAGCAGCGGTATAACCTTATCCCTGAGCCATGCAAAGAGATACCCCCTTATATGATGTACTTTAGGTCTTACATTTGCCTCTTGCGAAATTTTATCCGCGAACTAGGGTGCACGCCATAAAGGTTCGTCCCATTCTAATATTTCTCTTGCGAATATCGCTATTTCTTATAATCTTGAATAATCTCGCAGTTGTGATAAAAATTTATTTTATTCATTTCTTGTTTGTTTCATCATATATTATATCACCTCTAGCCTTTCTCAGAATTTGTTACTGGTGATATCTTTTTAGATATAGTATTCCATGGTATACCAAATCTTTGACCAACATCTCTACCCTCCAGATCCATAAATTTATATGCCCCTGTACCAACTATCTATTTAATGATATACGATCCGTCCTATTTTCTCGCCAACTTTCCACCATTTTCTCGCTGATAACCTGGTGTTTCTCGCATCACTAAATCACTCGGTTGGAACTCACATTTTTTGACACGTTTGTTATACTCGTGATCTAATCTTCGCTGATAATTTTCCATATGTTGTAAAGCTTTTTCTCTCTTCTCTTCTAACTCATCAAGTTTACTCAAAATCATAACAGCACTAAGATTCTTCTCCTAAGCCTCTCTTTTTGTTGTAGGAATAACAACTTCTGTTTGTAGTACTGCTTCAACACCATATGTTAGACAAAAAGGTGACATCCCAGTTGCTTCTCTCCTAGTTGTGTTGTAAGCCCAGACTACATTATGGATCTGTTCGCACCATGCTCTATTGTACCCTTCTAACTTCTTTTTTAATATGTCTGCGATTGTTTGTTTCCTCAACTTATCCATTAGCTTGTGGGTACAAAGGAGTAGATTTTCCACATTTTATGTTAAATGCATTGAGTAGCATTTCTATGTTCTGCCCCTCAAACTGTTTCCCATTATCAGACACCAACTGTGCTGGAATTCCAAATCTTCAAATGATATTTTCAAATATGAATGTAAATATGTCTTTGTCGTGGATTTGTTGTACTGCTTTACTTCTGCCCACTTTGTGAATTAATCTGTTGCGATAATTAAGTATCTCTTCTACCCTGATACGGGTAAAAATGGTCCCACAATATCTAAGCCCCATTTTCCAAAAGGCCATACACTTTTTGAAGATGACAATGGTTCCCCTGGTGCCTGTATCTTCTTTCCGTGTCGCTGAAAATCTTCGCAGCGTCTTGATAGTTGCTTCTCATCTTCATACATATATGGCCAGTAATAGCCTTGCATTTTTGTTCTATATGCCAAAGATCTCCCTCCGTTGTGATTACCAGCATCCCCACTATGCAACATTTTTAACACTTTTTCTCCCTCTTCCCGTTTCAAGCATCTAAGTGATGGCCCATTAAAAGATTTGCGATATAATACTTCATCTCTTAATTCATAATTTGTTGCACGGCTTTTTAATTTGTGTGCTTCTAATCTATTTCTTGGTATTTCTCCTCTCGCCAAATATGCATGAAGTTCTGTTCGCCAATCTGCAATATTTCCTCTTGGTTCTTCTTTGCCACTTTCTATTATCATTACATCTGCTTCTTCTTATTATTCTTCTTTATTGATTGAGTGTGATATAATTGAATGAATTTTTATGCATCTCGCAGCTGGATTTGTCATCATTCTGGATATGAAAGCAAAAGCATCTGCGAGTCTGTTATCTTTTTTTAATATATGTCTCCATTTTATTTTTGGAATTTTTGCTGACAGTTCTTCAACAAGTTTCTTATATTTCTTCAAATATGGTTCATTTGTTGTGTATTTTCCTTTTATTTGTCGAATAACCAATTACGAATCACTGGTAATTCTAGCATTCTCCAACTTCATTTCTATTGCAAATTTTAGAGCATGTATCACAGCTTCATATTCCGTCTCATTATTAGTGGACGTGAATTCCAATCTAAATGAAAAAGCCATTTTTTCTCCTTCTGGCGAGATAAAGATAACTCCTATTCCATTACCTTCCTCGTTTGATGATCCATCCACTAATATTTCCCACTTGTTGGGTTATGTTAATAGATCTCTTGGGTCTCCATGTTCTTCATCTATATCCATCATCTCTTCCACATCTTCATCATTTTCTAAAGGAAACTTTGCTAAGAAATCTGCTATAACTTGTGATTTTGGCGAATATAGAATGTCGTACTTGATTTCAAAGTGTCCTACTTGTGCATTCCATATCTCAACTCTGCCTGATCTTTTTGAATTCTTCATTACTGACTCAATTGGCACCTTTGTTAATACTTTTACTTTATGTGCTTGAAAATGGATGCGAAGTTTAAAAGTTGCGTAAACCAATGCCAAAATTAGCTTCTCAATCTTTGAGTAATTTTTATCTGTGCTATTAAATGTTTTGCTAATGTAATAAATTGGTTTTTCTATTCCTGCATCCACTCGCAGTAACAATGCACTTAATGCGTGCGAAGTTGTCGCAAGGTAGATCAATAATTCTTCTCCTGGATCCGCTTTCTGTAAGATAGATATGTTCATTAAATGTTCTTTAATTCCTTGAAAATCCTTTTTACATTCATATGTCCACTTTATTTTGTTCCCTTCTTGAGTATATTGAAGAAATGCTTGCATTTTTCTGATGATCGCGAGATAAATCTTCCTAGCGAAGCCAAGAGCCCATTCAACTTCTGCACATCTTTTACGGTTGCTAGTGTTGGCATGTCGCGAATTGCTTGTACTTTCTCTGGATCAACTTGTATTCCTTCTTTTGACACAATATGTCCTAAAAAGTTTCCTGGAGCCACCCCAAAAATGCACTTTTTGGGATTCACCTTGATGTTAAAGTGTCGCATTTGATCGAAAATCTCCTTCAAGTCCTACACATGGTTTTTGGATTCTTTACTCTTGATTAACATGTCATCTACATACACCTCTAATGTTTTGTGGATCCACCTCGCAAACACTTTATCCACCATTCTTTGATACGTTGCACCAGTATTTCGCAAATCAAAGGGCATCTTTGTATAGTAATATAACCCTCTTGGAGCAAAAAATGCGGTGTGCTCCTGATCTTCTTCAGCGAGAGGAATCTGATTATAACCCTTATATCCATCTAATGAAGATATTCTATCATTTCCCGTTGCTGATTCGACCATTTGAGGAATGTCTGGTAATGAAAAACTATCTTTAGGACAAGCTTTGTTTAAGTCAGTAAAGTCTATGCAAATTCTTATCCCCTTATTTTTCTTTGGAACCACCACCATATTTGCAATCCATTCTGGGTATTTTGCTTGCCTTATAATTCTTGCGCCAAGCATTTTCTGCAATTCTTCTTCTATTTGGGAATGGTATGTTGTTGCGATTTTTCTTATCCTTTGTTTAAATGGTCTTACATCCTTGTTAATTTATAACTTATGACATGCAACTGATGGATCTATTACAGGCATCTCATCCATACTCCATGTGAAGATGTCCTTATATTCTCGCAAGAGGTTTACGGTTCGCTCTTCCTCATCTGCATCCATTTTAGTTCCAATTTTTAGCATCTTAGGTTCTTATCCACTTCCAATATTTACTTCCTTTGTTAGTTCTGCTGCGGTGTAGCTGGCCTCAGGTTCTCCCATTGGTGTTGATGTTTTCATAACTTTCGCAGGTTTATCCCCTTCTTGCAAAATTTCGCTGGGTATTCCTTTTCCTTCTTTTGCTCTTATCATATAAACTTTAAATTTTTCTTCTTTCTTTGTCTCTTTTGCCATTTTTCTGCGAACTTTTCGCAGCTTTGCACGCCCTTCATAATTTCTCACTTCGATTTGATAACACAGTTTCGCATGATCAGTATCTCCTCTAATTTCTCCAACTCCACTGGGCATAGGAAATTTGATGCATTGATGCAATGTTGATGCTACAACCTTGATTGCGTGTATCCATGGTCGCCCTAATAGCATGTTATATGGTGATTCCATATCTACCACACATAATGTTACTTGTGTTTCAATCTCTCCTAGCGGAATTCGTACCATTATTTCGCCTTTAGGTTTTGTTATAGATTTTCCAAAGCCATGAATATGATAAGTTGAACGAGACATCTCTTCGTCCTTGTATCCCATTTTATTAAATGTATGATAAAATATTATATCTACAAAACTTCATGTATCCACCAAAGTTCTATTCACAGCCCATTCTTCCGCAGATCTTGTTGATTTTTCCTTGTTCATTCGTATAGTGGATACCGTGATTACCAAAGGAGATGTATGATTCAAATTTTCTCTTGATATTTCTACTGTTGTGAATGTGATTTTCTGCTTTTCCCAATCCTTCAGAGGTGATACTTTCTCCACCGTCATAATTTTCTTTCCTTCAAAATCTCGTTTATGAATCTTTCCTTTAATATTTTCATGGAATTGGTTGATCATCGTTTTTGTTATAGTATTACACTCCAACTTCCTGTAATTCTCCTTGGCTTTAATCATTTTCCTTCAACTATTTCACCAACATGTTCGATCATCTTCTTAACTTGAATACTGATCTTTAATCTTGCATTTTCTACGATTTTCAACTTTCAATCCCTGTTTCTAGCACCATTATGTAGTTGCAGGAATTCCTATACTACACCCCTCACAAGAATTCATAATAATCAACACATATTTGAAGATTAAGAACAACACTTTTATTGATTAATTTTCAGAAATATTACAAGAAATGAAAGAAATCCAGAATACAACAGCTCTTTTAAACTTTCTCTCTCCTCAAAACTTTCTCAATACTCTCAAATTGATCTCTCCCCTCCTGAATCTGTTAGTTCTCTTTATATAGGGTAAGTACATAGTGGATGACAGCTAAGGCATCCTTTAATTTCGGATCTGACTTGCGATAATCTCGCAAGCTTATTAATGGCTTTCCTTCGCAAACCTCTTTTATTCGCAAGACTGTCACACTTTCTTCATGTTTGTGCTATCGTCATCTATTACGTCATTTTTCTAATCATTCTGCGACATTTGTAAAGAGCAGTGGAAAATCTCGCAAGAGTGTTGTTGTTAGATTTGCAAGATTATTGCTCCTACGATATTCCGATCCTACAATAGCTAAGTAACAAGGCAATTGATATTCACCGTTAGATGAACTCTTGATTTAAGATTCAAGCTAAGTATGCTTATAAAATAAGCAATCAATCTCCACCGTTATATGGTATTAGCTTGATACACACAAATGAAATATACTTATATCTAAATATGGATGAACCGTACCTAAACGTGTATAGCCGTTGGCTCAATATTAGTTAACCGAAGTTAGCCACATGAACACTTATAGTTTATCCATATTCATCTCACACTTTTAGATCAAATATGATAATCAACTAATCATGATAGATAATCAAATGAACCTAAATATACTTTAAGAGAGTTGTTCAAATGTTCACTATATATCTCATAGAAATATCCATGAATAATTTGAAACATTTTCCGTTTAGTTTGTAGTTGTACAAAGTATTTATACAAAAACCAATTCATGAACATAATGCCACGGTTTAAGTTCGCATAACTTATTTCATCAAAGTTCCAGGGACTTTAGTTCGTAAACGAACCTGAGTTCATAAGTATGAATTGTCATACTTACCGATTTTAGAACCTAACCATTGTGTTTTCAAACTGAGTATGCGAACCATAGTTCCAGATTTACCTAGTCATATCCGATCGCAAACACTATTCGCAAACCACAGTTCCGTACTTTTGACAGTTAAACCCGTTCGCAAACAAGAGTTCCGGACCTAAACAAGTATTCACAGTTCGCACACAAGGTAAGCATACTGTGACATATCCAATCATTGATAGTAGTTCTAAACTCTCATTTAATCATTGTAACATCCTTATAATACAGCAATGGTAATCTTACACATACCACTAGATTCAAGTAATTTTCAAGTGATTAATCGATCAATACGAAACTTCCAAGTTAACATCAAATGATTGTCTCACACAAATCATGTAAGATGTTCAAGGTAATTTTCACATGATCATCTTGACTTAATATTTAGTTTCCAACAAATAAATTGTCTACAACTAAACTCGTCAAGTAGATGATGAAGTTTAGCTAAAGCTAAAAGCTTCCAACATGTATTTCGAGAAATATATAAACGAGATAAACTCGGCTCGAAATTTCGAATGTGTATAATGTAAAAGTATATATAGCTATACGATTTAGCCACTTTAGAAGATTGAATAGAATAGACTTTTTAGTGTGTTAAGTGCATATTTTGCATATATTTAGTGTCGAATCCATGCTAGTAATTCCTTAGTTTCGTGAAAATTATTGTATATTACTCTTGTTCTCTTTTATTTATGTTTTGCTAGGTGAATCGTCCAAAAGAACTGAATTAGCATGTAATTGTGCAATAAAAGAAGTTATCTACATGTAGAAAAGGGACAAAGACCAACCAGAACACACTTATCTCTAAGAGTTCTTGATATCACATTGAAGAGGACGAAAATACTAATCCAATGGCGAAAGAATGTGGTCAATCCGATATTATACGAAGAAGTTATGCGCGACACAAGAATGATGCAGAAAATTACACTGTCAGTCTTTTAAGGCTAACAATTAAAGCAATTACTAAAGGCACCAGGTAATTCGTTAAGGGGATGCCACTTTGTTCCAAAATAGTCGTCTTTCTCTTCTCGCCATTTCACGACCAGTTTCTTCGGTTGAGTTGTGGGATGTTGAAGTCGCAGGTATATGGGATGACAGTGATGGAGTGAGACACGTAATGAGCTGTTACTGATAACGGCAGTAAAGGAGAAGTTGGTTTGCTGTGGTATAATGGCAGTGATGCTCGATAATGGTGGTGACTGCTTTTGCTGCCATGATGGATAATAAAGACCGTTGGTTGATGAGAGCTGAGATGGTGATTGCATGTGGAGCTAACAGAGATAGGTTAACTGTAAAACAAGAACTGCAGGTGATGTTCGAAGGAGGTTCAGCTGCTGATAGTGAACAAGAATGGAGTTGAAGCCCAAGTAATGGTTTCCGCCATTGATGCGCAAAAGATAACGAGTAGAAGAGGTCCTTGATGTAATGATCGGTGATTGATCACTATTGGTGACTGTAGGTGGATACAGAGTGATGGAAGTGATGGGATTTTAATGGTGATAGAACGGACTGCTATGGTGCAGATCCATCGGGATATATATAAAGTCTTAGCCGTGAGTTACGGAATAAGAGAAAAAGATCCAGGAGGGGTTTCGGATGAAAGTCCCAGACGTAATTGAAAGAAGTAAAACCAAAAAAATATCCAGGAGAAGTTACGGACATAAAATCCTATCTATGAGAGGAAAACTGGAGTCTAATGAAGTTTGCAGTATCAGTCCCATGTATCTGACAGTTGAACAATGAAATGGGCTGGACTTTGGCATTCGAATCAAGCCCGTTAGATGTTTTGAGAAATTCTTTACACGGCCAAGAGTGGGACGTGACTCAGTGGAATTCGACCAGTTTTGGCAACCCACTCTTGATCGGGTTCGATCACGGGCACTTCTACAATTTGTAGACTATATAAGAAACACTTCTTGACCTAAGATATATCTCATCTTATAATACACTTTTGTTCTTCATAATATATTCTAGGTTTTACCTCTTTAGGGGGAAACCGAGTAATTGTGTAATCATGAGAAGCTAAACTTTTGTTGATTGAGGATGAATTCAATGTGCTAGCATGAAGCATTATTAGTTATATAAATCTATTCGGAGTTTTAATCATATTATCGTTTGTCATTACTGTAATTAGGGTTTATGATTGATTTCTAGATTGTTCAAGTGTACAATTGGATTATTCTATTGATCATTCTATTGCTAGTAAAGAGTTGGAGCGATCCGTAATTGTCGTGCATCTCCTACAGAAGTAGAGAACGCGAGACCTCGCAGAGGGATTCTGTGGAGAAATTGTGTGTGAAGACAACACTAGTAAGTGTACCTTGCACTAAGAGTCTAATTTCTAGGATCAACCTAAGTTCACATACTTAAAGCTTCCGTTGGGTTACACCTTGAGTGCGGTACTATTTGGTGGTTCAGTTGGATAGAACTTGATATGTGAGCGCTTCGATATCCAGTTACCAGAGGAACTTTTGGGATAGCAGTGCTCTAGCTTCTTTCCTACGGTTAGTGATGAATAGTTCTAACAAAGATAGATAAGTATTCTACTGAGTCAACGTTTTTTAACGGCGAAGGACTCCTTGAGCATCTTTCTTTTATTTGTTATTCTTTTTATTTTACGTTAATTAAACAATCCCCGATTTTTTACTTTATTTTTGCTCATTCAAATAACATATCAATTACACAGCTCTCTGTGGGAACGATCTCTTACTACCGCTATATTACCAGTTAATTAGTGGGAAATATCTTAAATAATTTGTTGCAATTACGACACGCATCAAATTTGGCGTCGCTGCCGGGGAGCGGTTTCTAATTGATTTGTTATTTGTTTAGCTTGTTTTTATTTTTTATTTTTTGTTTTATTTTTTCTATTTTGTGGGTCGTCATGTTTCCTTACGGAAATAACATACACGGAGCACAAGACCAATCAACATATAATAGTGGTAATCAATATGGATTTCAGTGTCATTCATATAACAACTACCAACCATACCCTACGAATCCTTATGGATACTCTCATACATATCAACAACCTTATGACAGGTATGTAAGTGAGCAATCAAAGGGATATGAGGATACTTATGCTTCTGATCAGTTGTTTTCTAGTAATGTGCAGATGACAGAGAATTTGGAATATACTCCTCTTCATCGTGTTTTTCCTTCACTCTTTCCAAAATAGGAGATACAGTCTAGAAACTCTATTAATGGTGGAAAGCGTATTAACGTCAGAAAAAATTATGCGCGATACAACCAATTAGAAGAAACTAAAGCATCAGAAGAGACTCTTCAAGAAATTGATAGGGCCATAGAAATGGAATTTCAACGTCGTTGTGATAATGACGATTTTGAAGAGGATTCCGATTTCGATGACGAGGTTGTTGAAGAAATGGAGATTGAGAATGAAACCAAATTGACTAAAGTCGTGGAAGACCCAATTAATCTTGTCAAGGAATATAATGATGTTGAGATTTCGGTTGAAGCAGAAATTAAAAGTTTGATAGAGGACCACGAAATACTTGAGGTAAATAATTCACTGTTAATTAAGAGAGATGAGGATCAGATATAAGGTTTGTCTAATCCTTTGCATAATTCTATATCTATTGATCCTTTCCATCCAATTGAAGTAGTTCCCCAAAGAGTTGTTAATCCAGCTTTTAAGAAAATACCTCACTTAGGATTGGAGTTGTGTGCTTCTAAAGTTTTAACAGATTATTTTTCCTTTAAGTATCCACCACTTGATGTGTTTGATTCTAATATTTTACAGGTTCGTCATGCTGAAGAACCTTTTGAAGTACCCATGTTTTATGTTGTCTATCCACTTTCGAGTGTAGAAAGGACAAAGTGTGGGGGAAACTTCAATAAAGTGATAGCTTCTATATTTTTATCTTGTGCTAATACTTTTGGGAAGCTGTTACTATAATTGCAGATTATTTTCTGGGCGTGTATGGCCGATAACGAGAAGGTCAGGCTGAGGACGTTAAACTAAGCGTTGCATGGGAGGCAACCCATAGGTTTTGTATTTTCTATCCTTTTTGTTTTTAGTTTTCTTCTTTTGCATATCATATTAGGATTTCCCACCTTGATTTTACTTAGGATGAGTCAATTACATTGAGGACAATGTAAAGTTTAAGTGTGGGGGAGTGTTTGGATATTTTTCATATAGAGTCTTTAACCTTTTTTAGTCAATTTTTCAAAACAAATTGCATAAAAACCTCCAACCTGTAGAGATTTTAGAGTCACTAGCATACTTCTTGGTATGTTTACATAGAGAATTCTGACCGACATAAACGAACTTGGAAGTGTTAGGGAACTACATTCGGATCTCTTGCTTGTTAGAGTGTTAAATAATGTATTTAATCATGTCGGTGATGAAAATGAGGAGCGAAGAGAAATGCATTATTAGAGTTGATGATCAATCATTAGTGGAGGCTACCTATTTTTAAATCAACAGAGGCACCAGACCAAATTTCTTTATAGCTGACTAAAGAGCTTTTTTTTGAGTGTGTGTCACCGTACGTTAATTCCGGGTAGAATGGTGAGCTACCCAACTTCACACCATTTTCAGCACTATTTTTGATCTCTTGAGTGCTAATTTTGTCAATCATGAGGGTGACATCTATAGATGAAAGCCATCTTCTTGTAATTTTATTTGCAGTTAGCACCATTCTCTCTCTCGCCAACAACAGGTCCATAGAAACACATTATCATCATCAACAAGCAGAGCGACATCAAAACCTACATGGAAAGTTGAAGACGTTTGAGGTTTACAAGCAACAGTATAAGGAAGAGAAAATTTCATATCCAAGTAAAGCAACATATACATGAGCAGATTTTTTTATACATGTTGAAGACTTACACATAAGGAGCGGAAATTCTATATCCAAGTTGAAGACTTATTTACAAGAGCGAAGAAAATTAAAAGATAAGAATTATTGAAGTATATGCTACAAAGACAATACAAGTTGTGAAAATCAAAGTGGTAAAGTACTTCTTTCATGGCCATGCTAATTTTGGTTTCATTTTTATTTTTGTAGTTGCAATCTTTTTGGAAAAAAAGACACATGAAAAATTCAAAATAAAATAAAATTGCATTTAGGTTGTTATTTTTTCAATAAGGCCATGGGGAAGAAAAATATATAAAGAAATTTCAAGCAACAAGGAAATAGAGGAAAAGAGTTAAAAGTTGTCGAAGTTCTACGAAGTTCAAGAGTTTATCATCAACCGTTGAAGCCGAAGACGAAGACCAAGAAGATGAAGAAGACGAGCTGAAGACTACGTTTCTATTGGATGCTGTGAGAGTGGTGTTATCATCATTGCAATCGGATGTGAAGCTGGTAAGTACTCTCATCCTCGATAATAGTGGTTGATTTCCTTTCTCAGAGCTCATTAGAAAAATATCTTTATTTTCCACGATTTTGTGGAGTCTCCAGAAATAATTCAGAAGGTTTCCTTCCCACCATTCAACATATGTAGGATTTCTCTCTTCATTCCTACCTGCACACATGTGAGACCCATAAAAAAGTCGTCTTATTGAGTACAATTATCATAAAATCCTTTTAAGTGGGGCAGAAGTCGAGGAGAAATGCTTATTGATCGCTCTCAAACACGCATTCTCTCATTATGGTGTGGTTATTTCTCACTCATGTTCGTTAGTATTTCTAACTTCTTATTACTAGCATGCAGAAACTCTATGTCCTCATAGCTCTTTGGATGCTTAGGACACTGGAACACTTTGAAGTTGGAGGAGGTTTTGTGGGTATACCTCTCGTAAGCCCTCACGAGACTATAACTCGTCCACTAGGGACACCTAGGGGTTTAAAGGCATATTTCCCATGCTAAGTGCAACCGTATCCTCGATGACATGGAGTTGTTGTATTTTAGATAGTTTGCTCGAGGACTAGCAAAAGCAAAGTGTGGGGGAATTTATTAAGTACATATTTTGCATATATTTAGTGTCGAATCCATTCTAGTAATTCCTTAGTTTCGTGCAAATTATTGTATATTACTCTTGTTTTCTTTTATTTATATTTTGCTAGGTGAATCGTCTAAAAGATGTGAATTTGCACGTAATTGTGCAAAACAAAGAAATTAGCTACATGTAGAGAAGCGCCAAAGACCAACCGGAACACGCTAATCTTTAAGAGTTCTTGCTATCACATTGAAGAGGACGAAAATGCGAAGCCAATGGCGAAAGAATGGGGTCAATCCGATATCATACGAAGAAGTTATGCGCGACAAAATCATGATGCAGAAAATTACACTGTCAGTCTTATAAGACCGACAGTTAAAGCAATTACTAAAGGCTTCGGGAATTCGTTAAGGGGATGCCACTTTCTTCTAACATAGTCGTCTTCCTCTTCTCGCCATTTCACGACTAGTTTCTCCGGTTGAGTTGTGGGATGTTGAACTCGCAGGTATATGGGATGACAGTGATGGAGTGAGACATGTAATGAGCTGCTACTGATAATGGAAGTAAAAGAGAAGTTGGTTTGCTGTGGTATAATGAAAGTGATGCTGGATAATGGTGGTGATTGTTGTTGCTTCCATGAAGGATAATGAAGAACGTTGGTTTATGGGAGCTGAGATGATGATTGCATGTGGAGCTAACAAATATAGGTTAACTATAAAACAAGAAATGTAGGTGATGTTCGAAGGAGGTTGAGCTGCTGATAGTGAACAAAAATGGAGTTAAATCCCGAGTAATGGTTTCTGCCATTGATGCGAAGAAGATAACAAGAAGAAGAGGTCCTTGCTGTAATGCTCGGTGAGTGATCACTATTGGTGAATGTAGGTGGATACAGAGTGATGTAAGTGATGGTATTTTAATGGTGAAGTAATGGAATGCTATGGTGCAGGTCCATTGGGATATATAGAAAGTCATAGCCGTGAGTTATGGAGTAAGAGAAAAAGATCCAAGAGGAGTTTCAGATGAAATTCCCAGACGTAATTGAAAGAAGAAAAACCAAGAAAAGATCCAGGAGAAGTTACGGACAAAAAATCCTGTCCGTAAGAGGAAAACTGGAGTTTAATGAAGTTTGCATTATCAGTCTCATGTATCCGACAGTTGACTGATGAAATGGGCTGGACTTTGGCATTTTACTCAAGCCCGTTAGCTGTTTTGTGAAATTATTTACACGGCCAAGAGTGGGACGTGACTCAGCGTAATTCGACCAGTTTTGGCAACCCTCTCTTGACCAGGATTCAAGCACGAGCATTTCTACAATTTGTAGACTATATAAGAAACACTTCTTGACCTAAGATATATCTCATCTTATAATACACTTTTGTTCTTCATAAAATATTCTAGGGTTTACCCCTTTGGGGGGAAACCGAGTAATTGTGTAATTATGAGAAGCTAAACTTTTGTTGATTGAGGAGGAATTCAATGTGCTAGCGTGAAAATTTATTAGTTATATAAATCTATTCGGAGTTTTAATTATATTATCGTTTGTCATTACTGTAATTAGGGTTTATGATTGATTTCTAGATTGTTCAAGTATACAATTGGATTATTCTATTGATCATTCTATTGCTAGTAAAGAGTTGGAGCGATCCGTAATTGTCGTGCATCTCCTACACAAGTAGAGAACGCGAGACCTCGCAGAGGGATTCTGTGGAGAAATCGTGTGTAAAGACAACACTAGTAAGTGTACCTTGCACTAAGAGTCTAATTGCTAGGATCAACCTAAGTTCACATAACTTAAAGCTTCCGTTGGGTTACACCTTGAGTGTGCGGTACTATTTGGTGGTTCAGTTGGATAGAACTTGATATGTGAGCGCTTCGATATCCAGTTACAAGAGGAACTTTGGGGATATCACTGCTCTAGCTGCTTTCATACGGTTGGTGATGAATAGTTCTAAAAAAGATAGATAAGTATACTATTGAGTCAACGTTTGTTAACGGCGAAGGACTCCTTGAGCATCTTTCTTTTATTTGTTATTCTTTTTATTTTACGTTAATTAAACAATCCCCGATTCTTTACTTTATTTTTGCTCATTCAAATAACATATCAATTACACAACTCTCTGTGGGAATGATCTCTTACTACCACTATATTACCAGTTAATTAGTAGGAAATATCTTAAATAATTTGTTACAATTACGACGCGCATCAAATTTTGGCGCCGCTGCCGGGGAGCGGTTTCTAATTGATTTGTTATTTGTTTAGCTTGTTTTTATTTTTTATTTTTTGTTTGATTTTTTCTATTTTGTGGGTCGTCATGTTTCCTTAAGGAAATAACATATACGGAGCACAAGACCAATCAAGATATAATAGTGGTAATCAATATGAATTTCAGTGTCATTCATATAACAACTACCAACCATACCCTACGAAGCCTTATAGATACTCTCATACATATCAACAACCTTATGACAGGTATGTAAGTGAGCAATCAAAGGGATGGGAGGATACTTATGCTTCTGATCAGTTGTTTTCTAGTAATGTGCAGATGACAGAGAATTTGGAATATACTCCTATTCATCATGTTTTTCCTTCACTCTTTCCAAAATAGGAGATACAGTCTAGAAACTCTATTAATGGTGGAAAGCCTATTAACATCAAAAAAAATTATGCGCGATACAACCCATTGGAAGAAACTGAAGCATCAGAAGAGACTCTTCAACAAATTGATAGGGTCATAGAAATGGAATTTCAACATCGTTGTGATAATGACGATTTTGAAGAGGATTCCGATTTCGATGACGAGGTTGTTGAAGAGATGGAGATTGAGAATGAAACCAAATTGACTAAAGTCGTGGAAGACCTAATTAATCTTGTCAAGGAATATAATGATGCTGAGATTTCTGTTGAAGCAAAAATTAAAAGTTTGATAGAGGACCACTAAATACTCGAGGTAAATAATTCACTGTTAATTAAGAGAGATGAGGATCTGATACAAGGTTTATCTAATCCTTTGCATAATTCTATATCTATTGATCCTTTCCATCCAATTGAAGTAGTTACCCAAAGAGTTGTTAATCCAGCTTTTAGGAAAATACCTCACTTAGGATTGGAGTTGTGTGCTTCTAAAGTTTTAATAGATTATTTTTCCTTTAAGTATCCACCATTTGATGTGTTTGATTCTAATAGTTTACAGGTTCGTCATGCTAAAGAACCTTTTGAAGTACCCATGTTTTATGTTCTCTATCCACTTTCGAGTGTAGAAAGGACAAAGTGTGGGGGAAACTTCAATAAAGTGATAGCTTCTATATTTATATCTTGTGCTAATATTTTGGGAAGCTATTACTAAAATTGCAGATTGTTTTCTGGGAAGACTACCAGATTTTTAGATTGTTGGTGTATGGCCGACAACGAGAAGGTCAGGCTGAGGATGTTAAACTAAGCGTTTCATGGAAGGCAACCCATAGGTTTTGTATTTTCTATCCTTTTTGTTTTTAGTTTTCTTCTTTTGCATATCATATTAGGATTTCCCACCTTGATTTTACTTAGGATGAGTCAATTACATTGAGGACAATGTAAAGTTTAAGTGTGGGGGAGTGTTTGGATATTTTGCATATAGAGTTTTTAACCTTTTTTAGTCAATTTTTCAAACAATTTGCATAAAAACCTCCAACCTGTAGAGATTTTAGAGTCACTAGCATACTTCTTGGTATTGTTTACATAGAGAATTCTGACTGACATAACTGAACTTGGAAGTATTAGGGAACTACATTCGGATCTCTTGCTTGTTAGAGTGTTAAATAATGGATTTAATCATGCCGGTGATGCAAATGAGGAGCAGAGAGAAATACATTATTAAAGTTGCTGATCAATCATTAGTGGAGACTACCTATTTTTAAATCAACAGAGGCACCAGACCAAATTTCTTTGTAGCTGACTAAAGAGCTTTCTTTTGAGTGTGTGTCACCGTACTTTAATTCCAGGTAGAATAGCGAGGTACCCAACTTCACACCATTTTCAGCACTATTTTTGATCTCTTGAGTGCTAATTTTATAAATCATGAGGGTGACGTCTATAGATGAAAGCCATCTTCTTGTAATTTTATTTGCAGTTAGCACCATTCTCTCTCTCGCCAACAACATGTCCATAGAAACACATTATCATCATCAACAAGCAGAGCGACATCAAAACCTACAAGTAAAGTTGAAGACGTTTGAGGTTTACAAGCAACAGTATAAGGAAGAGAAAATTTCGTATCCAAGTAAAGCAACATATACATGAGCAGATTATTTTATACATGTTGAAGACTTACACATAAGGAGCGGAAATTCTATATCCAAGTTGAAGACTTATTTACAAGAGCGAAGAAAATTAAAAGATGAGAGTTATTGAAGTATATGATACAAAGACAATACAAGTTGTGAAGATCAAAGTGGTAAAGTACTTCTTTCATGTCCATGTTAATGTTAATTTTGATTTCATTTTTATTTTTATAGTTGCAATCTTTTTTAAAAAAAAAAAAAAAAATTCAAAAAAAAAAAAAATCAATAAAAAAATTTGCATTTAGGTTGTTATTTGTTCAATAAGGCCATGGGGAAGAAAAATATATAAAGAAATTTCAAGCAACAAGGAAATAGAGGAAAAGAGTTAAAAGTTTTAGAAGTTCTACGAAGTTCAAGAGTTTATCATCAATCGTTGAAGCCGAAGCCGAAGACCAAGAAGATGAAGAAGACGAGCTGAAGACTACCTTTTTATTGGATGCTGTGAGAGTGGTGTTATCATCATTGCAATCGGATGTGAAGATCGTAAGTACTCTCATCCTCGAAAATAGTGGTTGATTTCCTTTCTCACAGCTCATCCGAAAAATATCTTTATTCTCCACGATTTTGTGGAGTCTCCACAAATAATTCAGAAGGTTTCCTTCTCACCATTCAACGTATGTAGGATTTTTCTCTTCATTCCTAACTTCACAATGTGAGACCCATAAAAAGCCGCCTTATTGAGTGCAATTATCATAAAATCTTTTTAAGTGAGGCATAAGTCGAGGCGAAATTCTTATTGATCGCTCTCAAACACGCATTCTCTCATTATGGTGTGGTTATTTCTCACTCAACATTTAAGAATAAGAATATGTTCTTTAGCATTTCTAACTTCTTATTACTAGCATGTAGAAACTCTATGTCCTCATATCTCTTTGGATGCTTAGAACACTGGAACACTTTGAAGTTGGAGGAGGTTTTGTGGGTATACCTCTAGTAAGCCCTCACGAGACTATAACTCGTCCACTAGGGAAACCTAGAGGTTTAAAGTCCTGTTGCACATGCTAAGTGCAACTGTATCCTCGATGACATGGAGATGTTGTATTTTAGATAGTTTGCTCGAGGACTAGCAAAATCCAAGTGTGGGGGAATTTTTTAAGTGCATATTTTGCATATATTTAGTGTCGAATCCATGATAGTAATTCCTTAGTTTCGTTCAAATTATTGTATATTACTCTTGTTTTCTTTTATTTATATTTTTCTATGTAAATCGTCTAAAAGATGTGAATTTGCATGTAATTGTGCAATAAAAGAAGTTAGCTACATGTAGAGAAGCACCAAAGACCAACCGGAACACGCTAATCTTTAAGAGTTCTTGCTATCACATTGAAGAGGACGAAAATACGAAGCCAGTGGCGAAAGAATGTGGTCAATCCGATATCATACGAAGAAGTTATGCGCGACACAAGAATAATATAGAAAATTACAATGTCAGTCTTCTAAGACTGACAGTTAAAGCAATTACTAAAGGCACCAGGGAATTCGTGAAGGGGATGCCACTTTCTTCCAACATAGTCGTCTTCCTCTTCTCTCCATTTCAAGACCAGTTTCTTCGGTTGAGTTGTGGGGTGTTGATCTCGCAGGTATATGGGATGACAGTGATGGAGTAAGACACGTAATGAGCAACTACTGATAACGACAGTAAAGTAGAAGTTGATTTGCTGTGGTATAATTGAAATGATGCTCGCTAATGGTGATGACTAATATTGCTGCCATGATGGATAATGAAGACCATTGGTTGATGGGAGTTGAGATGGTTTGGTGCCTGCAGAGCTAACGGAGATGGGTTAACTATAAAATAGGAACTGCAGGTGATGTTCGAAGGAGGTTGATCTACTGATAGTGAACGAGAATGGAGTTGAAGCCCGAGTAATGGTTTCTACCATTGATGCGCAAAAGATAATAAGAAGAAGAGGTCCTTGTTATAATGATCGGTGATTGATCACTATTAGTGACTGTAGGTCGATATAGAGTGATGGCAGTGATGGGATTTTAATGGTGATGGAATGGACTGCTATGGTGCAGAGCCATCGAGATATATAGAAAGTCTTAGCCGTGAATTATGGAGTAAGAAAAAAAGATCCAGGAGGAGTTTCGGCTGAAAGTTCCAGACGTAATTGAAAGAAGAAAAACCAAAAAAAGATCCAGGAGAAGTTACGGACAGGATGAGAGGAAAACTGGAGTCTAATGAATTTTGCACTGTCGGTCCCATGTATCCGACAGTTGAACAATGAAATGGGATGGACTTTGGCATTTTACTCAATCCCGTTAGATATTTTGAGAAATTATTTACACGGCCAAGAGCGGGACGTGACTCGGTGGAATTCGACCAGTTTAGGCAACCCTCTCTTGACCGGGATTCAAGCACGGGCAATTTTACAATTTTTAGACTATATAAGAAACACTTCTTGACCTAAGATATATCTCATCTTATAATACACTTTTGTTCTTCATAAAATATTATAGGGTTTACCCCTTTAGGGGGAAACCGAGTAATTTTGTAATCATGAGAAGCTAAACTTTTGTTGAGTGAGGATGAATTCAATGTGCTAGCGTGAAGCTTTATTAGTTATATAAATCTATTCGGAGTTTTAATCATATTATCGTTTGTCATTACTGTAATTAGGGTTTATGATTGATTTCTAGATTGTTCAAGTGTACAATTGGATTATTCTATTGATCATTCTATTACTAGTAGAGAGTTGGAGCAATCCGTAATTATCGTGCATCTCCTACACAGGTAGAGAATGTGAGACCTCGCAGAGGGATTATGTGGAGAAATCGTGTGTGAAGACAACACTAGTAAGTGGACCTTGCGCTAAGAGTCTAACTGCTAGGATCAACCTAAGTTCACATAACTTAAAGCTTCCGTTGGGTTACACCTTGAGTGCACTACTATTTGGTGGTTCAGTTGGATAGAACTTGATATGAGAGCGCTTCGATATCCAGTTACAAGAGGAACCGTGGGGATATCACTGCTCTAGTTGCTTTCCTACGGTTGGTGATGAATGGTTCTAATAAAGATAGAAAAGTATATTACTGAGTCAACGTTTGGTAACGGCGAAGGACTCCTTGATCATCTTTCTTTTATTTGTTATTCTTTTTATTTTACTTTAATAAAACAATCCCCAATTTTTTACTTTATTTTTGCTCATTCAAATAACATATCAATTACACAGCTCTATGTGGGAACGATCTCTTACTACCGCTAAATTACTAGTTAATTAGTGGGAAATATCTTGAATAATTTGCTGCACTTACGATGCGCATCATAGTAATATATAAGTTTTATTCTCCACATACCTTTTGTTGATGAAGTTCCTCCAAGATCTTCAGAAGATCTTCTTCTTCAATTGGTGAACGCCGTGAAGTCCAATGATCAACTACACACTTCTATCCTAATCTGATCCATAGCTATAAGTAGACTAGAAATCACGTATATAGTTTTGATCAACTAAACTTGACAAACAAGCTTGAGATAACAACGCTTGCGAGTTCTACCGATCAGTGCTCTAACAAAGAGAGTTCTAGAAATGCTAAACATATTAAAAATAAGTCTTTGAAAAATTGCTAAAATATAAAATGGGACAGTTCGTAGAGCGGTTCGCCAACCGTAGGGCTTGTTCATGAGTCAGGGTGAAACGGTTTGTGAACTGGGTTCACCAACCCTACAAGACTACCGAACTCAGTTGACAATGATTCGTGAACCGGGTTCACCAACTGCTAGCCCATTATATCAACTTTGAAATTCAGTTCACCACGGTTCGCCAACCAGGTTCGTGAATTGTACCCAACTGAACTTGTGGTTTGCGAACTTCCTATATTTCTGAAACTCAGATATCTATGTTTTGCAAATTAGTTTGCCAACCTACTTTGAGTAGAAAAATCATAATTTCCTATTTATCTCTTATGATGTTTGAAACATTCCCAAGTGATAAAATCATTTGCATGGACAATTTTCAATTGATCCACGAATTAATTCATAAACCTAATATTGTTAAGGACTGTTGAACAACTTTGCTTAGAATCATATTTCAAGATTTTTCACAAGACAAGCTTGACTCGAAACTTCTTCCTTGTAAATCTACTAGAAGTCATACGACATAGTCTCAATATAAGAATGGTAAGATAGTGAGTAAAATAGAATGGTTCAGTCTTTATATACCTGAAACATAAGCTTTCCAAATGTCTTTGTCGATCTTCAGTCTACAAGGGTGATGTCTGATACTTAACTACAAATTCTAACCTAGTCCGGGACTTGACTTAGTAAACTAGAAATCAAGATATAGTTTTGATCACCTAACATTGACAACAAGCTTGAGATGGAAAAACTTGTGGGTACAACCGAGCAATGCTTGAACAGGTACTAGTAGATGCTTCTTGATCCCAATGAAAATTTTAAACTAGCGGACGTAAGAGATTTCGCCTAATTAGGTTACTCTCTTCTCTAAGATAGTATTACTTGTCGGCTACAACAGTGACTACAAAATAAAGTGCCTTTCTCAGGATAAGTTTGTAAGAAGAAAAAACTTCACTATTTCTAGACCAAGGTAATTTGGACACCAAGGAATTTTCATAACCGAAAATATTCTCAAGATATGCAATGAGCACCTAGGTTCGGTTTTGTCTAATTCCAACCAATATCCAACTATATAACCGAAACCCTCTTGGATGCAACTCAATATTAGCTAGCATATAAGATACTTAACTAATATATCTTTCAGAGATATGTTTTGCTTGCTGTAAAAACAAAACATATATATTCGAAAATCTTAACAAAAAGATTCTGAAACATTTCGGTTTGGGATCTCACCGTGAATATCAAGGAATAGTAAGATTTATGCACATGTTCAAATTAGTCACTATGAAGACATATTGAACTTTCCTATTTTGCAAACCCAATTTCCAAAGTCACACAAACCCTAAAGTGTATGTAACTATAGAAATCGGTTTTGCCTATGTGATCGGTTCTACCATGATTCCCAACATAGGTAAGATCGGTACTACCTTGTTTCCAACATAGGTAAGGATCGATTCTACTATGGTTCCCAACATAAGTAGGGACCGGTCCTGCCATAGATTTTCAATGAAAACCGGATCACCAATCCTATTGACTTATTTAAACTACAAAACAAGTTTGTAAGTTTACTTCATTAAACTCATGTAATCAAACATATTTTTCTAGGCATGAGATCAACATTAAGTTCATTACACAATCTAGTAACTAGTCACAAAAATTATGTCTATGTTGCAATGACGAAGTTCAAGGATAAGCACTAAACTTCGCAATTCAATACACACAGATTGTAAAATAATTTAAATATTCTTTCTTGACACCTTGATGATAATAAGATGATCAAATTTCTAATACTAGAGTTTCATGTATATAACTTTGATGTTTTTAATCTAAACGACTTGAAAGTAACGGCAACTCAAGTCTTATATTATTAACCTCAAGTGGAAGGATGATGTCTTCATTGATATGGATAGGTCTTCAGAATATTTAGGCTTCATAATAATACTTGTATGTCTCAACATTCTAGAATTTCTAGTCTAATCTAACGAAGTTGACTTTAGTAATCAAATCAAGCGACTTTTGAGTTTTAATACTAATATATGACAACCATCCTTGACATACCAACACTTGACGGGTTCAAACGAGCATTTCTCTAACAAATATGCTTACTTTCTTTTGTTAGAGCATAACTCGGTTGAACCTACCAAGCGTTGGTATGTCAAGTTTGGTTGTCGTATTTTAGTGAATCAAAACTCATTTAAAGATTCGCTTGATTATATACTAGAGTCAACTTCGTATAGGTTATCTATAAAGTGTTAGGATATGTGACTTACAAGTATTACATGAAGACTTGAATAATGTGAAGAAGTATGGAGCTACAATGACAACATCATCCTTCCTCTTGAGGTTAGTAATATTTGACTTGAACTGTTTCATTCCCTAACGTATCTTTCAAGTCGTGCATATTGAAAACATAACTGCGAAGCTGTGTATGATACTCTAGTTAGACATAGTATTAAGGAATACAATTCGAGGTTTATTACTTAACTATTAAACTTTGTATATAAGACATCGACATGATCATATGAATGTTATTGTGATTATGTATGGGTATGAGTGAAGATTTTATCCTAGGAAACAATGTTTTACATTCGTTTAAAGGAAGTAAGTTCATAAACTTGTTTTGTGAATCGAAAGGGAAATCGCTAGGCTTATTGGTATTGTAATTCATTGGAAATCTATTTTGAATTACCAATATATGTGTTTAGTATAACCGCTCATAAACTTGTTTATGTATTTTGGTAAAACTATTCACAAGGCCTGACTTATGTATTGGTATAACTTTTATTAGTGAAACCGATCTTAAGTAATCACTAAAGATGGTATGATTGATGCATTGTAAATAGTAACTTTTATCTAGTCATTGGGGAACCGATCCTAGTAAGAGGTGCAACAAATTTACAAGAGGGAATCGATCCTTGTAAGAGGTGCAACACGTTTTTAGTGGATGGGGGAACTGATCCTATGAACATGTGCAACAAGTTTGTAGTTTTGGGGGAAACCGATCCTATGGACATGTGCAACCAAATACAGGTAGTTACCATAAGTTGTGGGGAACCGATCCTAATACCTAGTTAACCGAATTTTGGTAACTAGCGTGACTATGCACAATAATCACATGGATATAGAACCGAACTTGTTTTGTAGAAGCGTGAAACCCATGATTGGTGATTTGATAGGATAATCAATCACATAGTTCTTGGAATTCAGGCGAACCAATTCTAAACTTGTTTGGAAGTGTGGAAAATCGTTTCCAAGATTGTAAATATGAAAAAGGACTTGCAAAGTAAAGATGTTGACATACTTTGAACATGTGCAGTAACTCTTATCATTAATTGTTCAAAGATATTCCTTAATAGCTAAAGGAGAATCCTAAGATCGAAATAAATTGAGAATATTTTATTTAAGGTTTCATAGTTTTTATATGCTATTTATTTTCCAGCAAATAAATGCATATCTTTAGAAAATAATAATTAGTAATGTGCATTTACCGATTATAGATTTTTCTATTGGGATTTCGGTCAATATTTGGACAGTGTATTTCCAGGAGTTATGAAAACCGATTTTGTGTTTATTGCATATCTTTGAGAATATTTGGTTTTGGAAATTCCTTGGTGTCCAAACTTCCTTGTCTATAAATATTGAAGTTTTCCTTTCGAGCAAACTAATCCTCAGAGCCAGCAAAACTACCTAATTGTGTTGTTACTGGTGGAGCCACCTATTCAGATAGGAAAGTAACCTAATTAAGCGAAATCTCTTATGGCCACTCAGTTTAAAGACTTCTTTGGGACTGAGAAGCTCTAATAGTACCGTTGGTGGGAAACTATATAATTGCAGTTTATTATTAGGTTTCTATTGATTTGATTGACTAACGGTTGTTGAAATTTGATTGCACCTAGTTTGTTTATGCTTGAGAATCTTCTCTATTGATATAAGATTCACTCAAACTAGATCGAAGTTTCGACGGGGATCTTTAGGTTGTTTGTAGATCTAAAGACGTCTTGTGATAATCCAACGTTAACAGACTCCGTTCTGTGTGTGATTGATCACAAGAGATTAAAGTTGTTTGTGTGCAGGTGTTGATTGAATATTAAAGAAGATTTGAAGATAAGAAGATTTTTTGGGTTCATAATCTTTGGTGTGCACAATACTTATTTCGGCTGGAAAGGGATCCAAATATAATCGGTTTATCTTTGTGATAGATTGGATTGATTAGTTGAGTAGATCGGCATCAATACACTTCTTTGTGATTAATAGTATTGATTGCATAGTCTAAAAATAACCTCGGTAGTTGTGGAGAGATTGATCTAAGGACCCGACAAAGGAGTTTATTTGTTAAATGGAAGAACCTTTGTAAAACTTATATCACGTTGTTTGAAAAGAGTTGTTACCGAACAGATTTGTTTTTCCTTTACTGTTTGGAATACGAACCAAAGGAATTGTTCCAAGTACGTGACTTATTATAAGTTGGAGGCGTGGGAATACTGAGGGAACAAGGTGAACTATTGGTTTGATTTTGTATAGCGACTTAATTCCGAGAGTATTCAATTCTAGACTAGGTCCCGGGGGTTTTCTGCATTTGCGGTTTCCTCGTTAACAAAATCTTTCTATGTATTTTACTTTTTTATTTTCGCAATTATAATTGTTTTATTATAATTAGAAGTAAAATACACAAACGCTAATTCCTATTTTACTTGATAGACAATCCCTAGTTTTTGGTTAAGTCCGAACCTATTATCAAGTAAACATACTTCGTTGTTGTATTGTCTCGATCTTGTATCCCCATAGATGATCACACGAAGTGTGAACCAATTAGTTGTATTGTCTCGACTCAGTCCATAGACAACCACTTTCGAAAAAGGACTTATAGGTGGAAAAGTTTTAGATTGAGGAATATTTGGGTACCCTCGTCTTTCCAATTGGTATCAGAGCACGCAAACACGAAAAGATCTAAGATAAGTGCACAATTCAAATGATTTTAGTGTCCATTCTATACTTGTTTAAGTTATTATTCTTGCATATTTTCGTATTATTACTCTTGTTTGCTCTTATTTGTATCTATTAGGTGAATTATCCAAAAAAAAGCTATAATGTGCTGAAAAGAGTTAAGAAGAGAAGTATTTCAAGTATCCAAGTCACCAAGTCCAAGAGAAGTGGAAGAAGTGCGGCGAAAAGGAGCAAAACACTCAAAACCAAGATATAGGCTAAACACCGAGATTAACTCATTCAAATTAAGGATTTCTCATCATCATCTTGAATAAAATTTAAAGATAAAAAGAATTCAAAAAAAAAAAAAGAGGTCATTCCGAGTTCGGACGAAGAAGTTGTGGCCAAAACGAGCTTTTATTGAATACCGAAGATAGTAGAGTATGCAAACGGGCACTGATAGACGCATTTATGTGTCTATTTTGGTCTTAATTATGTGTATTGTTAGTGCTTGATTTTGTAGTTATTTGATTATTTTATGTCTTTGTAGGTATTTTTGGTAAAATAAACTTTTGCGGCGAAATTGACTGGAAAAGTGGTTTTTGTGCTCGTGGGAGAAAATTACTATTCGGATTCTCAGTTTGGATAAGGGGCATATCAATTACTAAGGGGTACTCCACTGATAAGGGATACCCTAAATTCTATTTACACCCCAGGATACCCCAAATGTTATAGGCACCCACAGCTTGGTTAAGGGGCAGCTATCTTCACCGTTTGAACATCATATTTTGGCGGGACTTTGCTCGATGAACTGTGAGAGTTGGTTACGATTTATTTGGGAGATTCTTAAGCTTTTAATGCAAGACTAAATTCTTACCTTAATAACAGAGATAAGTACATGCTCAGGGAACCAAAACAAGGACCAAATAACCTTGTATTTGGTAGTTTTCGTAAAACAGGGGAAGTGGGTTTCTTTTCTATTCCTGGGACGAATTTGGTGGAGATTTAGTTGGAAACTTTCCATAGTTTGGATCGATATTGGACTGTTAGGACAAATCAGGATTGGTAATGATCCCAGATTCGATAAAATAGGAGTAATTCTTCGGTACAAAGAAAACAGGGAGGTGGAAATATTACCGGGTAATTGGATTGATACGTGGAGTTTGAGAGAATATATTTACGGCTAGGATTAATTTCTATGTATTGAAGAGAGGTTGGATGATCACGGTTGACGCGTAAAGAAGAGAACAAGATAGGAAATAAGCCGTGACTTCCGGTGAAAGTCAGGGAAGGTTCTGAAACATTTTCACGAAATATTTTTGACCTGAGGAGTATATATAGGATGTTATGGAGTCACAGGTGGGGGATTCGGGAGTTGGGGGTAGTTTTGGGAGGCTGCAGTGAAGAAACAAATCACTGCAGAGAGTTGCAACATCAGCAGGAAGGAAAAGAAGCTGAAGAACATTGAACAGACGAGGACAGTCGCAGACCCAGTCTTAATCAAACATCACAACAGAAGTATCATTGTTCAATAGATCACATAAATCATAAGCTTGTCATATTTTCACTGTAACAGTTCAACACCCGTTGTAACAGCTGTTTGTAACGTTTCTTCAGCGTTGCAAACTGTCTGCTTTATTAGTTTTCTCTAGTTTTTCACCTATTTGAGCTATGAACAACTATTTTGAGCACGTGAATAATATGAGAAGCTAAACCCCAACACTGGGACGACGGAGGAAGCCTTATTTCACAATTGTTTGGTAACTATATTTGATTCTCTATGACTTTTGCATTGATTTAATTGATTTATTATTTTTATTAATTATTTGTGATTTTGTATGATGGTGTATGTTTAGACTTAAAGATTTTGATGCACCATGCTTATGATTTACAATTATTTTTTTACAAAATCTACCTTTTTCAAAGAAAAGAGTCCATAAAAGAGCTAAAAGTGTTATGAATCAATATGCGAACCAATTGAATGTGATTAATGTTGAAATCCTAAGTCCCAGTTCTCTCGATATTTGTGACAATCCTTTGTATATAAGTCTAAAATCATTCTTTACAAGTCTTTTAACGAACCACTTTTCTTACCACTATAAATACTACATCAATTTTTGGCGTCGTCGACGCGGACTTGTTTATAAATTTGTTTTTAGGTTTTATTTTTACTATTTTTGTTCTTTTTTACCTGTTTTGGTATTTCTTGTTTGCTTTCAGATTTGGAGCTGAGCTAAATAAAAGGAGAGAGTGCTGAAAAGAAAAGTGAAGCCAAAGAAGGAAAGAAAAGAGGAATTCAAAAGGAGTGATGAACAAGATTTTGTATATAGTTATTTTGTTTTATTTTTAGAAACTGTAAATAGGGTTTTAATTTGCATAATCTTTTATTTTTGGACTTTTTAAATTTTATTTTTGGGACATTGAACATTACTATTTTTAAAACCCTAAGGAAGGGTTCAAATTAAATATAAACTGTTTGCAGGGAAGGACGACAGTTACGATACTGTCTCGGCCCCTCGGGTTCGTACACTGATATTGGAGTCGGTGGCCAGAGTCGACTTCAACGGTTCATCGCTCGTCTGGTACTGGAGGTAAGACTCTATCCACCCACGAATCCCCTGTCAGTGGGTTTTATTTTGTGTGACAACTCACACCCCTGCAATAGAATGTTGAACTGGTATTACAATAGCCAATACAACGAATATCCGACTGAATTTCAAAATAGACGTTACTACTTTGACCATAGTGTGAATAGTGGTTGGGAACATCAAACTTTTGAAGGTTATGGTCCATACCATGGTGATCCCAATTACTATCCACATGCCAACCGGTCGTACGAGCAAAATTCCTCTCTACTAGAGTCAACACGTAAGTTAGCTGAGTCGACACGTAAGTTAGCAGAAATGAATAACTTAGTTATGAAAGAAAGCAATGCAACGAGTGAAATTTCTTTCCTAGATTCAATTAGGAAGTCATGTGAGTCGACTCATAATCTTTTGTTAGAGTCCCAGAACAGAACTGCTCGAAATAGTCTTAATTTCCCATATAGTGTTTCCAATAGTACCCTTGAAAATGAGAATAGTTATTTGCATAATCAAGATGACGAGGTTAGAATTGGTAACACTAATTTTTTAGATGAGGTTCAACCATTTTCATGTTATTATGATGATTATGACGAGGATGGTACCGATGAAGAATCAGAAATATGTAGGCATAGTAATCAGGAATTTGCTATTTCAAATATTGATCTTTAAGAAAATAATATTATTTCTGGTTCAGATCCTAATAATTTGAACAATTATTCTCCTATTCAAAAGGACGAGGATTTGACTAGAGACACCACCATTTTAGACGATGTAGAATTTCATTTTTACGAAGCCGATGATAGTTTTGAGGAACGAGTTTATTCTGAGAATATTGTTTTAGTGTCTAACGATTTGGAAACGTTAGTCTTAGACAAAAAAGATGAACTCGTAGAGATTTTAAATATGAGTGAGGATGCATCACCTGAGTATAACCTACAAGAAGCAATTGACTATTTTCAGGATTATGATGATCTAGAAATTAGGGAAATTATAGCTAGTATATCTAGAGACACCCAAAATTCTAAGTTTGGGGGTGATTATCATTATCCATGTGCCTTACCTTTAGCTCTTATAGAGATCCCTCACTTGGGACCTCAACCATTTTACAAGATTATCTTCAGACACGTTTTCTTGAACCTAGTAATGTCCATAAGGAAGTTCAGTTATTAGAAACCCATCCTCTAGTTGATGTGGTTTACCCCGGAAATGATACCCATATCGATTTTGTTTTCCCACCATATATTTTTCAACCAATTGTGGGAACGTATAAGTTTCAGATGTGTCAATTAGTTAGTTTTGAGACTAAGCCTAAGTACCTTAGGTAATTAAAATCGACACATTTTCTGAAGAATGACCATCACTTTCATCGTGGTCAATTGTGTGAGTCAAAACTGATTGACTTTAAGGATCCGCAATTATTCAGGTTATTATTATGTACTTCTAAGTTTTTACTTGAGTTTTTCCAGACACTAATACCTGAACCGGATCCTAGCTTTGAGGAATTCCAGCACATGAAAATATTTTATCTAGACCCTTTCATAGAGCCTGAACCTGAACCACAGCTAGATGTAGTTGTCTTAAACAGGAAACTAAACAAGGGTTTACTTTATTTGTCCATTTTATGTTGCATATTCCTTTTACTTGTGAATATCTCTATTTGGTTTTGATGACCCACAGATATTTCGGCTATTACTTTATGATTCTATGAGGTGACTAATCCTTTCTTAGTATGGCTGAAGACTTTAAACTTAGCACTTCTTGGGAGGTAACCCAATATTCATGCGACACGGTAATATATTTCCTTATCTCTTTTGCTTCAAATGGTAACAGTTTCTCCTTGTTCATGTTTTTAATTTCATATTTAGAACATTGAGGACAATGTTAGATTTAAGTTTGGGGGTATGGGAGAAACTTTTTAGTTGCATTATTAAACTCCAGAGCCTAGAAATTTATGCTTATTAAGGAATGACACTAACTAATCTAAGTGGATGGAAGCATTTTGATTGTAGGAGTTGAGGAACCAAACTGATTAGATAGAAACATCTAAAGAGTCTATTCATAAAAGCACGGAGCTCAGGTGTTAGAAATAACATGATAGTTTCACCATATCTCGTTGAGTCATTTTCACTTTTTTTTTAAAAAAAAAACTATGTTTCTCTAAGTGATTAGGTGGGGCTCACGAATCAAGTTGTTACCAATGCTAGGGTGAATTAGAGTGATTGAGATACCAAAAAAAAAAAAAAAAAAAAAAAAAGAGAAATTGAGACCAGACCATTAGACCAACCGGAATAAATT
Source organism: Papaver bracteatum (assembly GCA_023529315.1). Classification (NCBI taxonomy): domain Eukaryota; kingdom Viridiplantae; phylum Streptophyta; class Magnoliopsida; order Ranunculales; family Papaveraceae; genus Papaver; species Papaver bracteatum. The sequence goes on from JAJJWX010000136.1 coordinate 2,710,203, forward strand.
CAATAAAGTCGGACACTGGTTCCCTTGTATATGCCAGTCGTGATGATATTAGTCACACTAGTATCTCAGTCCATCGGGATAGGTTCATTTTGGCGGAGGCCTTCAGACAGATATGGGAAACACCGTTCACTTAGTAAACATCAAAACCATCTATATTTTTCCTCTATATCCATGTTCTTGATCTATCCATGTGATTAATTTTGACTCCGGATATTGATGTCCATAGTGCGACTATCTGAGTAGAGATCAGTCACTTTATATGAATTATAGCACGCTTGAGTGCAAACTCGTGTACATCAATTAGAATTTCACATCAGGGTACTTCCTCTTGTAGTCAATAAGTATGCCAACCAAGGAGATTCTTTAGTGCCTTCCAAGGTTCTGTGTAGATAGCTAGGGTCTGGAGTTTAAAGGTTTTGTGGGTATATCTCTGGTAAGCCCTCCCGAGATTATAACTCGGCAACTAGGGCCACCTAAGGGTTTAAAGGATTATTGCATATGCTAAATGCAATCGACGATGCCTGCGACAGTGAGTTAGGATTTTATTTTCTATTTTAGATTTGCTCGAGGACTAGCAAATAATAAGTTTGGGGGTATTTGATAGACGCATTTATGTGTCTATTTTGGTCTCAATTATGTGTATTGTTAGTGCTCGATTTCATAGTTATTTGATTATTTTATGTCTTTGTAGGTATTTTTGGTAAAATAAACTTTTGCGCCGAAATTGACTCGAAAAGTGGTTTTTGTGCTCGTGGGAGAAAATTACTATTCGGATTCTCAGTTTGGATAAGGGGAATCTCAATTACTAAGGGGTACTCCACTGATAAGGGATACCCTAAATGCTATTTACACCCCAGGACACCCCAAATGTTAAAGGCACCCACAGCTTGGTTAAGGGGCAGCTATCTTCACCGTTTGAACTTCATATTTTGGCGGGAACTTTTCTTGATGAACTGTGAGAGTTGATTACAATTTATTTGGGAGATTCTTAAGCTTTTAATGCAAGACTAAATTCTTACCTTAATAACAGAGATAAGTACATGTTCAGGGAACCAAAACAAGGACCGAATAACCTTGTATTTGGTAGTTTTCGCAAAACAGGGGAAGTGGGTATATTTTCTATTCCTGGAACAAATTTTGTGGAGATTTATTTGGAAACTTTCCATAGTTTGGATCGATATTGGCCTATTAGGACAAAACAGGATTGGTAATGATCCCAGATTCGATAAAATAGGAGTAATTCTTCGGTACAAAGAAAACAGGGAGGTGGAAATATTACCGGGTATTTGGATTGATATGTGGAGTTTGAGAGAATATATTTACGGCTAGGATTACTTTATATGTATTGAAAAGAGGTTGGATGATCACAGTTGACGCGTAAAGAAGAGAACAAGATAGGAAATAAGCCGTGACTTCCGGTAAAAGTCAGGGAAGGTTATGGAAGATTTTCACGAAATATTTTGGACCTGAGGAGTATATATAGGATGTTATGGAGTCTCAGGTGGGGGAGTCGAGAGTTGGGGGTAGTTTTTGGAGGCTGCAGTGAAGAAACAAATCGCTGCAGAGAGTTACAGCATCAGCAGGAAGGAAAAGAAGCTAAAGAACATTGAACATACGAGGACAGTCGCAGACCCAGTCTTAATCAAACAACACAGTATCGTTGTTCAATATATCACATAAATCATAAGCTTGTCATATTTTCACTGTAACAGTTCAGCACCCGTTGTAATAGTTGTTTGTAACGTTGCTTCAGCATTGTAAACTGTCTGCTTTATTAGTTTTCTCTAGTTTTTCACCTGTTTGAGCTATGAATAACTATTTTGAGCACGTGAATAATATGAGAAGCTAAACCCCAACACTGGGACGACGGAGGAATCCTTATTTCACAATTGTTTGGTAACTATATTTGATTCTCTATGACTTTTGCATTGATTTAATTGATTTATGATTTTTATTAATTATTTGTGATTTTGTCTGATGGTGTATGCTTAGACTTAGAGCTTTTGATTCACCATGCTTATGATTTATAATTAATCTTTTATAAAACCTACCTTTGGCAAAGAAAAGAGTCCATAAAAGAGCTAGAAGTGTTATGAATCAATATACGAAACAATTGAATGTGATTAATGGTGAAATCCTAAGTCCCAGTTCTCTCGATATTTGTGACAATCCTTTGTATATAAGTCTAAAATCATTCTTTACAAGTCTTTTAATGAACCACTTTTCTTACCACTATAAATACTACATCAATTTTTGGCGCCGTCGACGCGGACTTGTTTATAGGTTTGTTTTTAGGTTTTATTTTTACTATTTTTGTTCTTTTTTACCCGTTTTGGTATTTCTTGTTTGCTTTCAGATTTGGAGCTGAGCTAAAGAAAAGGAGAGAGTGCTGAAAAGAAAAGCGAAGCCAAAGAAGGAAAGAAAAGAGGAATTCAAAAGGAGTGAAGAACAAGATTTTGTATATAGTTATTTTGTTTTATTTTTAGAAACTGTAAATAGGGTTTTAATTTTCGTAATCTTTTATTCTTGGACTTTTTGAACTTTATTTTTGGGACATTGAACATTACTATTTTTAAAACCCTAAGGAAGGGTTAAAATTAAATATAAATTGTTTGCAGGGAAGGACGACATTTACGATACTGTCTCGGCCCCTTGGGTTCGTACACTGACATTGGAGTCGGTGGCCTGAGTCGAGTTCAATGGTTCATCGCCCGTATGGTACTGGAGGTAAGACTCTATCCACCCACGAATCCCCTGTCAGTGGGTTTTATTTTGTGTGACAACTCACACCCCTGCAATAGAATGTCGAACTGGTATTGCAATATCCAATACAACGAATATCCGACTGAATTTCAAAATGGACGTTACTACTTTGACCATAGTGTGAATAGTGGTTGGGAACATCAAACTTTTGAAGGTTATGGTCCATACTATGGTGATCCCAATTACTATCCACATGCCAACCAGTCGTACGAGCAAAATTCCTCTCTACTAGAGTCAACACGTAAGTTAGCTGAGTCGACACGTAAGTTAACAGAAATGAATAAATTATTTATGGACGAAAGCAATGCAACGAGTGAAATTTCATTCCTATATTCAATTAGGAAGTCATGTGAGTCGACTCTTAATCTTTTGTTAGAGGCCCAGAACAGAACTGCTCGAAATAGTCTTAATTTCCAATATAGTGTTTCCAACAGTACCCTTGAAAATAAGAATAGTTATTTGCATAATCAATATGACAAGGTTAGAATTGGTATCACTAATTTTTCCGATGATGTTCAACAATCTTCTTGTTATTATGATGATTATGATGAGGATAGTGTCGACGAAGAATCTGAAATATGTAGGCATAGTAATCAGGAATTTGCTATTTCAAATATTGACCTTCAAGAATATAATATTATTTATGGTTCAGTTCCTAAATTTTTTAACAATTATTCACCTATTCAAAAGGATGCGGATTTGACTAGAGACACCATCGTTTTAGACGATGTAGAATTTCCTTTTTACGAAGTCGATGATAGTTTTGAGGAACGAGTTTATTCTGAGAATATTGTTTTAGAGTCTAACGATTTAGAAACATTAGTCTTAGACAAAAAAGATGAACTTGTAGAGCTTTTAAATATGAGTGAGGATGCATCACCTGAGTATAACCTACAAGAAGCAATTGACCATTTTCAGGATTATGATGATCTAGAAATTAGGGAAATTGTAGCTAGTCTATCTAGAGACACCCAAAATTCTTAGTTTGGGGGTGATTATCATTCTCCATGTGCCTTACCTTTAGATCATATAGAGATCCCTAACTTGGGACTTGACATATATGCCTCAACCATTTTACAAGATTATCTTCAGACACGTTTTCCTGAACCTAGTAATGTCCATAAGGAAGTTCAGTTGTTATAAACCCATCATCTGGTTGATGTGGTTTACCCGTGCTATGATACCCAGATCGATTTTGTTTTCCCACCAAATATTTTTCAACCAATTCTGGGAACATATAAGTTTCAGATGTGTCAATTATTTAGTTTTGAGACTAAGCATAAATACCGTGGGCGATTAAAATCGACACATTTTTTGAAGAATGACCATCACTTTCATCATGGTCAATTGTGTGAGTCAAAACTGATTGACTTTGGTGGGATCCTGATATTGCCATGGATGTTGTAGCAAGGTAATCATTGGTTGAGTATATAAAAGGCCCATAGACAATTGTCTCACACTCACTTATAATAAACAAGTTACTGGGTTTTATATTTGCTTCCCTGATACTGGAAATATTTCTTTCAACTCTTCAGATCATATCATTGATTCCATTAATATAACAGATAATGCTACTATTGTTCATCTACAGGGAATTATGCTTACTGTAAGATATCAGATTTTAGATTCCGTCGAAGAGGGTCTTAAGGAGTACCTTAATTCATTGGAAGCTTTTCCTAATATTTCTTCTATTAAAACTGATGATCATGTGTAGTAAACTTCCGGGAAAGGTGAATCAAGTGGAGTAATGAAGGAAATTCAGTTTGCTGATAACTATCCACAAAATTCTTTGGCCTTAGTTACTATCACAAATTTGTATGATTCTGTTACTATTGAGTAGGCAAATGACTCCATATCAGAAGATGGTGAAATAAAGGAGGTAAGTACTGCTTACCTGCTTCATAATAGTTCAATTTCTCAACCTGTTAGTATCTTAAGAAAGGAGAATATTTCTAGTTCCCCTGTCCAGATTAAGAAGGTTGTAACTGAAAAGAAAAAACCTCCTAGTAAACCTTTAAAGGCTGCTCCAGTAACTAGGAAAGCAAGTAAAAACATTCAGAAATTAGGAAATAAGGGGAATCCTTCCTCCCCTAACAATCCTCAATGAAAGTGATTTTTTGGAATATTAGAGGTCTTGAGAGGGATAAGGCCAAAAATAAACTAAAAGCTATAGTAAATCAGAATAATCCCTCTTTAGTAAGGGTTGCAGAACCTAAAATGCATGTTGATTCTAAGTTTAGAGTTAAACTTCCTGGTATGAGCCATCAAATTATTCATAATACTTGTGATTCCAGGAAAGCTAATATTTGGTTATACTGAAATAATTAAATTCCCACCCCTATGGTGATCTTTTCTTCAGGACAATGTATTACAGCAGAAATTGGTGGGGTTTTAGTTACTGGAATTCATGTTGATGTGTTGACCATCAACATAAGAGAATTATGGTCTGACTTATGCACTATTAATAATCTTAACAAACCATGGATGATTATTGGTGATTTTAACACTATTATGTCAGTTAATGAAAAAAAAAGAGGTAGAAGTCCTCTCTCAGTTGCTCTTAATGATTTCAAAGACTGGATTAATAATTGTGATCTTGTTCAAGCTCCCAAAAGTGGATTACAATTCTCATGATCTAATGGTAGATGTGGAAGGAAAAGAATATTATGCAATCTTGATAGGGCATTCTACAATCTACAATGGTTAAACAAATACAATGAATGGAAATATCATATGTCTTCAAGGGGGATTTCATATCATAGTTTTCTTATTGGCTCAAATGTAAACATCCCAAAACCCATGAATTCTCCCTTTAAGTTTCAAGAAATGTGAACTACTCATCCTGAATTCCTGAAAATGGTCTTTGAATATTGGAAGGAACCATTGATTGGAAATCCTATTTTTGTTTTTATGAACAAGTTAAAAAGATTGAAGAAAATTCTAAAACAGTGGAATTGGGAATTTTTTGTGATATTCATGTTAAATTGAAACAAGCTGAAGACAAGCTGCAGGAAACTAATATATTATCTGATGAAGATCCTTCTAATAATGTTCTCCTTAACAATTACATTACAACAAGAAGAGAAAGAGATATAGCAGCTCAAAATCTCCATACTTTTCTAAGCCAAAAAGCAAGAGTGAATTGGATTAAGTTTGGGGATGCTAACACTGCTTATTTTCATACTACTTTCAAGATGATACAAACAAAAAACACTATTGCTGAGCTTACAGATGATACAGGAGGGGTTATTTCAGATCAAGAACAGATAGCCACTATGCTAATTGAGTACTTCAAGACTAAATTTTCTTATCAACCAGTCCAGATTTCTAATTCCATTCTTGATGCAATTCCTAATGCAGTTTCTAATGAAGATAATACTTTATTAGAAAAAATTCCATCCAAAGAGGATATTAGGGAAGCTGTTTTCTAGCTAAACCAAGATGGATCTCCTGGACCAGATGGCTTTACTGGAATTTTTTACAGAATAGCTTGGGATATTATTATTTAAGATCTTATTACATCTTTACAATTCTATTGGCTCAACCAAGTGATTCTTGTTGGTCTCAATTCAAATTTTCTTATTCTTCTGCCCAAAATTAAAGGAGATAAAAAGGTAAATCAATTTAGACCTATAGGTCTAAGTAATTTTTACTTCAAAATTATCACTAAGATCATTATTATAAGAATAAGCAGTTTTCTTCATAAGCTTATTTCCCCTCAACAATGTGCTTTTGTCAAAGGAAGGAATATCCATGAACATATATTGTTGGCTTCTTAACTTGTAAATGAAATAAGTAGTAAAAGAAGAGGAGGTAATGTAGGCCTTAAACTTGATATATCTCAGGCTTATGATACTCTTAGTTGGGACTTCTTAATTTCAGTACTTAAACAATATGTTTTTTCTGAGAAAGTCTGCACTTGGATCAAAATACTTCTTCAAACAACAAAAATTTCAGTTATGTTAAATGGATGACCTATTGGTTATTTTGGTGTGGGTAGAGGAGTTAAGCAAGGAGATCCATTTCTCCCATATTATATGTTTTGGCAGCTGACACTTTAAGCAGGAAAATCTTGCAATATATTCAAGAAGGTAAAATCCATCCCATGGTAATAAGGAGAGGTATATATCCTTCCCACTTATTCTTTGTTGATGACATTTTCATATTCTGTAATGGCTACAAGACTACTTTATCTCACCTGAAAAATATTCTTCTGGAATATCAAGCTGTATCTGGCCAACTTGTGAATTCTGCAAAGAGCAAATGTTTTGTGGATGGGACAACAAATTTAAGGAAAAAACAAATTGTTGAATCCATGAATATGTCCCTCTCATCTTTTCCTGATAAATATTTGGGTGTGATTCTAATCTCAGGAAAAATAAAATCTGTACACTTATGGTCTTTTGTGGAAATGCTTCAAAGGAGATTAGCTAATTGGGTGGGCAAGTTTCTAAATTTCAAGCTAGAATTACTTTGATAAAATTTGTTCTTTCAAGCATACCTATTTATAATATGTCCATCTATAAATGGCCCAAAAAAGTAATTGATGCCTGTGAAAAGATCATTAGAATTTTTCTTTGGAGTGGGAATGCTGAAGACAGAAAATTTATTACATTAGATTGGGATAAAGTTTGTGTTCCCCTAGAGGAGGGTGGTCTGGGAATCAGAAAATTAGAAGATGTTAACAAAGCTCTCCTTATGAAACTCCTGTGGAGAATTCTTAATTCTAATGAAGACTGGGCATTATTTTTTCTATCTAAATAAAATATCAAGATTTAAATGGCAAATGGATTACTTACTATAGAAAATCTTCCATATGGCCTGGAATTAAATGGATTATGCAAGACTTTTATGATAATGTCAGGTGGATAGTTGGAAATGGAAAACAAATCTCCATCTGGAATGATGCTTGGATTCTTGACAAAAGTATTCTCAAGCTTTTACCTATGAATGAATACATACAACAACATATCAATCTAAAAGATGATAGTTTGATTCAGAATAATACATGGGTTATTCCTGAAGAACTGGTGGAATTCATAGCCATAGAAGATCTTCATATTCTTTCTTTGGAGTCTGATAAAATGATTTGGACAACAACTCAAAATAGAGAATTTTCTGTGTCAAGTGCAATTAATATCATAAGGAAGAAACAACCTAAGATAAGATGGTATAAGAAAATCTGGAAATCTTGTGTTCACCCATCTACAACTTTGAATGTTTGGAAGATAACAAGAAAAGTTTGCAATATAGATGAGACTGTAAAAAAAAAAAAGGTTTTAACCTTGCTTCTAGATGTTACTTGTGCAAAAACGATCAAGACTCAATGCACCATATCCTTTGGGACTGTGATTATGGCCAAATAATGTAGAAATGGATTGGAGGGGTCTTTGCCTTTAAACACCCCAAATCTTTTGAAGATATTATAAATGCTTGCAGGATGAAAAGTCCAGTAATACAGGAAATCTGGTGTATAGATGCTTTCAACATCATGGTAGACATATGGTTTACTAGAAACAAAGCTTATTTTGAGAATATAACTCCTAATAGTACAAGTGCACAAAAGAGAATCTTCCCAATGATACAAGATTGTGAACCAAGACTCAAGGGTTGTATGTATAACTCCTCTTATGACTTACAGATCCTTAAATTCTTTAATATGAAATGCAGGAATGTTAAAAATTACACAGCCACTGAATGCACATTCTCACTACCTGATCCTGACAATACTCTTTTGTGCTATGATGGTGCTTCAAGAGGGAATCCTGGAAATGCAGGATATGGCTTTATTGCCAGAAATTATGAAGGTGTATTCTTAACAACAGAAAGTGGAGAACTTGGAGTTTCAACAAAAAAAATTGTTGAAGTTATGAGAATTATCAATGCACTAGAATGGCAGTATCTGAACTCAAGAACAAGGTAATAATAAATTTTGATTCTTCTGCAGTCATTATAGCCTTTACTAAAAATAAGATACCATGGTTCATATGGAATAGATGGAGATATTGTGCAGCAAATTGAATTCAATACACTTCAATCATGTCTTCAGGGAGGTGAATTTTTCTGCACATTTTTTTGTTGCAAAAAAGGGTGTTCTCTTGGCTAGAGGTCAAGTAATAAAATTCACAGAAAGACCTCTAACCATGCACAAAATGGAATTTCCTGACATTACCTACTACAGATTTCACTAATAAGAGAGGGTAGAGTTGGTCTAGCTTAATATAGTTTTGAGTCTTGGGCTTTGGTTCTTTGTAAAAAAATATTCCCATTTCAGTCTGGACATGTTGTCCCTTTCAGTTTTTCTTTTATTGATTCTTTGTAACTGGTTATTCATTAATCAATAAAAGTTATTTTTTGGTAAAGAAAAAGAAAAAGAAAAACATATATAAGGCTCCTCTTCATTTATCGATACTAATAAATGATAGGTCCGGAATTGCGGACTAACCATGTAGTCGATGAAATAAAAATCTATCATCATTATATAGCACAAGTCAAAAAGACTATTGATGAGTTTCTTGACACTTGGATAACAGTATGTGTGAAACGTTGTCCCTGTCTCCGTCGCCTAAACAAGCTTGGAATGCAGGATCCAAGGCAACTGTCACGTACTTGCTGAAAAGGAACATGCGCTTAGAGTATCTAATCATGTAGTCGAGTTAAATGGGTGCTTCTCTCAACTATTTCGCTATAAATAGAATCCTTTGACGACATTCATACAAGTATTGTGGGTAACATCTTTCACTTTAGTCAACGTTTGCACACCTCACTTTTCTATTTCTATTTTCTTATCTATCCATGTGATTTCACTGTGCGAGTGTTGTGACAAATGTTGCAACAAGTACAATGACTATCTTAGTAGAGTTTTGCAATCAGGTTGAATGTCACACGTAAGTAATTGTTTGTGTGTGATGATTTGGAATTTATGCAGCTAAAAAACATATGCGATCTAATTATTTAGCTACTATTTTGTGTCTATCCTTAGTGGTTATTCCAAGGTGATAAATTGGTGTAGGTTTTGTGGGTATACCTCTTGTAAGCCCTCACGAGACTATAACCCGTCCACTAGGGACACCTAGGTTTTAAAGGCTTGTTATACATGCTAAGTGTAATCGTTTTCTCAACGACATGGAGTTATTGTATTTAGGATTAGTTTCATTTAATTTGCTCGAGGACTAGCAAAATCTAAGTGTGGGCTAACTTTATAAGTGCATAATTCATATGAATTTAGTGTCCATTCCATACTTTTTTAAGCTATTATTCTTGCATATTTTCGTATTATTACTCTTGTTTGCTCTTATTTGTCTCTATTAGGTTAATCATCCAAAAAGGAGCTACAAATTCCTGAAAAGAGTTAAGAAAAGAAGTATTCCAAGTATCCAAGTGACCAAGTCCAAGAGAAGTGGAAGAAGTGCGACGACAAGGAGCAAAACGCTTGAAATCAATACACTGGCTAAAGACCGAGATTAACTCATTCAAATCAAGGATTTCTCATCATTATCTTGAAGTGAATCTAAAGATAAAAAGAGTGCAAAAAGAATGAGGTCATTCCGAGTTTGGACGAAGAAGTTGTGGCCAAAAAGAGCTTTTATTGAATACCGAAGACAGTATAGTATGCAAAAGGGTACGCATACATTAGTTCCGAAAATTTCTGCTGGAATTTGAGGTATGCATGCCGGTACGCATACTTAACAAGTATAAAAATAGGTATGCATACTTGCGAAGGCCTAAGGTCACGGTTATGGTCTTTATTTCATAGTTTCGGGTCGGGTTCTTGAACCGAATAAAATACTTGATGGCCAAGCAATGTAAACCTATATACATAGGTATTAGGCCTTTCATAAATCGATCATCTCATATCAAAAACTTAGGTTTTACCCCTTTAGGGGGAAACCACCATTTTTCATCTTCTTTGTAATATGAGTAGCTAAATCCTTTGTTGATTAAGGATGAATTCAATGTCCTAAGCGTGAACCTTTATTAATAATACAAGTCTATTTGAGGTTTTAATCATCATCTTTTGTCTTTACCATATTTAGGGTTTATGAGTGATTCTTAGATTGATTTGGGATGCATACCATATTAGTCTATTGATTGTTCTATCACTAGTAGAAGTTATGAGATAAGCAATCATCGATTAACTATCTACACAAGTAGAAATCACGAGACCTTACAGAGGGATTCTGTGGACCAATCATGTGTAAAAACAACACCAGCAAGTAAACCTTGAGCTAAGAGTTTAACTACTGGGATTAACCTAATTCATAAAGCTCAAAGTGTTCGATTGGATTACACCTTGAGTGAGCTACTACTTGGTGGTTCAGTTGGATAAAATCTGATATTGGAGAGCTTCTGTATCCGTGGTAAAAGGAGTTTTGGGGATAACAATAAGCTAGATGCTATTCTACGGTTAGTGATGAATGGTTCTTACGAACAATAGTTAAGTATTCTAATCCTATTAACGCTTGGTAACGGCGAAGGATTCCTTAGTCATCTATTTTCTTATTGTTTTTTATATCTTAAAACCAATCCTCATTTTGTTATTTATTTTGTTTTGCTGATCAAATAACCTATCAATTACACAACTCTCTGTGGGAACGATCTCTTACTACCGCTATATTACCAGTTAATTAGTGGGAAATATCTTTATTAATTTTTTGAGCCTACGACATCCCATCAATCTAACAATATGTGTTTGGTGCGATCCAACCTATAAGATTGAATCTAATGAATGATTCAGTTAACGTAACGACAGGATTTGACTACTTCAAGAACTCGTGGTGGAAAACACATATGAAGTATGTAATACTCTTATTCCTAAACCTGTTAGGAATTATGCAGATATATGTCTTGAGTGACTTACATAATCCTTTGGATGTCATAGGATTGTATATCATTATGAAACATGTCGTATCTTGAAAATGCATAAGATTCTGCTTAATTTTTTTGTGAACTTCGGCTATTGTGTTCTGGAAAAATCAGAAATATATATTTTTTGGATGGCCTACCAAAGTATATAATGTACATTTTCAGATCAAAGACTGTCAATGTTTTGCTTTCTAGGATGCGTTTTTGGAAACCATGTAATCCTTCATGGGATGATTTTTCGGTTAATAATTCTATTAACAATGGTCTGCTTCATACACCTCATAACTTTTTTAATGAAACAAGTGATCTCTTGAAATATTACTGGATTTATGATTCAAATGGTATTTCTAACAAATATCATATCTTGTTCACATTACTCACTGCATACTCTATTGGAAAATTCCTAAGTGAATTTCATGGGATATTATCAAAACTTGGTAATAATAGAGTATACAAATATTTGGACAAAAATATAGATTTAATCCAACATAGAGATCTAGTCCATGAAAAATCGGTTTTCCAAAAGAAGAACCTAAACACAAAATCGGAATTGTATCCCCAAAGCCACGGTTTCTGATTTTTGTAGTATTTCCTAAAACTAGTTATTTACGGTTTTTGACATATACTCTTCCTATAAAAGATAATCTCTTGCTATGTGTTCAAACATATTTGGGAGGATTGGTCAAAACCGTAACTAGGGTTTTTCATATTTTTGCAAATATGGGAAAAAGGGAATCAGGAGCCAAGCCATCTGATAATCGGGTCTGGGTTGATGATATTGATAGGATCATATTTCCTAACAGTATTGATAACAAGTATGAATTTGTTCGTTTCGTTGACAACTTTTTCTTTAAGAAATACGAAACTCTCAAGGGAATGAAATTCATTACCGAAAAGAAATTTGATCCAGATGTCCAAGTTAAGGATTATGTGAAGTTTGGTCAACATCGGAACTGGGGAAATTTTTTGATCTTGAAGAATAGTCACCTGATATGGTAAGAGTGTTATATGCCAATATGCACAATGTTGATCATAAAAATCTTACCTTTGTGACTCTTATTGGTCGAGGAATCTACTATGTTGATCTTAAGACAGTTTCAAATTCTATTAAGTACAATTTGGAATGTAATCACTTGATTACATGAGTTGAAGTTGAACATGATACCATTTCAACATGTCTCACTAGAAAAAAGGTTACCTGGGAAAATGGTAGATTACCAACAAAAGTTATACCTCTTCATCTTAGGGTATTCGGTAAACTTGCCTTAGCAACTCTATTTGCAAGTACAAGAGACAAGTCAGTTTGGGATAAGATATTTGCAGAATTTATCTTTTTTCTGTTGAAAGAAGACTCTCAAATTGATTTTCTGTTCAAATAATCAACATATCAGATTCCATCTCTTCTTCTGGAATCAAGAGACATCTCGGTTTTCCGTGTATAATTACCAAAATCTGTGAATTTATCACAGGAGATGACTTTGTTGATATGAAAAGCATTAAGGCTGTAACTAATAAGACTATAAGTCAGATGATTGTGGGACAAACCCAAAATGAAGTTGTTAAAAGAATCTCACAAAATTTCGATAACAAGTCTCTTCTAAGTCATCTTGAAAATCTTGGTAAACAACTTGATTGTTTTCAGAAACAGTTGGGCTTTGTTGCTCGAAAAGATCCAGAAACTCTTAAAAGAATTCAAAAAATTGAATCAGAGTTTTGGAACCAAGAATCGAAAATTGAAGAAGAGCGACAAAAACACTTGGTCACAAGGAGTGTTCTTCCCAATAATTGAGTTTAAATTAAAATAGACATTAGTTTTTGATTTCTTTCATTAATTGTTTTAGGTCTATTTTGAATAAAACTATCTTATTATTATGAATAAACTTATTATTTTATAATATTTCTTGTGATAGTTTTTGATTACATAGCCTGTGCTTGAATGCTTTATTTTATTGCTATGTATGTTTATGGGATGTTTGATTTTGGTTTTATTACCTTGATATTCGATCTCATAATGTGTGAACCCTTTGGGTAACTTTTTGATTTAACGGGATTAAGTTCTAGCCCATGTTGGTAGGCTTTATCAAAGAATCATGAGAGGTTCCTTTAGAAACAATATGTGAAAAAGTCACAATATGTTGAATCTTTTGGTTTAGTATAAAATCATATGTGTTTCGGGGTTTCAACTTTTGCATTGCATCAGTTAAAACCGGTTTCCAACCTTTCTCTGGTAAAGGTTGGTTGTTGTTGTTCTTTTGTCTTGCAAGAGGATGACAACATGATGATTTTCTCCCCGGAAATATATGAAGAAGATGCAAACATATTGGAGAAGAGGATGCGGAATTTGAGGTAACAATCTTGTTAGTTAATTGTTTTCTTGTTTAAGAAAAGCATGATTATATTTCATATGCTTATTGCTTTTGCTTAACAAAATTTCGGTACAATTGATGTTGATTCCATTATTTGTATATGGATGTTTGATTGTGATTTAATTGTTTCCGGTTAAGAAAAACTATTGTTATCTTTCGTTATTGTTTCACATTAATCGTTTAGGCTTACAAAATTTCGGTGCAATTGCGGTGTTATAATGTCTATGTTTTTTTCAATTACTTCCGGTTAAGATAAATGATTATGCAAGTTGATTTATTTGGTTTGTATGGTGAGAAAAATAAAGTTAATTCTGATCTTTATCTTGGTCTTATCGAACAAGCGATTGTATTTGTACAATCGGTTTAGCAAAAGAACTAAGGTGCTTAGTTGATTTTTTGATGTGCTAAACTATTAGGGAAAATTACTTCGGAAAATTGTTTCCGAGATAACATGTTAAAACCAAATTACTTGTAGTTTCGGTTTTGATAATGGTTATCTAAAATGGTGTGTAAAACCCTCATGCTCAACTCTTATAGGTTTGAAATTTTTATTTGTTAGATTTGTAAGATCCTTTCTGTTTGTCCTTTATTTTTTCGTTTCTTTGTCATTTTGTGAAAAAAAGGGAGAAATATATGGAGTAAACAAGTGATATTGACTTGTTGTGAGTTGGTATCACTAAGCGTAAGGACATTTGTGCTAAAACGTTTATTCTAACGAAAAGAGTGAAAGCATATACTAAGGAGGAGTCACATACCATATGACATGTAGTTATGAGGAACTACATGAAAATAACAAAGACGTGCGGATTGAAAATCTACCTATATTACCTTTAGGGGGAGTATTAGCTTTGTTATTATAATGTCAACAACGACATTTAATGATTGAATTTAATGCAGGTTTTATGCTGTTGAACTTGGAATCAAGCGTATGTGTATAATGAATTTTTGTAATTTGTTTATCCATATGATGTAAGAGTTTTGTCACTAAAATTGACAAATGGGGAGATTGTTAGAGCATAGCTCGTTTAAACCCACCAAGCGTTGGTATATCAAGTTTGGTTGTCATATTTTAGTGAATCAAAACTCATTTAAAGAGTCGCTTGATTATATTCTAGAGTCAACTTCGTATAGGTTAGCTTGAAAGTGTTAGGATATGAGACTTACAAGTATTACATGAAGACTTGAAGAATGTGAAGAAGTATGGATCTACAACGACAAGATCATCCTTCCTCTTGAGGTTAGTAATATTTGACTTGAACTGTTTCATTCCCTAACGTATCTTTCAAGTCGTGCATATTGAAAACATAACCGCGAAGCTTTGTATGATACTCTAGTTAGACATAGTATTAAGGAATACAATACGAGGTTTATTGCTTAACCATTAAACTTTGCATATAAGACATCGACATGAACATATGAATGCTATTGTGATTATGTATGGGTATTAGTGAAGATTTCATCTTAGGAAACAATGTTTTACATTCGTTTAAAGGAAGTAAGTTCATAAACTTGTTTTGTAAATCGAAAGGGAAATCACTAGGCTTATTGGTATTATTATTCATTGCAAATCTATTTTGAATCACCAATATATGTGTTTAGTATAACCGCTCATAAACTTGTTTATGTATCTTGGTAAAATTATTCACAAGGCCTGACTTATGTATTGGTATGACTTTTATTAATGAAACCGATCTTAAGTAATCACTCAAGATGGTATGATAGATGCCTTGTAAATAACAACTTTTATCTAGTCATTGGGGAACCGATCCTAGTAAGAGGTGTAACAAATTTACAAGAGGGAATCTATCCTCGTAAGAGGTGCAACGCGTTTTTAGTAGATGGGGGAACCGATCCTATGAACATGTGCAACAAGTTTTTAGTTTTGGGGGAACCGATCCTATAGATATGTACAACCGAATACATGTAGTTACCATAAGTTGTGGGGAACCGATCCTAGTACCTAGTCAACCGAATTTTGGTAACTAGCGTGACTATGCACAGTACTCACATGGGGGCAGAATTGGTAGAACCGTGAAACCCATGATTGGTGATTTGATAGGATAATCAATCACATAGTTCTTGGGTTTCAGACGAACCAATTCTAAACTTGTTTGGAAGTGTGGAAAATCGTTTCCAAGATTGTAAGTATGAAAAAGGACTTGCAAAGTAAATATGTCGACATACATTAAACATGTGCAGTAACTCTTATTATTAATTGTTCAAAGATATTCCTTAATAGCTAAAGGAGAATCCCAGGATCGAAATAAATTGAGAATCTTTTATTTAAGGTTTCTTAGTTTTTATATGCTATTTATTTTCCAGGAAATAAATGCATATCTTTAGAAAATAATAATTAGTAATGTGCATTTACTGATTATAGATTTTTCTATTGGGATTTCGGTTTGGACAGTGTATTTCCAGGAGTTATGAAAACCGATTTTGTGTTTATTGCATATCTTTGGGAATATTCGGTTTTGGAAATTCCTTGGTGTCCAAACTTCCTTGTCTATAAATATTAAAGTTTTCATTTCGAGCAAACTAATCCTCAGAGCCAGCAAAACTACCTAGTTGTTTTGTTACTGGTGGAGCCGCCTATTCGGAGAGAAAAGTAACCTAATTAGGCCAAATCTCTTACGGCCGCTTAGTTTAAAGACTTCTTTGGGATTGAGCATCTCTATTAGTACTGTTGGTGGTAAACTAGATAATTGAGGTTTATTATTAGTTTTCGATTTATTTGATTGACTAACGGTTGTTGAACTTTGATTGCACCTAGTTTGTTTATGCTTGTGAATCTTCTCTTCTGATATAAGATTCACTCAAACTAGATCGAAGTTTCAACGAGGATCTTTAGACTGTTTGTATATCTAAAGACGTCTTGTGATAATCCAACGGTAACAGACCCCGTTCTGTATGTGATTGATCACAAGAGATTCAAGTTGATTGTGTGCAGGTGCTGATTGAAGATTAAAGAAGATTTGAAGACAAGAAGATTTTTTGGGTTCATAATCTTTGGTGTGCACAATACTTGTTTCGGCTGGAAAGGGATCCAGCCGAAATCGGTTTATCTTTGTGATAGATTGCATTGATTAGTTGAGTACATCAGCATCAATACATTTTTCAAACTCATATCACGTTATTTGAAAAGAGTTGTTACCGAACAGAATTGTTGTTCCTTTACTGTTTGGAATACGAACCAAAGGAATTGTTCCAAGTACATGACTTATTATAAGTTGGAGGCGTGGGAATATTGAGGGAACTAAATGAACTATAGGTTTACTTGCTTGGTCTCAACTATATGAAGTTGGTTTGATTTTGTATAACGGCATAATTATGAGAGTATTTAATTCTGGACTAGGTCCCGGGGTTTTTCTGCATTTGTGGTTTCCTCGTTAATAAAATCTTGTTGTGTCTTTTACTTTTCTATTTCCGCAATTATAATTGTTTTATTATAATTAGATGTAAAATATACAAACGTTAATTCATATTTTATTTGATAGACAATCCCTAGTGTTTGGTTAAGTTCGAACCTATTATCATGTAAACATACTTCGTTGTTGTATTGTCTCGATCTTGTATCCATAGATGATCACATGAAGTGTGACCGATTAGTTGTATTATCTCGACTCAGTCCATAGACAATCACTATCGGAAAAGGACTTATAGGTGGAAAAGTTTTAAATTGAGGTATATTTGGGTACCCTCGTCTTTTCATCTTCAGTCATTGTGATATATCCCAAAGAAATAAAGGAGAACGTATATATCATGTAGGACTCTTACAGCCTCTACCAATCCCTAATTAAGCATGAAAACACATCACTATAGATTTCATTAAAGGTCTGTCAAAATCCAATAAGAAAGATTTTATTCTTGTTGTGGTTGATAAACTCACAAAATATAACCATTTAATAGGGTTGACAACACCCTCTTAATGCTTCTAATGTTTCTATACCAATCTTGAATAATGTTTTCAAAATACATGGTCTACCATCTTCAAATTGTTTCTGATAGAGACAAAGTCTTTACAAGCAATTTCTGGCAAGATCCTTTTAAAGTAATCAGTATCAATCTTTACTCTGCATATCATCCTCAAATCAGATGGACAAACTGAAAGAGTCAATGCTCGCCTGGAAGGTTTCCTGAGATGCATGATAGGTCATAAACCCGAGAACAGGTTCAATTGGCTCTCACTTGCAGAATTTTGGTATAATGCATATCACCATACCAGTTTGAACTTGACACCATTCAAAGCTCTCTGAGGATATTCTCCTTCTCTTCTTGTTTCTCCTAATGAAGGTTCTGGGTGTTGTGGAGCAGTGGCGGAGCCAGGTTCTCAAGTAAGGGGGGGCTAAACTAAAATTATAGGGAAACACCAAGGCAGACGAAGGCCGCAACAACTTTTTCTTTGGACGTGATGGACAAATTAGTGAAAATTGTGAACTAAATATTTTATCCCCTTAGAATTTTCCTGCTCTCCTCTCCATTTCTCTCTTCTTCCTACTCTTCACACGAAACCACCGAGGCATGCATGGATTTTTTTTATTTGGAAGGTGGATATTTAGGCTTTGGTGGACTAAATTACTTGGACTAGATGGGCTAACTTAGTGGACATGGTGGACTAACTTGGTAGATTTTATTTTTTAAGGGGTGGAATGCTAACATGTTAATGTTTTGTATGAGGGGGGGGGTGGGGGGGGGGGGGGGGGGGTACAACTAGGGTTATCCCCCTTTAGTTCCGCCACTGCTGTTGAGGACTACCTATTGAAAAAAGATGCAATGCTTGACCTTGAGATGAAGACATGAACTTTGTGGTTGCCCACTAGAGTTGCTCTAAGAGCATGGACTATGGGTAGTCTCCAAATGGGAATAACTCCTTCATTTTGAAAGAGCACTCGATCAATCGAAGAAATGATCCTACTATGGGGAAAAGAGGAAAATAAGACTAGACGTGGAACGGTCCCCGTCTAAGAAAAATTCAACTTTTTTTCTTCTCAAAACCCCCTGCACGGGGGACTGTATTCCGTCCAAGATAAAAAAAAAATAGTCGCTACACGGGAAACAGTCCCCTGTAGCCTTCTTTTTTCATACGGGGGACAATCTGCGTCTAGTGTACATTACCAACTAGACGGGTGCATCGACAGTCATTGCCTTGTGCATCGACACATATCGGTTTTGTTTTTCTGAAGAACATTGGGTTGGATTTTATCCAGTCATTGCCTTGTGCATCGACACATACCGGTTTTGTTTTCAAAATCAGTGTGACCTTATATGTTGTTTGGTCCTCTCCTTTGAGAGAGAGAAGAAGGTTTTCTGAAACGGTTTTTAGTTATGAAGGAATACGTTTGGTGGGCAAGAATTGGGGAAGATACTATAACTTATATGACAACTTTATGATCTTGAAAAAACTTTGTAAGGTTTCCGATTTCCTAAATCTGCTCTACCTCTTTTTCGAAAAAAAAAAAAGTGTACATTACCAACTACTCGTTTATCCAAACGGGTGTATAAAAGAATTGGGGTGGAAATGGGGTGAAAGACGCTCTAATTTGCTCCCATCGGTGGTCACTGCCCATAGGATTTAGAGACTCCGGTCCTACCAAAAGTGTACGGGTCCCAGTGAGGTAAAGCGGAGGAAGACAGTGCTTGGTTTCCAAGTCTAGTAGTACTCCATTCCTTTTATGAATTCTTTCCCCACTTTCAGAGAAGTAGAGAGCCGTTTCTTCCTTCCCGTTGACTCTTCAGAATCATTCACATCCTTTCTTTAATTTTTTCTCTATATTTATTAATTAAGTTCCTTATATAACTCACATTTGGTTTTGACTTTATAATAAAAACAGAGCTATCATCCGGATCAAAATTTTCTCACATGGATAAAAGAAACAAGATCAAACCTATTGAAACAAGTCAGTTTTCTAACATGGTTTTGTATTTTTATTTCTTTCTATTTGATTAACAAGTTTTTATTTTTGACGGGGTGCTTTCTGATTTTGGTTTTTCTTAGAAGAGTATCCAAAAGTGAAAGTGAGAAGTGAGGGTGATGATTTCTGTTCACATAAGGAGAAGAATTGCTTAATGTTGCTGAAAGTTTTTGAAACTCTCTCATTACAAGTTCAAGCTTCACCTGGTATTGCACCCTTTTCTTATTACTTTGATTTGGTTATGTAA
Source organism: Papaver bracteatum (assembly GCA_023529315.1). NCBI lineage: Eukaryota > Viridiplantae > Streptophyta > Magnoliopsida > Ranunculales > Papaveraceae > Papaver > Papaver bracteatum. The sequence goes on from JAJJWX010000136.1 coordinate 2,730,356, forward strand.
TGCATTTGTTGATTGTCTAATTGATGCGAGTTAGATAGATAGACAGTGGAAGGAAATCACTTATCATGGATTTCCTTGGTCGGCTAATTTGGGTGATTTTGCTAACGATGATTAGATTTCTTTTAAGGCTCATAGTTGGTTATGTAGCTCTAGTTCAATCAAACTTTTTAAACATGACATATAATATCAATTTCCTCTTTGAGTTCTCTATTAATCTCATGATCTAGTTTTGTAATTCGTATAATTGTAGTTTCACATAGGAGTTGATAGTATGGGGGAACCAGTTCTGCTTTTGCATAAAATTAGCTACTGAACTCTTACTGAAATCTTTTATGATCTTGTTCATGTATCCTATTTTCGATAATCAACTCTGCAAAAATTGATGATGATGTGTGTGCTTTGATTAACTAACCCAATCGGGCCATAAAATTAGATAAGGTTTTAGGTTTGTTTTGCAGCTGATGAAAGGGCTTTCCACTTCTAAGATTTTAAGACATTGTTTGGCTCAGAAAATAGTTGGAAGGATAGGAACCAGACAGGGATGTGAGTTCTATTTCAAGTAGTGTTGATTTATACTCCAATTCAGGATTTCCCCTCTTTTTTTTTCTTTTTTTTTTGACTTGAGATGAGGACATGAACTTTTAACATGGAAGAAGTTGCCTTCTTTTTGAAGCTAGTGAAATTGGGCATTGAAAGCTGGGATATTCCATGAATGAGACCTGTTCGGTCTTGTTTGGATAGACAGAGCTGTTGTGCGTAACACTTGCTAGTTGTACTTTAAGCAGCTATAAGTAGCTGATTTGATTAACAACATGGAGCCATCCTTTACTTCTTGCTTGGCTTTCGCTCTTTTCGTCGACTGGAATATAGGAGAATGAGCAGTGCACCTAGCCACAACGATCTGAAGATACTTCCCCAGGACAGGAAGTCGGACAGCACCTCCAAATTGACGTGGCTATTTGCAGCTCTCATTCTTCTGTCTTGAACTGAAGGAATTGCTGAAAGAATCAAATAACCTATACACATTTTTCATTTATGCATTTGCAGCTATTGTTTTCTTTTGCATCTAATCTGCTGTTCACAACTGAAATAAATTTTCCAACAGGAAAAGAACTAGAAAACGATATTCCCCCATCAGTTGCAGGGGTTCCGAAGTTATACAGCCCAGTCTTAGCAGCACCATCAACTTCTTCATCTAAAGGTTTTTACTTTCATCTAATCTTAGTTTTCACCTCAATAACTCTTTGTTGATCGCTCATTTGTAGTGAGTCATTGTCATTTGCTCATAGTCATTTGACAACTTGATCAGCAGGGGCACAGAAGCATGAGAAACAAATAGAGGAGGATACCAAAAGCAACAATGGAGCAAGTTCAGTTCTACGGCCTCGTGCTGTTTTATCTAGTCCAGGTGATTTTCTTTCTCACGTTCTACCTTTTGGTTTCATATACGAAGGGAAGGGTTTCCTCCTTTCCAAAAAATTGGAGACGGAAGCGAATAAGAACCAGTCATATCTTCGTCTCACTTAATACTATCAGAGGCTTACTAATTCACTAAAACTTCTTATATTGGGTCTAGATAATGATGGCATGATCGGACATGTCAACCGGTTATCCAGAGTGCTACCATCAGTTACGAAAAAGAAAGAGCTGGGCGAAATAACTTGTGTGCCAAGCAAGGTTAATCCGAGGTGTGTTAAGGCTAAAAGTCCCGTAAACACGATACGGGAGTCCAAGGAGACTTCTGAAACTAAGGTTTTCTTGAACATAACAAGAAGTCCAGACTTAACTGCTCCATAGCAGAAATCTGGTCCTAGAAAAGTGAAGGCAAGTTCCTGACAGTTTTTGTTATTACTGATAGGTGCTTGTTTTTCTCTTGCATACTCTGTGATATATACTAGAAAGGGGCGTTTTCCTTTTAATGATTTGTAACAGAACATCATTGCGCTGTTAGACATGGAAAACTCTCTACATCCGAGTTGTATGGTATTTGGAAATCTGTGTGTAAATTGAAGTCAAGAAATCATTTTCTCTCGGTGTAAGGTGTAATAATGCCATAATACGGCTTAACTCTATGAAGTGATTAATATGGCTCTTGGAAAATGCTGAGCTTTCCTCTATGAAGGGATTAATAAAACTCATGCGAAATCCATCCTGAAACTCGGTACTTCAAATCTTGATTTAGTATTATAACTAGAACAAGATAGCAAGATAACTAGAATTGCTGTCAAGTGAATACAGTAGTTGAGTTTCGGGTGCAGAATAATTAAAAGAACCTTGAAACATCTCATTAAATTTACAATAAATTGACATTGAGATATGGGTGCAACACTAGTGGTAGGAAAATTATAGAGTTGGTGCACGTTCCACAGATCCAGAAATTACTGTGAGCAAGTTGTTGCCGAATGGATCGCTTAGATGTTTGGAAAGATTCTCCACGGGTCCTTCACCAGTAACGTAAGCTTGGATGAAAAACGCAAACATGGAGAACATTGCAAGTCTTCCGTTCTTAATCTCCTTCACTTTCAATAGTGCTGCTTGGTCTGGGTCGTCTGCAAGACCTAATGGGTCGAATGGACCACCTGGGTGAAGCTTATCTTCCAAATCCTACAAAATAAATTTGAGGATTACAGGTTTAATCGTCACTGTTATTCTTGTTCTGACGTGAAATGGGTTGGATACAAGAAACATACCAGGCCATTGGTAATTCTGTAATATTCAGCACCGCCAAGAAGGACAACCTCAGCGACAACAGCAAGAACAAGATTGATTGGGATATTCTTTCCGAAGTAGTTCAATGTGTTTCCATCAAGGAGTAGAGCTCCAGTCTGCAGAGGGATTTAATACCAAGCAGTTGTACAAGATTATGATTTATTACAGAAAAATCTCACTGAGCAAGAAAGACTAGGAAGAGGAGTTTTCTGACCTTGAACCAAACGGCTTCAGGACCACAGTTAGCACCGAATTTGTTGAAGGCTTCAGGAATGATACATCCAGCAGCACCAAGCATTGCCCATCGAGCGTGAATCAGCTCCTGTCCCTGGTATCTGCATTTCAAACACACATATTTTTAAGTGGGAATTAAGTGTTTGATACTCTCCTCACTTTCTCTTACTCAATTGACCTTTGGCTTAAAACTCAATTTTAAAAAAATTAACCCATTTTATTGAAACGACCCTCAAAAAAAAAAGGGAAGGCCATTTGGATAAAGATGTTTGATAATATTATCAAATACTCCCTCCGTCCCACTATTAAGTGACCTAGTTTAAGTTTGCACAATTTTTAAGGCAAGTAAGGAAAATAGTACTTTTAAGTATTTTTTACAATTATACCCTTTATGGATAGTAATTAGTGAAATTTATAAATGATTTATCTCTCAAACTACTCCACGGATGTTCGCAAACTTCATATCATTGAAAAACATTTTAAAACACCTACGTAACAAATGTAAACAAGCCTGTCAAATTATGCATATTTCTTATATTTTTTATAATTAACTAAAAGGATAATTTTAGAAATATCTCCTTATTTAGTGATATAGGTCACTTATTAGTGGGACAAAATCTAAAATCAAATAGGTCATTTAATAGTGGGACGGAGGGAGTAATAAACTATATCCTTTAAGGGTATAATCTTCATGTCAACTTAAACATAACATGTCTCACGAATCATACGTAAGAATTTGACAAATTTTACATATTTGGAAAGTTTTTTGAAAGATCTACACAACGAGCGTAAATACAACTATCAAATTTTCATTTCATATAATTTTTTTATTCTTTAAGTAATTTTTTAAATTTTCTTCATATTTTATAGTGTGCAGACAATATGCACACTGATTTTATGTGCAGAAAATTTGCACACTGATTTTTGTAAACAATTTTTTAAATTTTCTTCATATTTTATAGTGTGAAGGAAATATGCACCCTGATTTTTGTAAACAATTTTTTTAAATTTTCTTCATATTTTATAGTGTGCAGAAAATATGCACATTGATTTTATGTGCATACAATATGCACACCAGTTATAATATTTCAGGGCTACTAGAATAATTTATAAATTTTATTAAATAACCTTGAGACCAAAAAAGTAAGACCCCATAATTTTCACGGTCATAAAAATAAATTTCTCTATTTTTAATACGACCCTATCTATCAAGGATTAATTGGGGGCCAGAAGTATTAATTGGGGGCCTGAATAGTAAGTCTCCCAATAACACTTTGGTACCACCCCTTATCCTAATTTTTTAAAATGCCTAAACTACCCACTAAAATAATTAATGTTAATTGAGTAGATTAAGTTAGATTAGTTGTTAATTTTTGAAGTTAGATTAAATCAGATTTTGGGTAAAATTTGAGTTTATTGAAAAAAAAATTGGTTGAATAGAGAGGAAAAGAGTGAGTTTTTTGGAAATTTTAGGTTATTTGAAATGAGTGATTGTAGTGGAGGAAATGAGTTAAGTGAAGATTCAACCAACATACATGAGTGTGTTGATGGTGAGATTGTTTCATCTAATCCTATGGATTGGATGTTTGATGAAGAGATGTCAATAGAGGAAGTCATGAATATTGGTGCAAATGAAGATCTCATTGCTCAAAATGAAGGAACCAACCCTCAAAATGAGGAACCCCAAGCTCAAAACAATCGGGTAAACTTCCTATGCTCTTCAAATCGCATGAATGGTGCTCCAAGTGGTCGATTGATGGTCACTATGGAACTACTCAGTGTGAGAGTCATTTGGTCGGGAATATAAGAAACTGACGACCCTTAATAGTCGTTAGTTAATTGGAACATCAGTAAACAACTCTAATTCGAAATATGAAAAATCGTCATTAAGTTTATAAAACATTAACGACTCTAATGTTGACCTATGAAAAATCGTCATTAAGTTTATAAAACATTAACGACCCTATTAAATTAACCATGAAGAAATGTTAACGACCCTATGCAAAAATTTCTAATGTTGACGACCCTATGAAGAAACTAATGTTAACGACCCTATGAAGACCCTATGCAGAGATTTCTAATGTTAACGACCCTATGCACAAATTTCTAATGTTAACGACCCTACAAAGAAATGTTAACGACCCTATGTAGAAATGTCAACATTTCTAATGTTGAAGAAATGTTAACGACCCATGAAGAAATTTACATTAACGACTCATTCATTTATTTGAACAGAGTGGTGTCGCAAACTTAATGACGACCCTAATAAAACATTAACGACCCTAGTTTTAACAACTTAACTAATGGTTGACGATTTCTCCAAAGTCCAACATGCAAATCAAATATCGTTAACCAAAGATGAAAAATCGTTAAGCAAAGATGAAAAATCGTTAGACATTCAAACGGGATGATTAACGACTCTCATTCTGAGAAATCAATTTCTACGATTCAAACCCTAATTATTATTTTTAAATAAATGGTCGTTAATGGAGGAACTGATAGAGGGAGGGGGAGAGGAGAAGAAGAGAAAAAGGGTCGGTTGGGATGAATGAAATGGGGAGGTGGGTTTAAGATTAATAGGATTTTATGATTAATTTTAGGGGAAGGGAAAAATAGTACTTTCAACTATATTTTAGAAGCCCCCTAAAATTCTGGGTGTGGGTATAAAAAATTCATGCCCCCAATTAGTTCTCCCGGCCCCAATTAATCCTTGCTATCTATCTCGACTTGGTTTTTAGTACACAAAGAGCTGCTTTTTTTTTAGCTTACTTGGCGAAGTCTTCTGGTTTCTTTCCCAAACCAAATGGATCATAACCGTAACTGCAAGTATAAACAGAGAAACTTTGTAAGTTCAGTGTTCTTAACATTATGATGGAAAGAAAGAGATTGGGTAATGCTTACTCTCCGGCAACTTCTCCGTTTAGGTACTCGGGAATTTCATCCCTGTCCAAGAGACCACCGGGCAAGTAAATCTTCCTGTCAGCACCTGAATATAGTTCGCAATAAAATGTGTATTATAGATACGACATGTGAATAATTTACTCTTCCAACAGATTTCTTAGAGGAAGGTAAAAGTAGACCATCCAGGTTACTAGATACTTACCATACCACTTGGCGAGTTCATCATTAGCTGGGGCTACAGCCTTTGATTTCGCTGGTGGTGCTGCCTTCTTCTTGGAGAAAAGCGCGACTGTTTTGAATGTAGCAGGACTAGATGAGGATGGAGCTGACCTAGGCGAACTCTTTTTCAAGGAATTTCCAAGAATTTCAGATGCTAATGCAGTCGACGAGGCTGCAACAGAAGCCATTGAGCTAAGTGAAGTTCTTTTCTCTCTATCTCTCTCTTTTTTTTTGATGTTTTTTTTTCCGGATTTTTTTTTTTTTTTTTTTGCTTGATTGTTTGAAGCCAAGTAAGAAATGTGAGGAGGGAAGAGGTGCCTAAAATGGTTGATGTAGTGGCTGTGAATGTGGTATCAGTTGGATTTTGGTTATCAAGTTGTGATTGGTTGGTTATGAAGATAGGGTAATCTGATTAACTAACATGATAGGGTATTGCTGCTGACCTGGACGCTCATATATTGCTGACATGGTTCAGTAACAGCCACTTGATTTCTCTCTTTCAGATGCATAATACACTAATTCAGTACCACACATAAACATCAATTTTTTTGGTCCTACTTGATTTTCGAAGTTGTATGGTATTGAATTTTGCGACATATCATTTTAGATCAAGCTTGGTAAAAGGGCGTCATGAATTGGTAGAGGGGCGTCAAGTGTGATAGCAATGTCCTTTTTATTGGTTAGGGGGTGTCCTATAGGGGTGTAGAATGACTAGATTACCCCTTTCACCTTAAATTAACCAAAATCAAATCAATTTTTTTTAATTAACCAAAATCAAATCAGCTTTTTTTTCATCTTCTCTTCTCCTCCATCAACCCTAACCTCCATTAAAACCGAAAATGTCATCGTCTTCGATTAATCGGCGATTTGAAAAATGTTTGGAAAAACCCAGTTAGGGTTTAGTTTATTGTGTTGGATTTAAGTTAATTTTGTATCAAAAATTAGGGTTTTGAATGAAAATTGAAATTGAAATTTCTGGGTTTATGCTAGTTACGGTTGGTAATAACTCAAATACGAACCGTGACTGTAGATTGGGTTGATGTTACGGTTGGTTTAAACTCAAATACCAACCGTAAGTTCTTAGTTTTGGGAATATGTTCAGTTAAGGTTTTTATTTGCATCATATTTATCAACCGTAATTGAGTTACGGTTTTAAACTCAATTAAACTTACCAACCGTAAATCATCCTGAATGTTAACAACTTATCAAATAGTTATGTACGGTTCAAAAGTTAAGATGACTTACCAACCGTAGGTTAGTTACGGTTGGTTTCTATTCATTAGTTACCAACCGTAACTGGGTTTACGATTGGATCTTCCCCAAATTTAACCGATTCACGGTTGGTATTCGATAACTTACGAACCGTAACTCTTAGTTACGGTTGGTCACGAGCAAAATTGCAACCGTAAGTTCTTCTGAAAATTCAAAATTTTGATTTTGTTATGTAATTTAGATAATTTTGAGCGAGAAAAGGAAAATGATTGTTGCACCGTGCGGTGCAGAAACCGTGGAGAGAGTGTGAGAGAGGAGAAGAAATGATGGCCCCACCCCCTGCATTTTTACAGATCTCGATGGTTAGAGGGGATCCTGGACTGTCCGATCTCCTCTCGGTGCACGCTGCGGTACAAAACCGCGGTGCGTGTAGCACGGCCGGCGAGAAAAAGCTAATTGGAACTAATTTAGAAGTATATCGGGTCACTGGAATCACTCATTTTGGTGGAGTGAATCAAAATCTAGGGTTTCACAAATATCACATAAGTTTTCTTCTCCTCAATTTTTTTTATAACTCTAAAAATCTAATTTTAGAGTTATAATACACTAATCTTGATTATCAACACTAATCTTAATTATCATTACTAATCTTGATTATTAACAATAAGGGCTAATTAGTCATTTACAAATTTTTATTGATAAGGGGCACTTGAATTTACTTCTAATGACCTTTTTTGTCTTATTAGTTTGACGCCCCTCTACCAATTCATGACGCCCCTTTACCAAGCTTGTTTTAGATGTCGTGTCGAATATGTTTTGTTTACTTGCAAAATTTGTCACAAGAAGGAATCTGTTAGAATCCTATTTTTGGGGCTACAAACGGATGGGTTTTTGGGGGCTATATTGAATCATGAAATAACAACCAATATCACCCCTTATCCATCATTTTTTGTAATATCTAATCTACCCTTAATTTGATTAGTGCTAATTAACTTGATTAATCTAACTAATCAGTCTTAGTGAATCAATTAGACTAATCAAAACCTTATGTTTGCAAATCAAAACATGATTCTTTTTAGTTTTGAAGAAGGAAAAATGGTGATTTTGCTGATTTTTTTTTGAATTTTTTTGAAGAAAAATGATGAAACCATTCATCACAAAACTCAAGATAACCTTATAATCAACTCCCAACATCAATTTCATCAATTCAAACCCGTCAAAAATCTAGAATTTGATTTTGTTACGGCCGGGAAATTGTGTCAACCCAGCCGTAATTAAACAATTACGGTTTGGATTTGATGAATTCCCAGCCGTAACCACAAATAACGGATGGGAAGTTAAGAACTTCTAGCCGTCATTCAACGAGAATCTCCTGAATCTGCTTTTACTGCTGGGAATTCTTATATTTCCCGTCCGTAATTGAGTCTGTAAGCTGAGAAATTTTGATTTTCAACATGAATACATACTACGATTGAAAATTAGTAATACTTTAATTAATTAGGCCACAATAAAACCCATTACATACTTAATAGATTCCCGTTACAAAGTTGGTTTTAATAACACCCCTTTCGATGTATTAAGAAGTCTTTGATGATGGCGAATTGAGCTTCCAAGTTGAAATCATAACCTTTCCATTTTCTCCATTCCTTCTTAGCTTGAGCCACGACTTCTCTATCAGTCTCACCTCTAAGTCGAAGTTGGTTGCACATACGACGTAAAGCCATATATTCTTCCACTTTTTTTTTGCGTATGTATGAAAATCGAAGATACAATTCAACCCCATCGCGGTTGTTAGTGTTACCTGTTTCACTACAAAAATTCTCAAAAATATTACTCCAATACGATTGACTTGTTAAACCACCTTTCCTTCGTTCTTCTCCTCTCTTTGGATAGCATATTACAAAATTTTTGCAAAGAGATAAGTCTTCTTCCAAAGTAAAGTTGGGTTTATCCTTTGAGTACATTGCATTGATTTTGTAGGAGTTTTAGTGGGGATTATTAGTGTAGAAGGTGTGAATTTGATTTGGAGTGGGTGGTTATATGGAGATGGGAGTTATTTTAAGTTTAAATAAGTGGTTGAACAGCTAGAACCTTCTATAGATCAGTCTTCAAACAGATCTATTTTTCAAAATTCAAAAAACTAGCCGATATGATGTGGTATTCATAATTATAGGTATTTACGGATTGGAAATCGCAGGAGAGACCCAGCCGTTATTCTGTATAAATTGCAGGATATGTGGTGTGTCATATTTACGGCTCGGTAGTTCAAGCCGTAAACAATAGTTGTTATTTTTGACAGTCTTACGTCACGGATATATAAGAAATTCCTAGCCGTAAAAAGAGCTGCAAATTTATGACAGTTTTACGGCTCGGAGTGCCAACCGCAAACAAAATACACGGCTCAAAAACGTATCCGTAACCTAGTTTCAGTTAAATTTTGAGTATCCAGTGAAACATACGGCCAGGTATTTCCTGACCGTAAATTAGTTACGGTTAAGTTTCCTAGACGTTTTTCTAAAACGGCCGGGACTTTCCAACCGCAATCCTGTGCACGTATATTTGACAAGGATTATGTGCACTTGAGGCTAGGTTATGTGAAGGATCGGCCTAGCCAAAAGTGCACAAAAACTTAGTGAATCTTGATTATTTCCTCAGTTTACTTAGATTAGACAATTAGAAATACTATCATTCATTAATAAATGCAAAGTTTTAAAAGTTTTTCCATCCAAATCCATAACCAAACACAAAAACAGTAAATAGACAAAGTCTTAGATAATAAAAGATCCATGAAGTAATATCATAAAAAGTAAATAGTTATTCACTTTCACTTGATACCTCCTCCGACGTGCTTTCCAAAAAGGCATCCAAATCGTCACTTGCCTGAGGTTCCACAACTTGTTCTATAACTATAGATTTTTTACCTCGACCGCTGCCACCTTGAGTTGGAGCCTTTCTACCTCCACCACGTCCACCTCGAGCACTTGTTCCAACACGTCTAACTTTTGCAATTGGTCAAGTACCTCGACCACTTCGAGCACTTGTTCCACCTTTTGCACCTCGAGCACTTGTTCCACCTTTTGCACCTCGAGCACTCGTTCCACCTTTTTCACCTCTACCACCTCGGCCGGCTTTTCGTTGCTTAGATTGAACTTGGTTAGGGGGGGAGTGTCTGAGTCGTCGCTAGCAGAAGGATACCTAGCCCTTTTAGATCTCCTTGGTGATTCAACAGAATATAAACCTCCTTTCTCAGAGAGTATTATGCCTCTAACTCGATTCCGCATTAATCTGAGTTCAGCTACCGTTAAATCCTGACCCAAATCAATCATACGGCTGATGTCATTGGCCACCCAATTAACTCGGTCGACCTATTTTTTCATATCAAACACACGTACTCCCATTATTCATAGATAATTAAAAAAACATCATATACAAACATAATTAGTAGTATACGTACCACCATCTTCTTCCAATCATGTTCTTCACTCCTTGGTGTCTTTGAACTTTCTTTCTCCGCATTCCTGTAATGTCTCCGCGCCTCCGGATCCAAATTTTCCACATAAGGATGAGCCCACTCTCCATACCATTCCATGTAATTCGCATCCGCTTGGGAAATACCATGTTCTGCTTCAAGGAGTCTTCTACTCATTTGGTTTACTTCTTCGGAACGAGCATTCCAATGGCCAATCGCCGGTGCATTTTCATATTTCAATTTCACTTGTTTGTCCTTAAATTGGGAGGTGGCTACGCTCAGTCTAAAACGAGTCTCTTCAGGCATAATTTTCTGGACAATACCGATTTGGCGGAGCGTTCTACGAGGATCTAAAATGACGAACCCGGTTGCATGAAACAAAGGTCATGTATAGGTTGCCACATCAGAAAATACTCTATCATCAACTTCCTCTTCACCATCCTCATCAAGTTTCAAATATGGATCAAAAACCACATCTTCAATTGTCAAAGCATCCAATTTTTTCCTCATGTCGACCATTTCCGTATCTTTAGCCTTGTGTTGGGTCCCTCCAAAAGGGTATCTCCCTCCTGTAGGTTTATATAGAGGCCAATCTATATTCCGAGTAGGCCTCAAGCTTTTAAAATGGTCGTAAGCCCATGACTACGGCAAAAAATAAAAAAATTTGTTTATAAATAAGTTATTACACACAAATCAATATATAAAAGTAAAACAAATAAACATTTGTTATATTAAAACAAAAGATACCTGGACAAGAGCAACACATCCCGTAATTTGTGTTTCGTTCCATCTATAAGCTTTGCAAAGACATTCCAACACATCTGCAAGGAGGGCGGTGGCCCACGAGTACCTAGGTACCTGGTTTGTTTCCTTATCAAGACTGAGAGTCTTCAACCACTGCAAGTAACATGCATTTACCTTATTGCCTGAGAAATCGGGGAAAAGGACGGTCCCAAGAGCATGCAACAAGTAAGTTATAGCTGTATGTCTAGCTATTTCTAAGTCCATCACCACCAATCCACTATGCGTCTTGCGTTTAGAATCCCCAAACTTATCCCTCAGACGACCCAAATTAATATTCCTTGACATATTAACTGCTTCACCAATTTCGCCCGGTGCACTAAATTTCCTTTTAGATCTAAGAGGTGCTTCATACCCTGTCTCAAACTCTTCTTCCGCTTCATCTTTACCCCACCCAAGACAGTTCTTTGCCAAGGCACAAAGCTCATCAAAAGGCATGGAATTGTTGAAACCCTCAAACACTGCCTTTCCTTCCAAAGCTAGACCAGTGATTTGCTTTGCGTCATCCGGAGTGATTGTCATCTCGCCGAATGGGAGGTGAAAAGTCATGGTTTCGGGCCAAAATATTTCTCTAAAACCACAAACTGTGACAACATCATATGTCTTCTGCAAAGCATCGATTCCAGACCATAACCCTGAAGCTTTGACCAAAACTTGCACATCTGGATGCTCATCGTCCAACGGCCAAAACTTTGCTTGTTGGTGCTTTAGTTTAGGGACAGCTTTATCCGGAATCTACCAAAAAAAAAATTTGGTTGTAAAAATAATAATCCATAACAAAATGAATATAACATATATGTAATTTGATTTATTACCTTTGTGCCACAAACCCGAACAGCCTATGAAGAAGTGTAGCCAATCAAGATGGAACGATCTCTTGGCTCACCCCCAAGGTCTCCCATTCCTCTTGGGAGGTAAAGGCTCCATAGAATCAATTACTTCTCTTGGCGTTGTCTTAGGTTTATACTTCTTCTTTCCCTCCTTCTTGTCCTCCTCTTTGCCCTCCTCGACTACGGATTTACCTTTATCAATAGCAGCAGCACTAGAAGTTCCAACTTCATTTCCTCCGGTAACAACAAGCACACCTTCATTTCCCACCACCACTAGTAGTGCCAACAACTTCAGTCACAGCAAATTCAGTTCCTTGAGTAACAACAACTTCAGTTCCCTCAATAACAAAAACTTCAGTTCCTCCATCAACTCCAACTTCAGTTCCTCCAGTGACTCCAACTCCATCTCCACCACCTTCCTTTTCTCCAGCTGTCACAACTCCGATTGATTTCCTTGCGTCTGCACCCAATGGTTTTGCGTGACGAGGTTGCGGAGTGGGGTCACTAGAAGGTGTTACTTTTTGGGATCTTTTCTTATTCTTCTTTTGCCCTCTGTTCCAAGACAAACAAGGCAAAAAACCAAAATAAGATAATAAATACGTCTGGGAAAATTTGACAGATTCAAACCGTAACACCTCATACGGCTAGGAAAATTGGATAGTCCAAGACGCCAAAGTAACTACGGCTGGAATAATTGTAATATACCCATCCGAAAACCAAAACACGGATGGGAACTTAGTAGTCAACCAAGTCGACAAAAAATTACGGATAGAAAAACCTACCCGTATGTATATTGCTAGTTCATAGTACAACACATGGCATAAATACGGCTAGAAAACTCCAAGACTCAATGTGAAAACGTCTAGGAAACTGGATATTACGGTCGGGAAATATAACTACGGTTGGGAAAACCGAGACGTAACAATACAACAGCTAAAAAAATTTGAACACAGGAGAATATATGGATAAGATATTCCTAGACGTATACTACTGGTTACGGATAGGAATGCTCCATCTCGTACAAGTCGATTTAGTTACGGCTGGGAGTTCTTATATATCCCAACCGTGTAATTTGTAAACGGATGGGAAATCGACAATTCCCAACTGTTATACCTATTTACGGATGGGAATACAAGAACTCCCACCCGTAAACATTTTCAGAAACCGTTTTTTCAGACCTAAAATTTTCGAAACCAACTGATTAATCAACGAAACGCTTAAATAAATACTGGGTTTTTGAATTCATACCTTATTGCTGTCATGTCAGGTGACTCGGCGGCTTCTGGAACTCCTTCATTCACTTCCTCTTGATCTGCAGTTGATGAATTTGCTTTCTCTGCTTCAGTAGGAGGTTGATTCGACGAAGATTGACCTAGATTTTCCTTAGGTTTCATGGTTTTATAGAATGTGGTTAATCGACGACGAAAGTTTTTTGAGTCGACGATTAATCGTTGAACAATGTTCAATGGAAGAAGAAGAAGAAGAAGGGTTGACGGTTTTTTTCTTCTTTTAATGCTCGTGCGTTTTTTCAGTTTTTTTTTTTTTGATTAGATTAGGTAGTTAATGAGAGGGTATAAGGGGAATAAATAAAAATTATGGAGGGTATTTTAGAAATTTTACACAAATGTGATCTCTCCCTATAACATTTAGGCTCCACTTAGTAAAATAGCCCCCAAAAACAGTCTCCCCCTATAGCCCCAATAATAGGATTCATCTGTTATCTATTTGATGAAACTATGAAATGGGGCTGGGGTCAACAATAATGGATATCTACAGCCAGATATATACAAAATACATAAGAAAAAAGATTGGGAAAACAAGCACAATCTACTGACATTAGAAGATGAGCCATAGAGGGATACTAGATGACCGTTTCCACGTGGCATGTCCGATCGAAGAAATCATCGCGAAAGTATCATTTTTCTCGACACGACGGGAAAATATCAATTTTCCTGACACGGCGTGAAAGTATCATTTCTCCTGACACGAGGTAAAAGTGTCACTTTTCCTGAAACGAAAAATTAGCCGATGCATAAACCAAAATATGGCTACAAAAGAGCAGTTCCTATGGGATGAACAAACTCAGAGTTTGTTCATTTTACTCCCACTATGGCATGAACAAACATGAAAAACGGATGTTCAAATCATCAAATCTGTTGCTTTGAACATTGAGTCGGAACATCCAGCGCGTTTGTGGTAACGACGGGCGATCTTGGTACAAACGCTGGCGTTGGAAGAACCAACGCGCGATAATTTCAGAAACGCCAACGACTTTTGCATAAACGCCCGCGACTCTTGGATTGACACCAAGTACAATCCCTGATTATTTTACTACTTTTTAACCTTATTTTATCTCACTTTATCCTATTTTATCTCACTTCATCCTATTTTATCTCACTTAAATATTATTTTTTATTTTTTATCTTTATCCTACAAAACATTTTATATTAAAAAGAAACACTATTGGGGCCCTAGAAAACCAAATCTGTTCATTTTGCCCTGCTTTACCATAGTGGAGAAACCCGTTTGACCATCCACGTGGCTCAACAAAATTTTGAGTTTGTTCATTCCCATAGGAATTTCTCTAATGTGTTATGCATCCTTTGTGGTGGTTTGCATAATGACTATGCATTCAATTTTCGAAAATTGTACCTAAAGTGAAAGTATCATTTTTCTTGAAACGAAGGGAGTACATCGTTTTATTAGTTGCAAACAGAAAATAATGCATAAACCAAAATATGGCTACATAAAATATTATGTATCCTTTATGGTGGTTTGCATAATATATATACATTTAATTTTCGAAAATTGTGCCTAAAATGATAAGCACCTCTGAATTTTTCATAAAAAATCTAAATTTGATATTGTTGTTTGTACTCATTGCTAAAAAAAATTCAAAACCATCTCAACGAGATAAAATTTGTGAAATTTCAAGGCACGAATTTTTAGATATGTTATATTAAAATTTGGTTGCCAATTATACCCCTAAAATATAGGATACACAAGGAGTTATAGTAATTGGACTAAAAAGGAGGGTCATTTAGGACATTTCATTATTGATTGAAATTTGTTTGGGACACCAAATCCAATCTTTTTGTGTCAAATTTGAAAAAAAAGTCATATCTCACATTGACACAAAGTCACCATATACAGAGTCCTCCCCCGTTTCGCTTGATCGGCCTAATTAAAAAAAAATGAACAACAGCTGAAACCGGATACAATCATGCAAAGATCATTTGGTACGCACCTTAAAGAAATATATATGTATAAGTTATGTTCTCAGATTAGTTTCTAAAAGATCAAAAATGTTATATAAATCAATGCTAATTTGTACATTGTACATGAATCCTTTATGTTTGACCAACAAACGTGATCGTCCCTGGATATCCTTTTTTCGGAAGAGAAACTTAGGCTAAGGCCCAACCTATGGATAACCCATAATATGAGGCCCCTAGTTAAAAGAGTTTTATTACTAGGCCCCGAATTAAAAAATAAATTTAATGAAAGCGAAAAGACTAAATTAGCCTCAAGTATATAAGAGACGTCACCTACCTTTCTCTTGTTCATACGCCATTATTTCATTTCCCAGGAGAGAGAAAACAAATCTCACTCACCTGAAAACAGAAACTAACCTAGAAAAAAAACCAAAAAATCAAGAAATCTTCCTGAAATCTGTTGCAAAACAAAGATCGAGATCAAAAAAACTATTTATCATCTGCTGAATCTGCTAACCCCTAAATCAGAGAAACAGATCAAAACAGTTTCAGATTCAAAACCCAAAAAAATCATAGAAATAGTTTCAGATCGGAGAAGGAGAACAATCGTTTGTGCATAAAATCCATGAAATAAATGACTGAATAGAAACAAAGGTAAGTCTTGGATGTGATATAACTTATTGTAATTTGATTTAGTGGATTTCATTTCTGAGATGTTACCGTTTGAAAACCCTAGAAACTCTAAGTTCAATTGTAATCAACTAACTTGATTTTATTACTACAACAACCTACACTGTTTTCGATCTGTTTTTTATATGTTAAATCTCAGTGCATTCGATCTGTTTTTTGCTTCATTCGTTGTTGATTCAGTCCTTTTTTGATCAAAGAAGAAGACGAAGAAAGAAGAAGACGAACAGAGGTTTGAATCTGCTTTCGATCTTCTACTTTTCCTCTCTGGTTTTAAGGGTTAGGTTTACTTGATGATTTCTGTTGATGTATCATCTGAATCTCATGTTTAGGAGTTTAGGACTACTGTAAATTGATGTTTTCTTACTGTTTAAACTGCAGATTCAGATTCAATTTACATTTTGTGAACTAAAATGGCGCAAGGAAGAAGGAATCTCCCTGAAGCATATGCTTTAAGAGGTACTTAGATGTGAAATTATTTGAGTATATGTGTTGTTATGGTATCATGCTAGTGAAAATGTCTTTGAATGTTTAACTATACAAACAAGGCCCTGTGTAACTTTAAGTTACACATTCAAAATCTAACCACTGACTGTATTGTGGTATGTATATTGAGTGTGTAACTTGAAATTACACATACAAATGAGCCTATATAACTGTAAGTTACACATTCAAGATGTCGCCACTGAGTTGGCAAGGAGCTGTGTAACTATAATTTACACATTTGGAATCTCATGTTTTGATCATATGTAATGCCTGTGTATGTGTAACTATAATTTACACATTGAAAATCTCAACACTAACTTGCCAATTGACTGTGTAACTATAAGTTACACATGGAAAATCTCGTCATGAACTAAATTTGATTCTTATGAATTTTGCTTGTGATGATGTCATGAACTAAACTTGATCTCATGATATGCTTGTAAATTTTCATAGAAATAGAGAGTGTGTAAATAAGAGTTACACATTCAAAATCTTATAGAAATAGAGCATGGTTTGTATATTGATTGTGTAACTTATAGTTACACATTAAAAATCTTATAGAAATGAGCCTAGATTGTAATTATAAGTTACACATAAAAAATCTCACCACTGACTTGCTAAGGCCACGTGTAACTATAAGTTACACTTTAAACAATCTCACCACTGAATTGCTTAGGGCATGTGTAACTATAAGTTACACTTACAAAAATCTCCCCAATGACTCTACAATGGTTTATATATTGATTGACTGTGTACCTACAAGCTACACATTCAAAATCTCACCACTGACTTGCCTTGTGGTATGATTAACTTATAGTTACACAACAAATACAGATTCATATGCATGTGTAAATTGAGGTTACACAACACATAATAGAATGATTCGGTTTGTGTACTTGGAAAATACACATAGTTTGTGACATGATTTTGATTTTGCAGTTATAAAGGAGTGTATTTGATAAGTACACAAAATACTGACTCATGCTATTTTTGTGTGTGATGTGTACAGGAAAATTAAGGAAATCCTTGAATGCCGTTAAGGATTTGGTAAAGGTGATAAAACCTATAGGACTGACTGATAGGGATCAGAGATATATTTTGAGAGTTGCTTACGGTAAGCTCGTAATGATATATTACGATGAGTATGATCCAGCTGTACCAAGTATAACAAAACAAATCACTACCAACAAAAGCGGTGTCTTGAAGCTTTTGAACTGCTTTGATCTGGATTGTGACGCACCTTGTTCTTTCAAGTTTGGTGATGATAAGTTTATAGAGTCTACACCTGCAAAGCTGGCTGGTTTATTTTATATGCAAAGGATTGGAACTATAAAGGGTCAAAATCTATTAAAGAACTTTTCTTATAAGGATTTGATTGACAATGTTTTGTACAACAAGTTCTTCACCGACATTAAGTCTACAACACATCAGACAACAGTGACTAAGACAAAACTTTTAGAGAAGATAAATCAACTTATGACCAAAAGGAGCAAAAGTGGGAAAAGAAAGAAAATTTATGAGAAGGATCTAGTTTGTTTGATAGGTTTTTATCTTTTCTGTGTATTATTTTTTGGCGACATAAATGCTAATGGAGTGAACGTGAAATATCTTAGTATCGTTGAAACATATGAGTCGGTGCTCAAGGTGTCTTGGCCTGACTTAATACATGAGCACTTGTTTGAATAAATTCATGATAATATTGATTGCTTGGCCAATGTGAAGGCTTGTGTGCAGTACTTACTGGTAAAGCTTGTGTGTAATTTCTATTCCAGCACTTTTAGTGTTATGTTCAATATATTTTAATATTAGTTGCTTGACTAATTAAAATTTATATATGTTGCAGATATTGTTTGCTGAACATGCACCAGAAGGCTCAATCCCGAAAGTTGCAAACCACGAAGAAGATATCCCGCGGGTTGGAAGGTGGGATCTATACCAGATTTCGGATTACATTTCTATAACATACATGACACAGTTTTCGGTAAGTGTTAGTTGGTTTATGTTTTGTAAATTTAGGGTAATATCAATATAATTTGCATATAACTTTGATGTAATCAGAATTGTCATGTGTAGCTATAAGTTACACATTTAAATGTGCTTGTGTAACCTATAGTTACACATGCAAACATAACACCAGTGAATTCAATTTATATGTGTAACTATGGGTTACACATATAAATGTGCTTATGTAACTTTAAGTTACACATACAACTGAAAATTTGTATATTTAGAATGTTCAAATGTTTTTGCTATCTCTTTTTAACCTCTCCATCTCCTAGCTTTGTGGCTGAGTTTTCACAGCATGAGAAGCAACTAGGTATATCAACCGTGGTACCTAGCAAGGACGACCTGCAAAGCTGGCTGAAAGCGCAAACCATTGAGAATGGCCAACTGAAAGAGCAACTGCAAGCAAACCAAGCAATGTTTAAAGCAGTGTATGCAATTGCTAGAGAAGGGATATCAGAAGGGGACCTTTCAGGAACAGCATAATTCAAGATTCACAATTTTAGTTGCAAAATTATGGAAGCAATGGGTATTGATCCTTATAAAGTGACCCATGAAGAGATTATGCAACATGAAGATGCTGGACATGGAGGTACTGATCGTGGAGCTATTGAGCATGAAAAAGTAGAGTTACAACATGGAGCAACTGATCAACAAAGAGATGGAGCTACTGATCATGGAGCTAGTGGACATGAAGAAGAAGAGTCCGAGAAAGAGATTGAGCAAGAGAAAGAGAAAGATGACACGGAAAAATCCTTCCATGAAGAATGTAAGTAGTTGTTCATTTATTTTCCCTTTTTAATATGCTTCTTTAACTTGATAGAGGTACCCAATTAGTTGTCACTATGGTCTTTGAACCTTTTTAGGTTCATATTTTAGTTGTTCAGTTTTAATATGCTTGTTTAAATTGATTACAGTTGATTATTGTTGAGTAAACTAATCATATGTATGTGTAATCCCTAGTTACACATGTTATATGCATGTGAAACTTCTGGTTACACTAGTTAGATGCATGTGTAACTGCATGTTACACTAGGTATCCATGCCATATTCATGTGTAACATGAAGTTACACATGCTAGTTATCCAAGCCAGTCAATCACACATGATATATTCTTCTTGAAATTTTATTGGAAAATTTTAACATCATAATCATCATCCTAATTCTCATTTCAATGCTTGTGCAGTTCCATGTATGAGCCTTGCAGCTGGAAATACGCCAAAAATTCTGCAATCTCAAACTTCTACAGAGGGGCGCAAGGCTCATCAAAAGAATAAGCCCACTGGAAAGAAAAAGAGCACTACTGCAGATGTTGTTGATGAGGCGCAGAAGAAATCTAATGAAGAGACGCATGCTGCTGATGAGGCACAAAATAAAGATGCAGAAGGTGGTGTTGTGGTTGATCCGCGTGTGAAATCCACAGGTGATGATGCAAAAGTCATTGAAGAGACACCTGCAACTGTTGGTGATGGTTTGGTTCTGACTGCTCCAACTCAGCCAACATCAGAAACTATTGACGATAGTTTTGCTTCAACACAGTTTGAGGACTCCATGGTGATAATTGCTACAACACCGCAAACACAGACTTACAATGCTCATACCTATAGGTTGGTGCAACTAGGATCTAACCCTACTGATATGACGGATGCTGCAGTGAGTGAAATGCTAGATGAGATTGTCGGTGACATTAACAAAAGTGAACCTGGACCTGCAGTGATGGAGAATGCAGAACCTATCTCAAGTGGTAACCACTCTTCTGTTTTATTTTTCCTTTATGTCTTGTTTGTAATGGAAGTGTAACTTCAAGTTACACATTGTAAAAGGCATGTGTAGCTTGATGTTACATATAGTACATTATTATTTGGCTTGTTTTGTTTGAATACAAGTGTAACTTTAAGTTACACATTGTAAAAAGGCATGTGTAGCTTGAGGTTACATACAGTACATTATTATTTTGTCTTGTATTACATACATGTGCTAATTTACTGAGATTCTGCATATATTTGTTTGCGCAGCTACAACATTAGAGAACTTTTTTATCCTTGGAATTAATAAAACTCCAAAACCTGCAGGAGGGTTGCTGAAGGAAGTTGCGAATATAATAAGAGAAAACCAACCATAATTAATACAACAACATGTGCTGAGGAATAGAAAAATTCCAACACAAGATCTGAAGCAGTATGAAAAGAGGTCAAATAAGATTAAGAAGACTGTTAATGAAGAAAGAATGGCCGCAGTTCCAGAAGTGGAAAAAGAAATAATGGACGCAGTTCCAGGAGTAGAAGAAGAAAAAATGGATGAGGTTGCTGAAGAAGATGACGGAACAATGAGAAAGGATGTGCAAGGTTCTGAAGTTATCGAAAGGCTGGAAGGCGAGAAAAGGGAGAAAGTGCTTGAATATTTCAATACTCATCCGAAAACGTAAGTAGCTTGAATCCAAGTAGGCTTGATTCTGTTATTAATTGTTGTATATTACTACTTGATTCTATTATGTTGATTAATAATAGTTTACTTCTTTGTAATGCAGAGACATTACTTGGATTGAACGCGACGAAAATGATAGGCACCTATTTATTATATCTGGAGAACTGATGCTACAGCTTACCAAGAAAGAATCCTTCTTGGAGTCAGAATTCATCGACTTCTACACAGATTGAGGACAAAGATGAACTATAACAGCAAGTATGACAAAGCGATATTCCTGTCTCCACAAGCATACGTAAGTACTTCGATACATTTGAAATCTTATTGCATTTATAATGTGTAGTGTGTGTTGTAAGATTATGATTTTTTTTATGTCAGAAAACAGTTATAATGTGTAATCTGAAGTTACAAATGCAGTTATAATGTGTAATCTGAAGTTACACAACCATTTATAATGTGTAATCTGAATTTACACATTCTTATTTTTCTAGTGTAAAACCCAAGGCCCTATGTGTAACTTTTGTTTACATAATCACTTGTTCATTTGTAAACTTTTGATTAAAAATGTGAGTTTGACATTCCAAATGGTTTTCGCAGATGACGTACTTGAAGGATTACGGAGAATTCAAGAAATTTTGGATTCCAAATCTTGCGAAGGAGTATGCCAAGTACAAGAACGATGCAGTCATACTTTTCGCCCCAATGTGAAACAACAACACACACTACACACTGTTGGAGTATGACTTGAAGATCTCTAATGCTTGGTCCTACATGAACTCATCAAACGTTAAGGAACTCAGGAGTGACCACCTTTTTGAAGCCAATAATATGCGTTTACAATTACTATAGAACTGAGACTCTTGTGTCCTTATGCTCTTGGGATGAATGAAAAGGCCAAGTATATCTCTTCGCCCTCACAAGGTACAATTCCTGACTGTTTTCCATGTGTATGCGCTTACATGAAGATCATGATGAAGAATAAACCACTTGACAAAAAATTAACCTCAAGTATGATGGTATGGTGGACTGACAAGCTGAACCGCATGAGAGGAAGCATGCTACACAAGATTCTTTCGGATCCATCCAGAGATGTGTAAATCACTCATTAGGATTAGAAAAAAAATCTATACTCACAAATATGTTGTTAGCCACAAGCAGATGTTATACTTGGAAAATATGTTGTTAGAAACTTTTAAATTTCATCAGTTAGTAGATTTTAACAGTTCTTGGTTTTGAAAATATTATTAAAATTCTTTGAATTAAAAACTTTTATCTTGTTAGAACTTTTACTGTTGTGTGTACAGGTTTCAGAAAGTATGCAACATGTTAAGTAACTGCACATCTTAACTTGATGCATAATGTGTAACCTGAGTTTACATATGCATTTATCATGTTTAACCTAATATTACACATGCATTCACAACAGTGTAACTTCTGGTTACACATCCATATATTTGAGTGTAGACAAACCATTGATCAGACTTGCCCAATAAATCAAAATAAAATAAAGTTACACCAACATTTATCATGTGTAACCTAATGTTACACATGCATTCACAACGGTGTAATTTCTGGTTACACATCCATATATTTGAGTGTAAACTGAAGTTACACAAAATAAAATAAAGTTACACAATCATTTATCATGTGTAACCTAATATTACACATGCATTCACAGCAGTGTAACTTCTGGTTACACATCCATATATTTGAGTGTAAACTGAAGTTACAAAAGCATTTGACCACTGATCAGACATACACAATAAAATCAAAAATAGAATAAAATGCATTTGAACTGTTAACTGACAAAATATAAAATCTGAATGAATAGATCCTTGCATATAATCAACATTTCAGAAAAATAAAAACTAAAAAATAAACAATCCAAGACAAATAACTATCCACACATCAAATCATTGCTTGTAGAAATGAACTTTGGTAGGCTCAAGCTAGTGAGGTGTGAACTTCCGAGGATTCCTGCAACCTGCCTTGTTGTGACCTGTTTCCTTGCAGTTGCTGCAATGAATTTTTCTCTTCACCTTTTTCTCACGTTTACTTATAATCCTCTTTCCTGTGGGTCTACCTGGTTGCTTCTTCACGGTAGGCGGGATGACGGTGTCGTCTGGATGATATTCAGCAGGCCTGTTGTAGTTGGGAATCGGCTGGATGGCATGCATATAAGTCTTCCTAAAATAGTCGCTTGTAAAATATGGTGAAATGAAATCAATGGCCTCACGTTTAATCTTCCGTATGGCTTTAAGAGCATGAGCACAAGGAAAACCATATACGCGCCACATGGAAAAAAACAAAAACAATCAAAAAATCAGTTAGTTGCACATACAAATCATAAAACACTCAAAATTAGATAGTTCCAGGTGCATATACAGGATGTGTATCTTTAAGTTACACTTGAAAAATAGATGTGTAACTAGTATTTACAGATGCATATATCTAATCTGAAAAGGAAAAAAAGAACATACAGAAAGAAGAAAAAGCATAAGAAACCAAACCTTTGACAGGTGCAAGTCTCGTGTTCGAGGTCCACCATGTGAGACCTTTCGCTAATAACTTCAAACACGGTAGGACTAGCAACCTATACTTCCCAAGCCAAACATTCATCTTGAAGAGCCGCAAGATTTTCCTCGTACTCAGGGGTTAATGGGGTCATCATATTAGCACCAATTTCATGACGCTCTGCCATCAAACACATTATTTTCCTCCTAATCTGAAAAGGAAAAAAAATTATGAATACATAAAGTGACAAAACAACAAATAAAAGACAACAAACAACTAAAAACACACACACACTCAATTAACCTGATCAAGAAGAGCAGATGCAGGCATCTTATTGTAAACCAGAACCCAGCTATTGACTGATTCTGCTAGAGTACTAGATGTTCGTCCATACCGACAACATTTGAAATAGGCATTCGCATATGTTTCAGGTGGGATGGTCTCGATGTAATCAGTCACCCAATCACAGTTCAAGTCTCTAATCTTCTGTATGGATTTCACATGGTTTTCAGGTGAGAGTGCGTATGTCGCCTCTCAGAAATGGTCCATCACAAGAGAGTACCTAGGATCTGTTGCAGTGATGGGTATATTTTTCGTCAAATGATAGTAGCAGAAGCTATGGAACCCATCTGGATAGACAAGTGGAACACCCTGCAAGAATCCTTCATGGAGATCTGAAAGGAAGGTGATTGGCCTCCCATCACCAACAACTTCAGTTAAATTCCTCAAAAACTCCTAGTTGTCGACAGTCTCAGAATCGACTAGTGCAAAAGCAAGGGGAAAAATCCTACAAAAAAAATTGTGCATAATAGAAAGAATAATAAGTTTCACACAAACAGAAAACAATGTGTAAATAAAAGTTACACATGCTAAAAAAAAATGTGTAACTTAAGGTTACAGATGTTATTTTTTTAGTTACACACTGAGTAAAGTAATGTGTAACTGATAGTTACACATGTGTAACTCTCAGTTATTTGTCAAATGAAGTTGTTTAAAAAAAAACATACCTTTACCACCATTGATCCCAGTAGCTGCCATCAAGCAACCTTTGAATGTACCAGTAAGGAAAGTAGTATCCAAGTATACCATTGGACAACAAAACCAATACCCTTTGATGCATGCAGCAAATGCGATGAAAATCCATTGGAACTGTTTATTTTCACGTTCAAACTTTATCATGCTACCAGGGTTGGTTTCCCTTATAGCGTCAATATACCATACCAAGTGCGAGTAGGACTTGACATCGTCGCCATAAATTGTCTCATAAACATTTTCCCTAGCATTATAGGCCTGATAGTACTCCATGTTAATCCCGTAGTTGGTCTGGAAATCAGCAGCAATTTGCTTGGGCTTCTTGTGAGGATTTTTGCGAACTTCTTCCTCAATCAAATTAGATGAGAAGCTGGTGGAGTAAGTTTGGTTCAAGTTGCGCTCACCAGCACCACAAATGTGCTCAGGGTTATAAGACCTGACCTGATGAGGTTCATACAAAATATAAACAATTCAACCAGAAAACAATATGGTGAAAAAAATATCATGTGTAAACCAAAGTTACACATACTGTAACAAAACATAACATATGCTAAGCATTAGATGACAAAACACGGAAAACCTACCTGAAACATTTTTTTCCTTTTATCGATAGAAGCTGCATGGAATTTACAGCCGCATTTTTCATCCGCACACTTAGCCGTGAACCTAGAACGCTCATTGTGAGTTACAATCATTTGGAAACCAGTGTGAAGATGATACTTGGTGAAAGCAACCCTGACTTGCTTAACTCCTTCAATAAACACATGACCAATCTCACTAAGAACCTTGGGACAACCATCCGATAACAAAGGTTTCGCAGGCTTGCTTTTATCTTCCAAATACATTGCAACTGTAACATTGTTTCTGGACGAAGACATCCTACTAGACTCATTAGAAATAAAAGAATCTGCCCTAGAGATGGAGGAAGAGGCCACACGAGGAACATTTTGCAAGAAAATATCAACACTGGTCTTCTGTTTACTATTTGTGATGGATATAAGAGCTTGCAACGAAAAATCACAGTCAAGCAGGAAATCTTTCCCACTTTCTCGAAAGAAGAAAGTAATACCAAGAGGAGTAAACTGCTTCCATTCCCGGCAAACTTGTTCCTTAAACTCTTCAAGTCTGATATCAGTATTAACACGCAGGGTAATAAAATCTGAAAAGTAGCGAACAACAACAATGCAACTAACAGCAGCAACTAATAGAATCCATGAAAACCTGAAAAATATCAAAACACACAATAAAAATATCAAAATTTTAAAACAAACGCAATTCACTCGGGGGCGTTGCCCCCTCATGAGAAGTATATTCTACGCGGAAAGCTAAATATGAGTAAAATATACACATGATACAACTATTTACACATAAACATGTTACAGGACATATATATGTAACTTCAACTTACACATGCTTAAAATACAACAAGATACATATGTGTAAACTAAAATTACACATGCTACAACTAAAAAACATGTGCATCTTCCTCACACATGCTTAAAACACAAACAGGATATATGTGTGTAAACTAAAATTACACATGCTGTAACTAAAAAACATATGCATCTTCCTTACACATGCTTAAAAATACAACATGATATATATGTGTAACCTAAAGTTACACATCCTGTAACAAAAAAACAGCATGTCCAACAAATCAAATTAAAGTTGTTTTACTGAAACAAAATTATTTCTTCATACTCCTCTCAGTATCAACAAAAAGTAAAACAACAAATTAAACAGATCAGACATGAAAGAACAACAAATAATTCAAAAAAAATAAAATTGAAAACAGATCTGAAATCAAAACAACATAACATTCTTACCTAGATTTGTTGTTTTCTTTCTTCTGAAGCAATGTTTCTTCTGTTCCTCTTCTCAGTATCAAACAAACATGTGTAAGCATCAACAAAAACATACTCAGTATCAAAACCAAATAAAAAAAGTGAAAAAACTAGATCAAAATGGTAAGAATCAAAATCAATTGAATTGAAAACTAAATCGAAATCACAATTCGTACCTACGTTGATTTCTGTATTCCCAACTGTCTTCTTCCTCTTCTCAGACTCTACAAATTCGAAACAAAATAAAAATCCAAATCAGTAGAAGATCGAAATCAAAAAATCGATCAGAAAACTAGTGAATCAAGCAACTAAAAAGATAAAATCGAACAAACCTATTTGTTGTTCATCAATGCACCTTCACAATATCGTCAGATCTGAAAAACAGATGAATACAACTCAACAAATTGAGAGAAAATTTTCAATATGTTGTTCTTCTTCTCATTTTCTTCCTATCAACCTAACGAACTTCAATATGAAACTATCAAACACACGAATTCGTCTGAAAAAAAATCTCCAATTCTGTTTCTGAACGAGTGCAGAGAAAAGAAAGAGTTGAATTTGATTTGATTTTCAGTTTCTGGTAGGTATAAAACGTCTATAAATAATGAAGGTTAATTTCGGTATTTTATGATTTATTAAAAGATCTGCTGACGTCAGCAAATCCGGAAAAATTTAAAACTTGGCCCAAAAAATAAAAGTTCTGGGCCTAGAAATATGAAAATTTGAAAGTATGGAGTAGAGGGTGGAAGATCCATTTTGTGGGGCTTGTAAATGTTGAACCCATATAGTAGGGGGGTTCTAGTATTTTTCATTTTCAGAACCCGATATTTCTTTCAAATGACTGCTAGTTTTAGAATCCTATTATTGGGGCTTGAAAAAGCTTGTTTTTTTTTCCCGGGCTACATGGGGTCATGAAATAGCAATAGTGAACACCCCATATCCAAATATTTTATATCAGGACTAATATGCCCCTCATTTGATTTGAGATAATAAACTTAATTAACATCACTAATCATAATTAGTGATTTAATTAAGACTAATTCATTTATTTAAGTTAAGTGATGAAGATGAAAATCAAAATAACAAAAAAAATCTAAGGGAAGAAGATGAAGAAGAAGAAGTGATTTTTTTATTTATTTTTTTGGTGAAAATGAGTGATTCAAATAAGACTTTTGATGTAGGTGAATCCTCCTCTTCAAGATACGATAACATATTAATACCCATCAACAACGATCATTTCTTTGCTGATTTTTCATAAAATCATGATTTTTTTTCTCAAACTCAACATAACCATTATGAACCTTACTGTTAGAGCACTACTCGGTCGAACTCGCAAGCGTTGCTATCTCAAGCTTGTTGTCAAGTTTAGTTGCCAAAACTATAAGTCTTGATTTCTAGTCTACTTATATCTAAGTCTCGGATTAGGATAGAAAGTGTAGTTGAGCATTATATTTCACGGCATCCATCGATTAAAGACGAAGAACTACTAAGGGAAGCTTTTGGAACTTCATCAACAAAAGGTATGTGGATACTTGAACTCATCTAACTCAAAAGTCTATCTACCATATCTCCTATTTGAGACAAAAGTCGTATAGCTATATAGACTTCAATTATACACATTTGATATTTCGAGCTGAGTTTAACTCGCTTACATATTTCTCGAAATATGTGTTGGTAAGCTTCCACTTTAACCAAGTTCATCTTATATTCTTGATGAAAGTCAAAAGATGATTATGTGAAAATCGCCTTGTAACATCTTACATGATTTGTGTGAGACAGTCATTTGATGTAGACTCGGAATGTTTCGTATTGATCATTCGATTACTTGAAAATTGCTTCGAAGATAATAGTTTGTATGAGACAGTTATTGTCGTCTTCTAAGAATGTTTCAATGATTGAAATGGGAGTTTAGCACACTTCACCATAATTAGATTTAAGCATAGTATGCGTACTTGCATATGTGATTGGTCCAAGACCGGAATATCGTATGCATACCCGTATGCATACTGGCGAGGTCAGGTAACGTCCGGGAGCTATATTTTGCGTACATGTACGTGTACTGGAGAAGTCAGTTAAAGTCCGGGTACTATAATATGCGTACATGTACGTGTACTGGAATCAACTGAAGTTTGGGAGTGTACGACAGTATGCGTACCTCTTTGTATACTGGCGAACACAATCCAAGTCCGACTACTTAGGTATGTGCACCCATTTGCATACTTGAGTGGGTTATGTTCTAAAATCGGTTTGTTCATGAACTAATACATTTATATAATAAGGAATGCACACTACGGGAAAAATAGTTATCTACAACTATAACTTTACAACTCATATTTTTAAAGTTGTGAAAGGTGACCTGTTTTACTACCTTTACCAAATAATAGTTGTCAAAGTTAAAAAACGTCCAACTCTTAGGACAAACATGACCAAAGAGTAGTGACGAGAATCAAAACCATAACATTTGTGTGCAAAGAGTAGTGACCACCTTTAGATTTTAACTACTCATAACGTAAAGATAGTGAATCACTATATAACAACATTCATAAGAGTTGTTGAAGTTAAAAAAAAAAATTGGTTCGACAAAAGCTGTTGGAGAGATTCGAACACAAACCTACTGACGCGTTAGTACAAGTTATCAACCATCCTTCCGTATTCAAAATATTGATATATTTGTTCTTTGTTTTTTTATCTCTACTGATAACCATTATAAGAGTTGTAAAATGAAGAATTAACTTTGAAAAAAAATGAAGCCCAGGAGAGTCGAACCTGAGCCTCCCCTGTCCAAGTCTGGGATTCCAACCATCTTTCCACATTTACATGTGTGGTTATATTTTACTTTTATATCTATATGAAAGAAAAATTTCAGCCGAGCCTTATAAACAAAGGCCAGTGAATGCATCCACTATGCCTGAAACATACAAGGCATTCTCTGCAATCACATTTCAATCAACACTCATAGTATATCTATATCTCCACTGAAGTACCAGATTCATGCAAGTTTTGGTGAAGCAAAGACCAGTCCTGAAGAAGTTGCAAATTCTCCCAGTTCTGAAGTATATTGACTGCCAAAAAAGCAAGACATTGACTGCAAAAAAAGCCAAGTGCAGAATTAGAGACCAAAGCATGATTTAAGTCACCAATTTCTGCACATAACATCAGAAAAACTGCATTTAAGTAAATCCTCTTTTCTCTCCTCCTTTATCTGGGCTTGAGACCGGCAATGAAATGATATATATATATATATACATTATTTCAATGGTGGAGTTAAAAAGGGGGGTTCATCTCAAGAGAAACAGATAGCATATCATATATACCAACAATATTACAAGTCCAGATAGCATATCATAAAGTGAAACAGATAGCATGTCGTTTTAACGAAAAAACAAGTCCAGACCAAAAATACATCAGAACCAAAATGAATCAAAAATAATACCCAAATTCAGTAGAAATGAAAAAAGTAAACCCACCATCAATGTCACTTCTTTTTCTTTTTCTTATTCTTCTTGTTCTTCTTCTTTGTCGGAACCACTAAGATAGGTTCAACATCAGTTCTTGCATAACTCTCGATCTCGTCATCCATTTGTAAGCCAAGAGTTGAAGGCTCCACTGGATGGCAACTTGTGTCTTCTTGTTCATTGTATTCCTCTAATTCATGGAAACCCCTAGGTGGTGGTTTCAACATCACAAACCAATTAGATGTATCCGACTCTCGAGAATAGCAAACTTGCCTGGCTTGTGACGCTAAAATGAATGGATCATTCTGATATTGGTTCTTATGCTGACGTAAGTTTACCAATGTAAATCCTTTTTCAATCTTTACACCAAAAAAGGTGTGTGCCCAATCACATTTGAATATGGGAATCTGAAACATATGCTGCTAGTCCAACACAAGAATTTGATCTATAGCACCATAGAAACCACTTATTTGTGACTGTCCTGTAACTAAAATTTTTGATTCAATTGAAACACCACTGTTTTGTGCGACTCTTTGAATATCCTTCGTAATAAACCTTGACTCATTTATTTCCAAGCCTTTATATGATACACAATTATCTAAAGGACCATATGCCAACCATTCTACATTTGATACCGATATGCCTTGACTAATTTGCATTTTAACCTATAAATATAATTTAGTTAGCAGAACACAAGTGATCACAGTAATGGGAGCAAGCTGTTTTGGTAATGCCAAAAAGAGGTACTACTGGCAAATGACCAAGTGGTAGTGCACATACCTTTTGCCTATCCAATCTCCAAATGTCTCTGAGTGTATGGAAAGGAGTTGGTTTTCATCCCTGGCAGTATCAGAAGATCTTAACTCATCCATGTGCATTCTAATAAGAAAAAAAAAGTAATATAAAAAAGATTACTATCATTTCATCATCTTCCATGTTAGATTCTGTAAAGGTATTATAACTGATAACAATTTGAAATGAACATATAATGTCATACTTACGTTCTATATGGGTCAATTGCTGTTGTGTTAAAAATCACATATCTATGAGCGATATTTAGCATATCACTACCAATACACACTCGAGCACCTTTAGAAAGAGGACGCCCTGTCGGTGTGGAATCATGTTGAGTGTCTTCATTACGGCTCTGATCAACTTCTCCTTCATCTGCTTTGTCCGCATGAACATTACAAAACCTGACGCACTCCATTCTCAGGTAACACTCTGCTATACATGCTTCAGGTTGTGTGTAATTTTTTACGTATTCTTTAAAGTCTTCATATACCTGCGATATACCAAACCTTTAATTATTAGAACATTGCACTTAATTTGTTTTTTCTGTTTACATGAAACAAGAAAACATGAGTGTTAAAACTAATGAAATAAGTAATACCTTTCTAATGGATACATCCAACGATATTGTACGGGTCCACATAAACGCACTTCTCGAGCTAGGTGAATTTTCAAATGTACCATCACATCAAAAAATTATGGAGGGAAGTACATCTCCAACATACACAAAGTCTCAGTAATTTCTTCTTCAAGTTCTACTAATCTATCGAGATCAACTTCCCTTTGGCATATTTCGTTAAAATAAGAACATAACCGATTAAACGCAGTACTTGGCCCATCAGGTAAAAGCCCCTTCAAAGCTACAGGTAATATTTGTTGCATAATAACATGGTAATCATGAGCTTTAAGGACACCCAAGCGACCATCTTTCGAGAAATGCCTCCTAAGATCAGAACTATACCCAGATGGGACCTTCAAATTTCTCATCCTATTATAAAATGTGGCTTTTCCCTTATCGCTTAAGTTATATGGTGCTGGTGGAAGCCATGTTTTACCATTTTTTGAGTGTTGGATGCAAGTCTTCTCTGATTCCCATACTTTTCAGATCATTACGGGAATTTAAGCCATCTTTTGTTTTAAAATTTATATTCAATATAGTACCAATGACACTCTCACAGACATTTTTTCTGTATGCATAACATCAATATTATGTCGTAGTAACAAATCCTAGGAAGGAAATAAGATAATAACATCAATATCTAGTTCATGTGATAATATTTTGACTATCCAAACACTAAGAGACAGTCTATTTACATATTCATACCGGGTAGCATATAGAAAAGAGTATATTAACATATTCATACATGCCAACATGCATTTGAGGTTATAACTTACATTCCAGTAAGGCAAGTCAAAAAATATGGATTGTTTGTTGAATATCGGATGGTCAGCATCATGTGCACCAGATGTAGCAGCAGTACTCGAACCGGCATCAGTAGCAACTTCCCTTTTCTGCTTCTCACACTTAGAATTACCGTTATTTGCATCTGTTTCCGCACTACTCTGAACCTTTTTCTGGTTATTCTTCTTCTTTTCATCTTTTTGTTTCCTTTTCTCCGCCTCGTTCTGCTTTGCTTTCCCAAAATCATCCACAATACTGCTCTTGCGTTCAAAGGCCACATCACCAGACATAATAGGTGGCTTTTCATTCCTTTCAATCTCTTCATTAAACATGGATTTCTTATTACGCGATCGAAGAGGATGATTACACGGTATAAATCTCCTATGATTCATGTAAACAGTTTTACGACTAAATGGAAACCAGTTCGAAAGAGTATTATCACCACAAAGAGGGCAGGCCGACTTCCCTTTATACGTACATCCGAGTAGATTACCATAAGCATGAAAATTATTTATCGTTCACATCAATAATGCCTTCAAGTTGAATATTGTGTTACTAAATTTATCATAAACCTCCACGCCATTCTCCCACAACTCAATTAGATCATCTATCAGTGGTTGCAGATATACATCGATGTCTCTACCTGGTTGTTTCTTTACTGGAATTAGCAAGCTCAAAATAATATTTTCGGCTTGCATACACTGCTGAGGGGGAAGATTATATACCACAATCAACATTGTCCAACAACTATGTAATGGGGAAAGATCTCCAAATGGATTAAATCCATCAGCAGCAAGCCCAAGACGCAAATTACGGGATTTTGAAGCAAACTCGGGGAACTTTGTGTCTATGTGCTACCAAGCCAAAGAATCTGATGGATGACGTATCTTCCCATCTTTACTCTTATGTGTCGCATGCCATATCAGTTGCTGAGCCAGCTCTGCTGATTTCTACAATCTCTTTAATCTCGGCACAATGTGGAAGTATCTAAGAACCTTAACCGGTATCTTCTTTTTGGTCTTGTCTATCATGTCATCATTTTCCATGTCATCATCTTCCATGTTAGATGTATCTTCCTTCCACCTAGAATAGTGACATTTAGGACATTCATTTGCATCTTTCAACTCCTTTCTGAACAGACATCAATCATTCTCACATGCGTGTATTTTCTCATAAGTCAGTTTAAAAGCCTTCAGCAACTTTTTCACTTCATATGTTTATTTGGGAAGACAATCACACGGGGGCAACATTGAACCAGTTGTCTTGAGAAGTTCATCAAAATCTTTCCAAGATACACCATTGACCGTCTTGTGCCTATACAGCTCAATAATGATCGATAGTTTTGTGTGTGTAGTACAACTAGGGTATAAAGGGAAGTCAGCCTCTACTATCTGGTTTGCTACCCCCTCGTCTTGCATAGTATCCTGACTCGGATGAATCGGAGAATAACCTTCAACATTAGATTCTGTCCACATCTGATAATAAGTACGTCCTGCTCCCTCTTCATGAACATCATTAGAACTATTATTATCCTTCTCACCGTGAAGAACCCACTCTGTGTAAGTAGGATCCATTCCTCATTTTAGCAAGTGAAGATGAACTGTACCAGGAGGAAGTGGCTCAGCCAAATTCTTACAATCAACACACGGATAACTAAACTTAGGAGGATATCCAATTTTCTCATGAGCCATATCTACAAACTTCTGCACTGCATACTGGAATGCTAGACCATCCCTACATGATAGATGGATAAATTTAAACACGGTGTAGACAACATGGCATAGCAACTAAATATAAAGAATGTAATATATAAAGTGACTTATATCTACTTTCTAGAGTGACAATATAGCATAGCAAACCAAACTTGGAAGGATATTAACCTTGGCCAATGAACCCAATCTTTATTCATCATTTGGACCGAGTTGAGTTTACCTACCACTTGAATCTGCAATATAAAAAAGAAGAGTTGGAGAAATATGATTTAGACAAAATCTGCAACTCTATCTATTTCAAAGAACCAGAAGTATACACTTGTGTTATTTTGGAACATCTGTATGAAATGATCGTACTTCATATTTCATTTAAATCAGGTCTTACATATATAATTAAAAATTATTACATACAAAGAGTTTTCCCTAGATTTGTAATTAGATCATCCATTTGATTTGTAGAAACTCTAACTTTTTATTTTGAAGAAATGAAGATAGCATCTGAAGCCCATGTAAAATCTCCACATTGTTCACATACAAGGTAAGCTATGTTCGTATTGTGTTTATTTTTGCATATTTTTAGGGTGAGTTTGTAGTTTCAGGTTGAAGAGAAGCACAAATGATCATGCAGTGGACAATTTTTGAAAGAGTGATCATCTTCTCCACAAGAATTACAACTTTTATCTGATGGTAACAACAACAACTTGGATTTGTAAGGGTCAGAAGCATCATCAAACCATTCAAAGTAGGTGCAGGAAGGTATGGTGCACTTGAAGAACATTTTCCTATTGGTTTCAGTTGTTGTAGATCGTAGAAATGCTCTCACACCATTACAAGGAACATGCTTGCACCTAGAATATAGCCAGGGATAAACTTTTGTCTCATGGTTCCCTTGTTCACACATAGCACACTCAGTTAGGATTTTTTCTATTCTCATCTTACTGTTGTTGTTGTTGCAGCTACTACTTCTACTTGGAGAGTCTTTCACACCTCCACCCATGACTGATCTACCCTACAAATAATATACCTAATTAAGTAAAATAATAAGTAATGCAATACTGACACATTTTACTTCTTTTAACAACAAGAAATGCACACACATACACACATTAAACAAAGAGCTCCAAAATTTGTATATATAGAACAATCAGTTGACAATGCTAAATATATAAAGCATACCTTTGAACTCTTCTCACAATTTAAGCTCTGTACATGAAGTTGTTATGAAATAGTAAACTGATTTGAAGGCCAACTTGAAGCAAATCCTGCAAAACAATTCAAATTTCAATCAAAAATTTAAATAGAATTTCATACAAAAACACCTGAATTTAATGCAAAATTCTAATCATTTGAATTAAATGCAACTACTACATGAATTTAAATGCAAACCTGAATTCCAAAAAACCCTAAAATTAAATGCATGAAATAATTTAACTGGGTTGAATCCAATGATTGAATTGAATGAAATAAATTAACTCCACCAAATCATCAAACGAATTAATGCAATGATTGGAAATTTAAAAAAATAATAATAATCAACAAACGAGTTACACAAGAAGAGATTCAAAATTAAGTTACAGGACGAGAATAAAAATTAAGTTACAGATCGAGAAACCCAAGTTACAGACCTGTTAAGTCTTCAGCTACATCGATCTATTCAATGGTTAGTCTTCAACTCGATCTGTTGGTGACGAAATCTTCAGCTACCTCGATCTGTTGATGGTGGTTTGAGTGATTGTGAGATGAGTTGATGATGGTGGTTCTGATGATGGTGAGTTATTGACGATGGTGAGCTGTTGATGATGGTGGTTTACAGAAGAAGGTTTACACAAGAATAAAGGACGAAGGAGGAGGTGCTGCAAAAATGGTTAGAGAAAAAAGAAAAGAAGTGGCTGAGAATGTTTGAGGAAAAAAAGATAAGGATAAAATGAAAAAACAAAAATAAAAATGGACGGTTAGAGATTGAAATGGAAGTTCGTGATTTAATGTCCTGTAAACCCCTTTCACAACTGTTATAAAATGTCGTCGTAGAGGTTTTGTCGTTCTGCTAAAAAAATTCAATTCTGCGAAAATTTGTTTTCACTTTCGTTTTTTTTTTTTAATTCTGCTAAACTTTTTCAATTCTGCTAAACTTTTCTCTATTCTGCTAATTTTTTCCACTTGTACTACATTTTTCTTTATTCTTCTAAGGTTTCGGAAAATGTTCCGATGGAATCTTACCCGTAATCGTTCTTACGAAGTTTTAGACTTATGCTTGAAGGCCAGGTTTCGATCTCGGACCCAGTTTCTTTCTCGAAGTCGACGAAATTAGGGTTTGCTTAATATTTCGGAGAATATTCCGATGAAATCTTACCCGTAATCGTTCTTACGAAGTTTCATACTTATGCTTGAAGGCCGTGTTTCGATCTTGGACCCAGTTTCTTTCTCGAAGTCTACGAAATTAGGGTTTGCTTAAGGTTTCGGGAATATTCCGATGGAATCTTACCCGTAATCGTTCTTACTAAGTTTCAGACTTATGCTTGAAGGCCATGTTTCGATCCTAGACCCAGTTTCTTTCTCGAATTCGACAAAATTAGGGTTTGCTTAACGTTTCAGAGAATATTCCGATGGAATCTTACCCGTAATCGTTCTTACGAAGTTTCAGACTTATGCTTGAAGACCAGGTTTCGATCTCGGACCCAGTTTCTTTCTCAAAGTCGACGAAATTAGGGTTTTCTTAAGGTTTCGGAGAATATTTCGATGGAATCTTACCCGTAATCGTTCTTACGAAGTTTCAGACTTATTCTTGAAGGCCAGGTTTCGATCTCGGACCTAGTTTCTTTCTCGAAGTCGATGAAATTAGGGTTTGCTTAACGTTTCGGAGAATATTCCAATGGAATCTTACCCGTAATCGTTCTTACGAAGTTTCAGACTTATGCTTGAAGGCCGGGTTTCGATCTCGGACCCAGTTTCTTTCTCGAAGTCGACGAAATTAGGGTTTGCTTAAGGTTTCGGAGAATATTCCGATGGAATTTTACCCGTAATCGTTCTTACGAAGTTTCAGACTTATGCTTGAAGGCCAGGTTTCGATCTCGGACCCAGTTTATTACTCTAAGTCGACGAAATTAGGGTTTGCTTAACGTTTTGGAGAATATTCCGATGGAATCTTACCCGTAATCGTTCTTACGAAGTTTCAGACTTATGCTTGAAGGCCAGGTTTCGATCTCGGACCCAGTTTCTTTCTCGAAGTCGAAGAAATTAGGGTTTGCTTAACGTTTTGGAGAATATTCCGATGGAATATTACCCGTAATCGTTCTTACGAAGTTTCAGACTTATGCTTAAAGGCCATGTTTCGATCTCGAACCCAGTTTATTTCTCGAAGTCGACGAAATTAAGGTTTTCTTAACGTTTTGGAGAATATTTCGATGGAATCTTACCCATAATCGTTCTTACGAAGTTTCATACATATGCTTGAAGGCCAGGTTTCGATATCGGACCCAGTTTCTTTCTCGAAGTCGACGAAATTAGGGTTTGCTTAACGTTTCGGAGAATATTCCGATGAAATCTTACCCGTAATCGTTCTTACGAAGTTTCAGACTTATGCTTGAAGGCCATGTTTGATCTCGGACCCAGTTTCTTTCTCGAAGTCGACGAAATTAGGGTTTGCTTAATATTTCGGAGAATATTCCGATGGAATCTTACCCGTAATCGTTCTTACGAAGTTTCAGACTTATGCTTGAAGGCCAGGTTTCGATCTCAGACCCAGTTTCTTTCTCAAATTCGACGAAATTAGGGTTTGCTTAACGTTTCGGAGAATATTCCGATGGAATCTTACCCATAATCGTTCTTACGAAGTTTCAGAGCTTGAATGCCATGTTTCGATCTCGGACCCAATTTCTTTCTCGAAGTCGACGAAATTAAGGTTTGCTTAACATTTCAGAGAATATTTCGATGGAATCTTACCCGTAATTGTTCTTACGAAGTTTCAGACTTATGCTTGAAGGCCAGGTTTCGATCTCGGACCCAGTTTCTTTCTCGAAGTCGACGAAATTAGGGTTTTCTTAACATTTTAGAGAATATTCCGATGAAATCTTACCCGTAATCGTTCTTACGAAGTTTCAGACTTATGCTTGAAGGCCAGGTTTCGATCACGGACCCAGTTTCTTTCTCGAAGTCGACGAAATTATGGTTTGCTTAAGGTTTCTGAGAATATGCCGATGGAATCTTACCCGTAAATGGTTTGATTCGTCGTTCTTACGAAGTTTCAGACTTATGCTCAAGGCCATGTTTCGATCTCGGACCCAGTTTCTTTCTCGAAGTTGATAAAATTAGGGTTTGCTTAACGTTTCTGATAATATTCCGATGGAATCTTACCCGTAAATGGTTTGATTCGTCGTTCTTACGAAGTTTCAAACTTATGCTCAAGGCCATGTTTCGATCTCGGACCCAGTTTATTTCTCGAAGTTGACAAAATTAGGATTTTCTTAACGTTTCAGAGAATATTCCGATGGAATCTTACCCGTAAATGGTTTGATTCGTCGTTCTTACGAAGTTTCAGACTTATGCTCAAGGCTAGGTTTCGATCTCGGACCCAGTTTCTTCATGGTTTTATTGTAAGTGTTGGTAATCCAACGAACCAAATTTAAAGAAATCAAATCTCAATCCAATCTAACGGTTATCATTCACCAAATTGTGTTTTCTTCTCAATCCGTATCCTCTTTTTGAAACCAATAAAAATGTCCCATTTTTAATCTAACGGCCAAGATCTATATCACGCGGATTCTGTGTTTCCCACCAAAAAAGCCCGCCCAATCTTTCACACATCCTTCTAGATTTTCACTATTGACTATTGACTAGAACATTTTTTTCTCCGTCAGAAGAAAATAAACATTCATTTCTTCTCATTTCATTTCTTCTTTCTCTCCGTCTCTTTGAAGGTGTTGCTCTGCAACCCAGAAGAAAGTAAACCCAAAAGAAAGTAAACCTTACCTTTAAATCATATCAAAACCCAACTTCACCTCTTACCCAAAACAAACTGAATCGCAAAATCCCAAAATCAATTGATCTGAAAAAACTGGAATCTGTCCTAAAAATTGAAGTTCGAGAGTTCAATTGAAACCCTAAGAGTCGAATAACTACACCTTTAACCCAGAAGCCTCAGCTTCAACATCAGGTATAAATCTCACCTGATTAGGTTTTTTTTTCTTCAATTTTATATTTGATTTCTGATTAGTTTTTCATTTAGAGTTTCATTTAGAGTTTTTGATATGCTTTGTGTTTGATGTATAGTTTTATTTTAGAGTTATTTCTTGATTAGGGTTTTTCTTATCCGAGTTAGGGTTTTTTATGAAACCGATTCATATACCG
Organism: Papaver bracteatum; assembly: GCA_023529315.1. Taxonomy (NCBI): domain Eukaryota; kingdom Viridiplantae; phylum Streptophyta; class Magnoliopsida; order Ranunculales; family Papaveraceae; genus Papaver; species Papaver bracteatum. The sequence goes on from JAJJWX010000136.1 coordinate 2,769,641, forward strand.
AGTTTGATTTCAAGTTTGATTTTTTCTTTTCTTGTATGATTTAGAGTTATTTCCTGTTAGGGTTTTATTTTTTAGCCAAGTTTGGATTTTTGACAGAACCGATTCATAGGTGGATTGTTTAGAGTATGAACCGATTCTTATGTTGATTGATTTAGAGTTAACATGATTTACAGTTTGATTTTTGAGCATGTCTCTTATAAGATATTAAGTAACTCTATAAAGACTGGGGGTTGGAGTCCCGAACCCCTGACTCATTCTCAACTGAGATTTATGCAGGGCTTCGGTATTCCAACCTCCTGTTGGAAGTTGCTTGGTGGTTACTTGTTGCTTGATTTTGTATTATGTTGATAGATATATGTATGTGAAGTTTGTTGGTTAAGGATTCATGAGAGCTAGTGCACTCTCTATCATATGTGCGAGACAATTGCTTGACTATTAAGCGATCGACTTACTCATAGGATAATTAGTGTACCATCTCATTTACAAATCCTTCTAATTTGGTATCATGACAATATTTTCTTGATGTTTGCCAAATTATATGTGGGTGTTCCAATTATGCCTGATAAATTATATATGAACTGGTGTTTGAATTATTCTAATTATTTTCTTGATGTTTGTATGATTTAAGAATGGTGAAGAACAATTTGGTGCGGGTTACCAAGGAAACCAATACCAAAAAGTATGTTCCAACTCCCAAGAAGAAGGTAAAGATTTATCGTCCGCATATAATTCTTTGTTTAGTGTAATGATTTTATTTACCATCTTCTTTTGTTTGACTTATTCTAGTTTATATTGCAGATTAGCAAGGAAGCCAAAACTGTCCACTCTGTCTCATTACCAAAGAATAAGGTACTAATACATCTCTTATAGTTTACCAAACTATCTTCATTCAGTTTATTTTATTTGTATAACTCAATTTATTTACCAAACTCCTGTTATTAACTTATTCAAGTTGCAGATCATTTTGAAAAAGAAGCAGAGTTCGCAGCCTTCAAAGTATGAAATCAAAGAAACAACTCCTTACAAGAAGAAGAGTTCAGAGCAAACTGCAATCCAAGAATCTCCAAGTCATTCACCAACTGAACGTGAAAAGACACCAAGACGGACATCCCCTAGGTTTAAGAACATGTCAGAGGAACGAGATCATACTGCTGAAAAGAGTACTCCAACACGATCATCACCTAGGAAAAGTAAAGGTTTAGATGAACCGGAAAGCACCGCACAATATGAACCAGTCCAGTCCACATTAAGAGCATCTCAAATTGCACGTTCCAAGGAAGTAATTGAGAAGGAAAGGACAGCGAAGTGGAAATTGTACCTATCAGGCCCATGTCCGAATGTCCAAATCAGGAATTCAAATGATACCTTCTCTGATATGGTTGAAGAAGATGAAGAATATGAAGATGATGAGGAAGTGGAACTGGAGAATGTTGTTGCTACTGAAGAGGTGGAAGTTGAAGACAAGGAAATGGATAATGATAGATAGAATGACATCGCAGCAAATGAAAATAAAAAAAGAGATGAGGTATGACTCTTTGTCTCGCTGATTTAATTTAAGTTGTTTCTTTATTGTAGTTTTTTAATCCTTATATAACTCTTTTGCTTGATAACTGTGATAACACTTAGGTTGTATAAGGAGAAGAGAAGAGAAAGCGTGTTCCTCGTGGCCCAACACGGATGGCTTCACTAGGAATAACAGAGGACAAAACAAAAAAGCCAGACAAGGCCACTGTTAGCTTTAACGACAAAGATCAGCCCACTGGTGACCCGTCCGTGCAACTTGCAAGTGTGTTGGGAGTTTTAGTGAGGCGAAATATTCCATTAACTTTCAAGGATTGGAGATTCATCCCTAAAGAAGCCAAAGCTAATGTATGGAAGATTGTCCAGGTAATTTCTTAACTCTTCAACTCTTTAATTAACTCTGTAGCTATTTTAACCTTCAATATTAATCTTAACTCCTTCACTGTTATTTGCAGATGAGGTTCATTGTTGATGATTTTTACAGAGATTACTATTATGGGAAGATAGGTTGTTATCTTAAGGAGGATAGGTCTAGGAAAGCAGGTAAGATACTCGCCCTTGATATGTTGGAAGAAGAAGAAAGAGAGAAGAGGATAAAAGCACTTAAACCACAGAACATGTCAGACAATGAGTGGGAAGAGTTTGTAAAAAATGTTTGCTCGGAAGAATTCAGAGTAAGTTTTTATATTATGTATTTTTTTACGTTAAGTCCTTGTACAATGATTTTTTTGGTTATGTCTTGTTACTTAACGACATTCCATTACTTAATTTGTCAAGCAAAAAGACTAAAAATACAGGAAATCCGGCAGAAGCATACCACCCCGCACACGATCAGTAGGCAAGGTTATGCTCGTCTGGAGGTGAAAATGGTATGTTCATTATGTGTTTGGTAGTATGAATGTTTAAAAACTAGTTGTGGATTTTTTAACCAAATTAATTTACATTTTGTTTGCAGCAAAAGGAGAAGAACACAACTGAGGAGATTGATAGAGTTGAACTGTGGAAAACGGGTCACAAGCAGAAGGAAGGAAAAGAACCAAATCCAGGGGTTGTTGAGGCTTTTGTGAGTACCCAAGAGACTTATTCTTTCTTTGTTTATGTATTTGAATGATTCAATTCATAAATGTGACAAATTATGTTTAACACTAATTAATACAGGAGAAAATTGCAAGAGCTTAAGAAGATGCTGGTGTTGATGTTGGTGGATCATCTATGACAGATGATCTTCTTGTCAAATTTCTTGGTGAGGACAAACCTGGTCGACTCAAAGGAATAGGGTTTGGAGCTACAAAGACAAAGATGGTTGTCAAGGCACATTATAAGAAGATCATTAACGAGTGTCGGGAAAGTATGAATGAATTGAATGGGAGACTCATGATGTTAGAAGTGAACTTCTTTATTATTGATGTAGTATTATTTTCTAAGTTTATGAATTAAAACTTGCCCCTTATACTGCTGGTTTGGTCTTTATATAGGAAAGGAGCTCGAGATGTATCTGCTGCCAAGATGGATCACTGTTACAAAAGGCCAGTCCAAATGTAAGTCTGTTTACTTTTTTCTTCTTTACATTATGGCTTATTTTTCTCTGTGCTTAATGTAAATTTCTCTTGTAACTGTGCTATGTTTTCTGTAGTCTGGAAATGCCAGTAACAACCATGCTAGCACTAGCATTGTCCGTGAAATGGAAGTCCTTTGAGCAGAACAAATATGGTGCAACATCCAGTGGGAATGCCAGAGAAGAATAGAGCTTGCTGATTACTCAGTTAGTACATTGAGGGCGAGATTGTGGCTGATGCAGTTATTGCTGAAACAGATCCAAAGAAGTTAATCCATGGAATGCATATAGGTTTTGGACCTTACAAGGTATCTGTGAAAACTTCTCGTGTGGATGATGCTATTCTCTACAGGCAAACCAATGAATTGAAGTGTATCCATGATGCTATAGGAACTTACATCGCATGGGCCAAGGATTTGATATTGCTTGACTAGCTACTACCCATCTTAGTTCTTAATCTTCTTTGGGAGTGTTTCAGGAAACTTTTTTTTTTGTTGCTTTAATTTGTGGTCACTGGATATTTTTTGGGTTGCTTTAATTGTGTCACTGGATATTTTGAATAGTGGAATGGTTTACTGTTTGAATGATATAAAACTGGTTAAGTGTTTGAATGAATGCTGGTAATTTTAGTGAATGCTGGTACATTTGGTTGAATAATGCTGGTATATTTGAATGTTGTAGCCAATTTCATTTTTTTTTTCACAAATGACACAGAACCACAACTGCTATAAAAGCTTGTAAGTGGATTGTAATACATGTTTCTACTACACAGAGCTTGGTTGTCAAAGATTTGACATACAACTCTAAAAATACTTGTCAAACACCTGACTTACTACTCATACATAAGCTGTCAAGAAAATAACTTGTAACTCTTCCTGTTGTTGTCAAATATTTGAGATACTACTCATACATAAGTTGTCAAGAAAATAACTTGCAACTCTTCCTGTTATTGTCAAATATTTGAAATACAACTCATATGTGACTTGTCAACAAAATAAATTGCAACTCTTCCTTCTGTTGTGAAATACATGACATACAACTCATACACTAGTTGTCAAAGAAAAGACATACAACTATGACCATAGTTGTCAACAAATTATCTACAACAACAACAAGTGTAGTGTAGAAGTTATTTTCACAACCCATATATGAGTCGTGTTAGGCATTAAGAGGAAATTTTGAAATACATTCACAACTGAAGCAAGCATTGTACAAAACTAATCGACAACTATGTTTACGACTATAACTGAAGGGTTGTAAAGATTTGAGGATTTTCTACAACCCCCCCTATGCAACCTATCGATAAACGTCGTTGTAGACGTATGAAAACTCTTTTTGGGAGTAGTTGATCAATGTTTTTCCCGTAGTGGCAATCTTTTGCAAACCGTGGCTATAATGTTCATGAATCGATTCGAGTGAATCAAATTCAATTTTTCTTCAATTGTGTATTGTATACTTCTATGAGAATATAAACAATTGAACAACTCTAGAACTAGTTTAATTGAGTCATTTGGACTAGTTATGGTTAATATGAATAAGGTTGATACGAAAGTGTTCATATGGCTAACTTCGGTTAACTATTGTTGAGCCAACAAAGGTGCACACATTTAGGTACGGTTACTCATATCTAAATGAAATCACTTTTCATTTGTGTCTAACAAGCTAAGTTCGATCTAGCGGTTGAAAGATATTAGATTGAGTCTAATCAGGTTTTCATATAACGATGAATATTGAATGCTTTGTTACCAAGGTAACATTTATTGCAAACCCTGATTTGAAGACCATATAAGGGAGAACTCTAGCAACTGGGAAACCTAATCCCCACACCTCCTGTGTGATACTAGTTGCGACTAGAGTCGATTGATCGGTTGTCAGCCGAGAAAAAATAATTTCACTTTCTTACTTAACTAAAATAAATGTAGTATGCGATAAGAAAGAGTTCGTATCCACAGAGAGGCTTTTGTTGTTATGGAAATTTCAGTTTCTTAGTAACCAAAGGGGGGTTTTGATTTATCAAAGCAATAAAAATAAATTGAAAGCAATAAAGTATTAAAATAATAAATAAGGATAATATATCGGTCACGGGATAGTTTCATTCACAAACTTGTATTTTCATCAATGACTAGAATTGAAATTTAAATCTCTCATCTACTAAAAGTCCTAGGATACCTTGATCACAAGTATATCCCGCTAATTCCCTGATTTCATCACAACCACATTAAAAGATGTATATGTGAATTCTTCCTAGAAAGCAACCTAAAGTGTAAAAGTACAATTATATTTAACTCTCTAAAAGCAATAAGTTATATGGAATAAGACTAATCAAGGCAATCAAAATGTGTAAAAACACAAATTCAATTTAACCAAGGTTATGATTCATTTGTGACTAGTAGGATATATCACTACAAGCACTACCCACAATTATGCTACTTAGAATCAGGAATAAACAACTTTTTCGTATTGAAAACCCTAATATAGCTTTAGAAATGAATGCAAATCGTATTGATTTCGGACTAAACCGAACAAACAATCAAAACATATACAATATAAACCATGAATCATAAACAATAAATTACTGAGACAAAACTAATGCATTGAATCAAATCTTATTTGTGAAATCCACTTTATCCCATAACCAATAAATGAAATTTAGCAACTCATAGTCTTTGGATTGAACATAATGATAATCAATTATAAAAATGAAGAAGATGAAAAATAAACGAAAGCAAATCCTAGTCGCTTCTCTCCTCCAAAACTCCAGTAAAAAAGATTATGTGATAGAAGAAAAATAGAAACTTTATCCTTTTATAGCTTTTCATCTTTCCAAAATTAGGTCTTCAAAGCCCAAAATACAAATGATCCAATAAGCCCATATGTAAGGAATAACCCTGTTTATGGGTAAAAACTACTTCTGCTGGTTTTGGTAACTTGCGGTGTGTGGATGAGAAATTAATCTAAACCCTAAACAAATGCACCGCACATGAGTGCTTTTGATTCGAGGGATCAATCTATACAATTCTGGCCTAAACCAAGAAATGGTCGTTCCAAACTTGTTTCGGTCACAAAGTGAAGGAGATGGGGTTGATCTTAGGGAGGGAAGAGAGGAAGGTGTTGAGATTGTGAAGTTGTAGGCTTGTTTATGACTTGTAACAGAAAGGTGAGCAGACTTACGAATAATACAAGCAGGCTCTGGGTGTTTGAATACGTTGTGTATTAACACTTGGTTTCTGTGTTGTGTTCTGTTTGAAATAGGGAGGAGAACCTATTTATACAAGTCATTTGAGCCTTATTCATGTCTCTCGTGGGAAGTGGAGGAAATGGAGTGATGGAGTAGTGGAGTTGTGTGTTAGTGTCACATGATCAATCTTGCCCACTTCTCCTATCATCACTAACCGTCCATATATTCCTGAACGTTCTTGTGATGGCACGTTGCACGCTGTAAACCGCCAGACCAATACCCTAGTATGTATCCCCCAGTTTGTGACATGATTGATGTCTCGAGTGTGTGGATCGTGGGACCCACATAAGATAGCATGTAATGCTAGTTAAATAACTAAGTTATTTAGGAAGTCTATACTTGTAAAGTATCGTGTGTATTCTATGCATGTTATGCATCGAATGTATTCGTCATATATGAAGCATCGCTGTTGAGTACCATGCCCTGCCTACTTCACATGAGGGTTTGGAGGCTGCGCTAGCAAATCCTCCCTTAGCCGACCACATGGTGTGGTAGAGTGGCAGACGGTGATCACGGTGATACATCACTGGTCGCCTAACTCCTATCCTAGGCCGTCTGTCCGAGCTGGCGAAGTTGGACGGACGAGATGGCTTGCGACCCACATCTGCGACCCTTGGATTAGGGTTTAGGAGGTGCGCGAGTGTACTCCTTCAGCTTGGTCGAATCCAAGCATGGGAGGCGTTTCATAAAGAACCGATCAGGCATGCGTGTAGACAACATGCTGATGTCCATGCCCATGCTTAACTGTCCCACGAAGGTTTGATCTAGGCCACTCGAATTTATCGGTGAAGTGGAGTGGCTGAGATCGATTTGCGACAGAAATCCTATGCCGCAAAGGATTCCTAAAGGGGCGCGGTATGCCACCTTCAAGGCGCGCATTTCGAGACGACCAAGCTTGGTCGATCTCGGCCGTTTGGTCCGACGTGTAGGTGGTAGGCTGGTATTCACGCTTATACCTGACTATCCCATGGAAACGTGATCTAAGCCACTCAATTTGTCTGGCGAAGTTGAGTGGTCGAGATCAGTTTGTGATTTTGGAAGCGTGACCATGCTAGTTTAGGCGTGCATTTTGGAGAAACCAGGCATGGTATGCCTTGGTCGGTCGGGTGAGGAGATATATGGTTCCACGGTGATCATGTTGATGCTCACTTGACCTGCTTCATTGTCTCCTAAGCCCTTCATTCGATCAGGAGAAAACGGATGCTCGTAATCGATACAAACCCTAATTAGGGTTTTGGCCGGACGTGTTTCATGCTTTTTTTTGCGTGCATGAATAGGAACAACCAATCATGGTTGGTCCGGACCAATTGTTCATGTGTGTAGGTGGGCCCACGGTGATTATGTTGACATGCTCTAGGCCCTTTGAATTTACATCTACACCCTCCATCTATGCCTCCGAAGATGGATGGTTGAGATCGTTTTGCGACACATGTAATGTGCCGCAAACCCTAATTTAGGGTTTTTGTCCATTCTGCTTGGTTTGGACGGTTTGGCAAGCTATGCTACCCCTTTTGGGGAGGACGACCATGCGGGCCCGCATTGGGTCGGCAGTGAATGTTCCAATACCTGCTTGGGGGTATTAGATTCGATCTGGACCATCCAATCATGCTGGTGAAGTTGGATGATCGGGATCATTTCTAGACTGTTATGGACAGTCTAGACGCTCAATCGGGCTAGTATAACACACCGAGAGTTACACGCTCAATCGGGCTAGTATAACACACCGAGAGTTACATGCTCAATCGGGCTAGTATAACACACCGAGAGTTTATAGCCTGTACGGGTATTTCGTGCATGCCTCATTGTTGGTACTTGGATATTCATGCTACTCTGCTGCGAGTAACAATCAGTCATCATGCCGTTCCAACAATGAGAGTTCTGCTAGGAACAGCACGGGAAATACAAGGCGTTCTATGCATTAATCAATAATGCTAAAATCCACAGAATATTCGTGGGATTGTTGCTACATGCTCTATTCTAGGTGAATTAATAAAGCGAAGAAGTATTCATCACTTATAAAATAGTCTCATCCTATGCAGGATGATTACACAAATATTGTTTTACAACTTTAGCCATGAACTAAAATCCACCATCAACATTAAGTCTCATGCCTAGCACATGACGGTTACACTATTGTGGGGTAGGCATGAGATGGTGACAGTTAAAGATAAAACTTATGAGATAAAGTTATATGTTACCAGGAGAGACGGGTCGTCCTGTCCTTCGAGCATGTCACGTTCAAGAGACGTCCAGAGAGCATTCCCCTTGCATGATGTTGGTCTTTCTTAACTGATGGACTGTTACGCCTACTTCGTTCGTGGGGCTATTGCGCCTGCTTGATCAAACGTGGGCTTGTTGTGCCTGCTTCGGTTAAACATGGGTCCACCGCGTGCCTACTTTGGTTGAACGTGGGTCCACTGCATGCTTACTTTGGTCGAACATGGGTCCACTGCGTACCACATGCCTGCTTTGTTTGGGGTTGGATGTGTCTGCTTCGACCAATATGGGGCTGGTTGTTCCTGATCAAGTGGGACCTATCGCGTTCCTGCTTTACTTAGGGCCGGATGTGTCTGCTTCGACCAATATGGGACTGGTTATGCCTGATCAAGTGGGACCCGCCGCGTGCCTGCTTTTCTTGGGGCCGACTATGTCTGCTTCGACCAATATGGGGCTGGTTGTGCCTGATCAAGTGGGACCCGCCGCGTGCCTGCTTTGCTTGGGGCCGACTGTGTCTGCTTCGGCCAGATACCAAAACCTGTTGATTTACCCAACACCAGACTTGCCCCTTGACCAACACCGACCTTGCTGATTTGACGAACCCAGACCTTGCTGATGGACATCGCTACCTCGACGCCTTGCAGTCTTGTTTCGTTCGAACACCGACCTTATCCCGTACACCAGCTTTGTTACTTCTGCCAATACCGGCCTTGATGACCAACATCGTTCTTGCTAACCAATATCGGTCTTGCTCGAACGTGGGACCCAGGCATGCTTGCTTTGACCAAACGTGAACCTTGTATGTTCGAACGTGGTGTGGCTCCAGCTGTGCTCATGTCCTCCTATGAGCATGCTTCACCTCTCCTATCGACTTCAAGGTTTGTCATGATCCTCTGGGCCTTTATGAAGGATGGATGTGACGTATGTTGAGCAATGAGTACATTAAATATAACTTGACCAAAACGTAGATTATTGATGTAGCTTGTGTGTTGAAACGGCTCGAGAGGATGTTAAAGTGGCTTCTGGTGCGAACGTTGAGGTGGATCCTGGGGAGAGTATTGAAGCAGGATTCTGAAGCGAATGTAGGTCCCTAAAATAGCGTTGAGGCGTCTCTTGAATAGACCATCGAAGCAACTGCTTCTGCTGCAGGGAGCATTGGAGTGGCTTCCTCTTCAGTTTGATTTACCCTTGCGAATTCCACGCTGACCATCTCTCTCGTGTTGAAGAAGTCTTTAGCTGACAGTGAAGGAACTTCATGCTGAGCCTCAGTCCCCAAGCATGGTCTACGTGGCTCTATCTTGTATGCCCGGTGGGTCTTTTGTACGTAATGGTCGTTGATATGGTGAAGCTCCGGATGGCATTAATCGACGAACAACAAAGGTTCCTAGGAGCAGCTGTGATCAGAAGAGACTGGCAGGGAGAGGCGTGATAGCTACGGGCACGAACTTGGCAGTCTTCATATAGTGGTAGAGCTCGTCTCATTGTTAGAGGGATTAACCGGAATCGATGGATTTCTTGATGTTGCCTATGGAATGAAAAAGAGGGAGACAGTCCCCTGCCCACGAGTATCCACTGATCCTTCGACTTGATAGATATTGTCACACTGGTTTTATGAGGCCATCTTTACTACGTTGCGTTTCATAGACATCCGAGAATATCACCGATCTTTGACAATACGTCCGTTCTCTTGAGTGTATACTTGTATTTGAACATCTTATAATCATAATGATAGCGTGCTTGCATCCATGATTGAGATGGACAACGCGCTAAGAAGTTCCCAGTCACACTCCTTTGGTAACGCAACTACTTCTTCTATGGGAGAGGAAATTCTGAAAGCATCTCTTAATGTTTCTGCGGTCGATACAGATATGGAATATCTTGGATATTGTTTCATTATTGTGGCAGTCATGTATGTGGTACTGGAGTTGGAGTTGGCGCGCATGATGTTGTATCTCGGTGATTTTCCTCTTACTGCTTCGGCGAAACTGGTTCTTTCTAGCAGGGCACATGTTGTTGTAGATGAGCGTTCAACAGCTCCAGAGGATGACCACAAGAGCGGATTCTCCAATATAGCACGATAGACGTGCACCACTGTCTGATAGAGTGACTCGTCCGGATCTTTCTCAACATGACCCGCGGACATCGTTATCTTCTTGAGGCTGCTCCCTTGAGGTATCGACTCCAGTGAAAGATCGCCACCATTGAGCGTTGAATGTTGCACCGGCATTATTTAAACCAAATGGCAGTACAGTATAATAAAAATTTCCGAGAGGAGTTCGAAAAGCTATCTTACTTGCGCCATGATCGTACATCCTTATCTGTTTGTAGCCTCTACATCCATCCATGGAGGAGAACATGCCGTGTCAGCTGGTTGTATCTACTGATATGTCCATTTTCCTCGTGTCTGAAATGCAACTCCTAGCGAATATGTCCTGGTACTATTTGAGAAGTTCCTCAAACTTCATGTGTTCACCCGTACAAGGTTGAGCTGATGGAGATAGGCCTATGAGATTCCTCAACGATTTTAATCTCATCAGTTATGGAGTTGGTGCCATCTTGCAGCTGTTGTGGAGCATCTAGCACTTGTTCTTGTGGTTCATTGCTGTTGTAGTATTTCATTGGGTAGAGAGACTGGGTAACATTCTCCCCTGCTAATTGATAATGGCAACGTCGGTATACCTGGTCACGGCTCGCCGCAAAAGTTTGTTCCCTCTTGGTGTGAACATGGGCTTCGGCTTCATCGGATGAAGAAGAATGTTTCGTCAGCAATGATGCGTCGTGGGGCTCAGCCCTCAATGATGCGAGTTGGTCCTCCTCCTGGATTGACGCACATATGGGGAGTGGGATGCAATGGACTTTGTTTGAATCTTCATGTGGAGCTTCCCTCGATTCGAACAGTTCCTCCCCGCATATTGGTGCGTATGGAGACAATGATGTAGGAATACAAACGACTTCTTCATTCAACATAGTCTTCAGGCACTGGAGATACGTTGAAGGGACAATCCTGTATGTGCTAGTACAGTTTCCTTCAAAGTTTATCATTGTGGTAGGATGTCGTACGATCTTTCCTGAGCGAACCTTGGCCATCCTGAGAGTCTTGAGAGTAATCACATTCGAAGATGCTTCCGCGTCGATAAGGGTCCCCCTGGACTTTGAATCCTTGATGCGTGCAGTAACATGTAGCGCCCGGTTGTGACCTTCTTCTGATTGATTGCAGCAAAACGTCTCTGCCACTGATTCTTCGAGAGGTGTAAAAGTTCGCATAAACTTTCTACTAGAGAAAACGCTTCCTGATCCACCGGCCTCTGGCTCATAGTGTGACTATTGACTTGAGGAAGATCGTTGTGAGGACCAGTCCCCAGTATAGGAATATCCATGACAAGACCACTCATTTCTGATGTCGCTTCTTTGATCAGGTCCATGTAGGTCCGCTCCGCTGAAGTACCTTCTCCAGGTGCATTGAGTGCGTTCCTTGTTGGCTCCAGGGGATGTCGCGGCTCTTGTGGAAATAGATCAGTTAATGTCTTAAGAAAAGTGAGTACCTCTTTCTGAGTGGCAGCCATATCCATTTGAGTCTTAGCAAGGACTTCCTGCCTATCCATCAAAACTGCGATGGTTATGGGAGATGGTCCTCCTCTTGATCCTCCAGCTACTCGTCCTGATGAATGAGTGGAAGTTGTTGCTCTGGTAACCTCCGGAGGCGTTACACTCGAATAAATGCCAAGGTTTGCAGTTGCTCTGGCTATGGTGATAGGAGGCGTCGCTCCTAATGGGATATCTCCTCCTGCTCCGCTGGTGGTAGAAGTGACGGCTCCACGAGATGTATTGACCACGGTAGCTCTACTGAAAGGTACATCGACACCGGGAGTGTTATCCGCACTAGCTACATCAGAATTGATTGCTGATCCAGACATGAGTTCTACCATTTTGAAATGAATTAATGATTGAATTGATCCTAAGATCTACCGCCTTTAAATTACGGAAATCGAAACAGGTATTGAAAAGATGAAATTTAGAATTGGAAATTGATATTGCAACCGAGAGATTAATCTCCCACTGTGGTCGCCAATTGTTTATAGGTAAAAACTACTTCTGCTGGTTTTGGTAATTTGGGGTGTATGGATGAGAAATGAATCTAAACCCTAAACAAATGCACTGCACGGGAGTGCTTTTGATTCGAGAGATCAATCTATACAATTCTGGCCTAAACCAAGAAATGGCCGTTCCAGACTTGTTTCGGTCACAAAGTGAAGGATATAGGGTTGATCTTAGGGAGGGAAGCGAAGAATGTGTTGAGATTGTGAAGGTGTAGGCTTGTTTATGACTTGTAACAGAAAGGTGAGCAGACTTACGAATAATGCAAGCAGGCTCTGGGTGTTTGAATACGTTGTGTATTAACACTTGGTTTCTGTGTTGTGTTCTGTTCGAAATAGGGAGGAGAACCTATTTATACAAGTCATTTGAGCCTTATTCACGTCTCTCATGGGAAGTGGAGGAAGTGGAGTGATGGAGTAGTGGAGATGTGTGTTAGTGTCACACGATCAATCTTGCCCACTTCTCATATCATCACTAACCGTCCATGTCTTCCAGACACGTTCTTGTGATGGCGCGTTGCACGCTGTAAACCGCCAGACCAATACCCCAGTATGTATCCCCCAGTTTGTGACATGATTGATGTCTCCAGTGTGTGGATCGTGGGACCCACAGAATGTATCATGTAATGCTAGTTAAATAACTAAGTTATTTATGAAGTTTATACTTGTAAAGTATCGTGTGTATTCTATGCATGTTATATATCGAATGTATTCGGCACATATGAAGCATCTGTTGAGCACCATGTCATGCCTACTTCACGTGAGGGTTTGGAGGCTGCGCTAGCAAATCCTCCCTTGGACGACTACATGGTGTGGTAGAGTGGCAGACGGTGATCACGGTGATACTTCACTGGTCGCCTAACTCCCATCTTAGGTAGTCCGTCCGAGCTGACAAAGTTGGACGGACGATATGGCTTGCGACCCACATCTGTGACCCTTGGATTAGGGTTTAGGAGGTGCGCGAGTGTACTCCTTCATCTTGGTCGAATCCAAGCATGGGAGGCATTTCATGGAGAACCGATCCAGCATGCATGTAGACAACATGCTGATGTCCATGCCCATGCTTCACTGTCCCACGAAGGTTTGATCTAGGACACTCGAATTTATCGGTAAAGTGGAGTGGTTGAGATCGATTTGCGATAGAAATCCTATGCCGCAAAGGATTCCTAAAGGGGCGCGGTATGCTACGTTCAAGGCGCGCGTTTTGAGACGACCAAGCTTGGTCGGTCTCGGCCGTTTGGTACGGCGTGTAGGTGGTAGGCTGGTATTCACGCTTATACCTGTCTGTCCCATGGAAACATGATCTAAGCCACTCAATTTATCCGGCGAAGTTGAGTGGTCAAGATCAGTTTGTGATTTGGGAAGCGTGACCACGCTAGTTTGGGCGTGCGTTTTGGAAAAACCATGCATGGTATGCCTTGGTCGGTCGGGTGAGGAGATAGAAGGTTCCACGGTGATCATGTTGATCCTCACTTGACCTGCTCAATTGTCTCCTAATCCCTTCATTCGATCAGGAGAAAACGGATGCTCGTAATCGATACAAACCCAAATTAGGGTTTTGGTCGGTCGTGCTTCATGCTTTGTTTTGCGTGCACGAATAGGGATAACCAATCATGGTTGGTCCTGACCAATTGTTCATGTGTGTAGGCGTGCCCTCGGTGATTGTGTTGACATGCTCTGGGCCCTTTGAATCTACATCTACACCCTCCATCTATGCATGCGAAGATGGATGGTTGAAATCGTTTTGCGACACATGTAATGTGCCGCAAACCCTAATTTAGGGTTTTTTGTCCATTCTGCTTGGTTTGGAAATCTATTCCACCCCTTTTGGGGAGGCCTACCATGCAGGCCCGCATTGGGTCGGCAGTGTATATTCTAATACCTGCTTGGGGGTATTGGATTCGATCTGGACCATCCAATCATGCTGGTGAAGTTGGATGATCGGGATCGTTTCTAGATTGTTATGGACTGGTTAGACGCTTAATCGGGCTAGTATAACACACCGAGAGTTACACGCTCAATCGGGCTAGTATAACACACCGAGAGTTACATGCTCAATCGGGCTAGTATAACACACCAAGAGTTTACAGCCTGTACGAGTATTTCATGCATACCTCATTGTTGGTACTTGGATATTCATGCTACTCTGCTGCGAGTAACAATCGGTCATCATGCCGTACCAACAATGAGAGTTCTGCTAGGATGTAGGACCAGAATATCTCCACAACGATATTCTCGCGATGGAAACGACACTTCTGCGAGAAACCCAAACATTTCTACAAGTATTAACAACACTTCGACGAGAACGTCGCAAGATTCTTCAACAACATTTGGAGATTGTCACAAAAGAGTGATATAACGGTTAACGATTAAAGATATATGAAGAATAAGTCTGCCTCACGAAGTTTATAAAGTTGGCGATGGTGAAGATTAAAGTTATGGCGATGAGATCGCAGAGTAGATCCGAATTAAGGGGAAATCTTAGCTGTCTTCCACTATGTATTTTCTTATATAAAGGGTTCGACTAAATCTAGAAAAATAGGATGTCTTTTTTGAGAGATGAAAGAATTTTGAGGAGAGAGAAACTCCAGAAAGAAAGTTGTATTTCTGATTTTTGATATTTCTTGTAAATCTTCCTGAAAGTGAATTAATAAAAGTGTTGTTGTTCATCCACAATTATGACTTAGTTTTCAAAGATTCTTGACAAGGGTGTAGTGTGGGAAATCCTGAAACTACATTTTGGCGCCCGAAACAGGGATTGAATTAACGAAAATAGAAGAAAAAGCGAAGAAGAAGATAAAAATTGTTCAAGATTAAGGAAATCATTAAGTAAATCGGTGAGAAAATTGAAGGAAGAATGATCAGAATCAAAAAGGATTGTAGAAAATTGAAAGGTGATGTAATAACAAAAGAAATGATTGATAGATTTCATGAAAATATCAAGGGAAGGATACATAAACGGGATTTTGAAGGAAGGAAGATTATGATAGTGGAGAAGATATCATCATTGAAAGATTAGGAAAAACAAGAAATCACGTTTACAGCAGCAGAAATACAAGAAGAAGATTTAAGTCATACATCTCCATTGGTGGTCACAGTAACCACTATACCAATGAGAAAGGAGAAATCGAAAAAATTTGAAGAAGAATGGGCTATGAATAGAACTTTAGTAGACACAGGAAGTTCTATAGACATGATATTTTATCATACCTTCAAGAAGATGGGATAAAAGGATGAAGAAATGTCTCATTCAACATATTATGTTCATGGCTTTGGAAAGTCTATAACAAAACCTAAAGGCGAGATAATGGTACGAATTCCACTAGGAGAAATTGTTCATAGATTTCTTAGTTGAATTTCCTTTAGAAGATGACGAAGCTGTAGAAGAAATGATGGATATAGACGAAGAACATGGGGACCCAAAAGATCTATTAACAGAATCTGACAGATGGGAAATATAGTGGATGGATCGTCAAATGGAGAAGGAAATGGGATTGGAGTTGTTTTCATTTCACCAGAAGGAGAAAAAACAGCTTTTTCGTTTCAATTAGAATTTGCATCCACTAATATGAGACAGAATATGAAGATGTAATCCATGCATTAAAATTTGCGATAGAAATGAAGTTGGTTAATGCTAGAATTACCAGCGATTCACAATTGGTTATTCGCCAGATAAAGGGAGAGTGTAACACAAATGAACCATCTTTGAAGAAGTACAAAAAACTTGTTGAAGAATTGTCTGCGAGGATTCCAAAAATAAAATGGAGGAACATATCAAGGAAAGATAATAGGCGTGCAGATGCTTTTGCTTTCATATCAAGTATGATGACGAACCCACTTGCGAGATGCATAAAAATTCAAACACTTTTACAACCGGAAATAAACAAAGAGGAAGAAGAGGTAGATGTAATGATGATAGAACCTGGCGAGGAAGAAATAGGAAATAATGCTACAGATTGGCGAGCAGATCTTCATGCTTATTTGGCGAGAGGAGAAGTCCCCAGAAATCGATTAGAAGCACATAAATTAAAAAGTAGAGCAACCAATTATGAATTAAGAGATGTGGTATTATATCGCAGATCTTTTAGTGGACCATCGCTAAGATGTTTGACGAGAGAAGAAGGGCAAAAGGTGCTAAAAATCTTGCATAGTGGTGATGCTGGTAATCACAGCGGGGGTAGATCTTTAGCATATAAAACAAAGATGCAGGGTTATTATTGGCCATATATGTATGAGGATGCAAAGCAACTCTCAAGGCGTTGTGAAGATTGTCAGCAATTTGGGAAAAAGATACATGCACCAGGAGCGCCATTATCATCTTCATCAAGCGTATGGCCATTTGGAAAATGTGGATTGGATATTGTGGGACCATTTGTACATGGGTCTGTGCAGAGGAGATATCTGATTGTTGCAACATATTATTTCACAAAATGGGGAGAAGTAAAGGCATTACAACATATTCGCAATAAAGATATTTTTACATTCATCTTTGAAAATATAATCTGCAAATTTGGAATTCCAACACAATTAGTATCTGATAATGGAAAGCAATTTGAGGGACAGAATATAGAATTGTTACTCAATGCATTTAAGATAAAATGTGGAAAATCTACTCATTTATACCCGCAAGCAAATGGTCAGGTTGAGGCAACTAATAAGACAATCGCAGACATCTTAAAAAAGAAGTTAGAAGGTTATCAAAAATCATGGTGCAAGCAAGTACATAATGCAATATGGGCATATAATACAACTAGATGAGAAGCAACTGGAATGTCACCTTTTTGTTTAACATATGGAGTCGAAGCTGTCTTACCAACAGAAGTTGATATCCCTACAACAAAAATAGAGGCATGGGAGAAAAATCTAAGTGCTGGCATGATTTTACATAAGTTAGATGAACTAGAAGAAAAGAGAGAAAAAACTCTACAACATATGGAAAATTACCAGCGAAGATTAGCTCGCGAGTACAACAAACGAGTCAAGAAACGTCAATTCCATCCTGGCGATCTAGTTTTGCGAGAAACATCGAGATATCAGCAGGAAAGTGGTGGAAAATTAGCGATAAAATGGGATGGACCATACATCATTAAAGAGATAATTGGAAATGGATCATACAAATTAATGGATCCAGAGGGAAGAGATGTTGGGCAAAGACTTGATAGACCATGGAATAGATTGTTTCTGAAAAGGAATTATAAGTAGCAATTTTTGTGAGGTAAGAAATACTAATGTAAGATGAAATAGTTAAAAAATTATTCTTTCTCTATCACAATTTATGTGAACGTCATCGCAAGAACAGCGAATAAAATTTCGCAGAGATTAAAAGAATGGGACGAACCTTTATGGCGTGCACCCTAGTTCGCGAATAAACTTTCATAAGAGGCAAATGTAAGACCTAATAGCGCGTCATATGAGGGGGTATGTCTTGACATGACTCAGCGATAAGGTTATACCGCTGCTAGAACCTGAGTCATGCAGATGTTGGGGTTAAATAAAACCTATCCGGGAGAGAGATCTTGGTTTTCCAACTATATAAGGTTATACCCTGGTTGGGCGACCGAGAATCTCTTCCAAGAAGTACAGAGTATGACCAAGGCGCCGAGGAACACGGTTGATCCAAGGGTTCCCGGAGCGTACGAAACTCTCTTGCCATCCTTGGTAAGTCTTGGCTACAATGCACTTGGCCTGAAGAAAACCCCACTTAGGGTGCAGTCTTATAACTATAAGCCATATAGGCATAAAGGACAAGAGGCTGCGAACACAACTGGTTGTTGGAAAATACGGATGGGGGGAGCTAGTCTTGTATGGCCGATGTTCCCTCCTTGAAAGGGCAACCAGGGGGAAGATAAGGGCGGCACCCTCCATTAGGGAGCTGATAAGTGTCTTAAGACGGCAATGTCATGGGGCTTCATGATCGCAAGATCATTTAGGCCTGTCATATTGTCGCGCGACGAAAATTATACAAAGGAAAAAATCCTAAAGAGAAAATGTTAAGATGAGATCAATGGGTTTTTGCATGAAAGTGTAAAGACGTCCTGCGATTTCATCGCAAGATGGAAATGTCACGAGGCTTTGTTTTCGCGAGAGAATCTAGACTTGTCATATTGTCGCAGAGATATTGAAAAGTACTGATAAGACAAGATCAATGGGTCAATACATATAAATATAAAGACGTCCTACGATCTTGTCGCAGAAACATATTAAAGGTTGGCAAAATAAGACCTTTAACTAGGAAGGCATAATAAGACCAACAGATTAATATTGAACATTAATTATTTTATTTGAGAATGCAGGAAAAATATATTCATCGCAGGAGGCAGATTACTTCAGAAAATATCTATTCAACATCATATAATTCACCATCTCAAGAAAGATATTAGAGGGCAAGAAGAGGAATGAGCAAATAAAATCTTAATATCTTCCTTGAGAAGATTCAACACAGACAACAGGAAAGATTAAAAAAGTCATCCAAGTTACATTCCTCGCGAAAAAAGAGGCAGGAAGAGAAATCAAAAATGAAACTCAGACTTCAGCGACAGGCTCGTCAGTATTATTCTCGCCAGATTTGTTATTCTTGCCAGAATATTTATCATTCTCACCAGCAGATTTATCAGTATCGCCATCATTATTTTCAATATCACCAGCATCATTTCCTTTGTGAATTTCTTCTTCTCTAGGAGAACCTTCGTCTTCTTCTGGGTTATCTTCTTCAGCTCCTTCTTCTCCTTCAGTGGGTGTATCTTCTAAATCTTTATCCATAGGAATAGGAATTTCGTCATCCTCAACTTCTAGAGGGAGAACAGATTCAGGAGGGATAGAATGGGAGATCAGAATCTTATTCAACATAACTTCAACAGAGAGATGAACTTTGCGAAGAAAACCTCTATCATGGTTTCTAATCTCCATATTCTTGAAGTACTCAAGATAATCAAGCCTTCTTTCTTCTTTATCGCGAACGTCCAAGCAATCGGAAATGAGAGTCTTGTTTTATTTGCGAACCTTATCTAATTTCTCAGTAAGGGCAGTGATAGTAGCAAGATGGCTTCTTTCAGATTCTGCGAATAACAAAAATGACAAGGAAATATTTAAATGAAGAGCTCACGAGAAGTAAAACATAGGAATTTATCATAAAAATTAACAATTGAGGCAGTCAATTGACTACCTTCTTTTTGAGAGGTTAAGTTTTGGATTAATGAAAAGAAACAATTCTCCCACTGATTCATAGCATCGTCAAATTTATCGCCAACCATACCCTTCAGACGAGATTTCATATTTTCTTCTTTGGTGCGAAGATAAAGATTTTATTTTACTAGTAAAGAGTGAGATTTCTCTAACTGAGAATACTGATCTTTAAGTTCACTAGCCTTTAAACTAAGAGTTAATCTACCCTTGATAAGTTTAACCTTCTCAGCCGCAGATGATTCAGTTAATTCCTTGAGTTCATCTTTAACGGAACGAAGAGATCGCTCTTGATTATCACAAATTATTTGAAGGTTATCTAATTGTCGCGAGGAAGCCGCCATCAAACTTGAAAAATTATGTTTCTATTGGGATAAAGTTTTATTCTCATCTGATAATGATTCCATCGCCAAATCAGTCTTAAATAACAAATATGTAAGACGAGCAACTTCGCTACACAAAAAATTTTGGTTTTGAGACAATTGATTATTCTCATGTGTAAGATTATTTATGTGATCAATTGAGTTAGTATAAAGATTATATAATCTACTATGTTGGTCCATCCAAGACTCTTTTTCATCGCGAGCTTCTTCAGCGATTGATTCTAAATCAAATATCTTCACTAATCGATTCCGATTTGAAGCTAAATAAATAAACCAAACATTTAAAAGGAACGGAGTGTAAAAAATAAGGGAAATGGGAAATTATTAGAATGGAGAGACAAAAATATAGAGGCAGGAAAACTATACCTTTCAACTCGTTATTATGTCTGCGAAGATTCACGCACTCAAGTGAAGAATTGCGAAGCATATGATTCAGAGTGTTACACTCAGAAGTTTTAACTTGAAGGCCTTTTCTTAGAGCTTCAACTTCATATTCCAAAGATACTCGCGAGACAGAATTATCATAACCAAAATACTTGAGTAAAGTCTCGCAAGCTTCATATTGAAGGGAATCAGTGGAAGATTTTCTAGCGTTATCTAAAATATTAGATAAAATTTTGAAAGCAATATCAACTCCAGCAAAGGTGTCATTTGATGGAGGAAGAGATGCAGAGGATGAAGTGGTAATGATAGCAAGTTAAAGATTTGAATCATCTGCGATGGATGCGTTATGAGAAGGAGGAGTTTTTGGGAAAGTGACGGTTGAGGGTAATATTGGACTAGAAGGAGTTTCAGCTACAACATTTGTAGGGATTTGATTTTTCAAATTCTCTGAAGGATTGGGGGGGTATTGATAGCGAGGTTCTCGCAGACAGAAGAAGGAGGATTAGATTGTAAAGGTGTGATGATAGCTCTCTTAGATGATAACTCAGGAATAATGATATCATCTTCAATAGTTTTATTGCGACGGGATTTTTTATGAGGTCTAGCGATGTTCTCGTCATTCTGCAAATAATAATTTAGATAAGAAACAGAGGCAACAATATTGTTATTAATATAAAATGTGTTTCTTACTACCTTATCATTCGCAAAATCCTTCTTCCTCCTCTTCTCAACAAGCTTCTTGAGGGAATTAGGGTTTGGAGTTTCAGAATGGGTGGTAGGGATTGCTCCACTAAAGGAAAATATAACGAAGATTATAATTAAATCAAGAAGATCAAAGAGCAAAAGTAGTAAAAAATAATTCAAATAAGATGGTATAATCAAAATACATACCTTGGCGTTTCCATTAAAACAGTAGCAGGTGAATATGAAGATAAAGAAAAGTTGCAGACGGAAAGAGAAATAAACAGATAAAGAAGATGAAGAAGTAAAAAGAGAAAATTATTTTCGTAACTCGGCTCCACCTTTTATAGACAAGAGTAGTAGGACCCATTAACAGGACACGTGTTAAAGAAGAGCTACAACACGTGTAGGCGATTAAACTAAATAAACGGAGGTTTGTCGAGAAGAAAACTTGTAAAGAAAGAAGCTGCGAGTATCATGAAGAGTTGAAAGTTTTCATATCTTATCTTCTTCGCAGAAAATACATGAGAAGAGGCAAGATGTAGGACCAGAATATCGCCACAACGATATTCTCGCGATGGAAACGACACTTCTGCGAGAAACCCAAACATTTATACAAGTATTAACAACACTTCGACGAGAACGTCGCAAGATTCTTCAACAACATTTGGCGAGTGTCACAAAAGAGTGATATAACGGTTAACGATTAAAGATATATGAAGAATAAGTCTGCTTCACGATGGTTATAAAGTTGGCGATGGTGAAGATTAAAGTTATGGCGATGAGATCGCAGAGTAGATCCGAATTAAGGGGAAATCTTAGCTGTCTTCCACTATGTATTTTCTTATATAAAGGGTTCGACTAAATCCAGAAAAGGAGGATGTCTTTTTTGAGAGCTGAAAGAATTTTGAGGAGAGAGAAACTCCAGAAAGAAAGTTGTATTTCTGAGTTTTGATATTTCTTGTAAATCTTCCTAAAAGTGAATTAATAAAAGTGTTGTTGTTCATCCACAATTATGACTTAGTTTTCATAGATTCTTGACAAGGGTGTAGTGTGGGAAATCCTGCAACTACATAGGAACAACACCGGAAATACAAGGCGTTCTATGCATTAATCAATAATGCTAAAATTCACAGAATATTTGGGGGATTGTTGCTACATGCTCCATTCTAGGTGAATTAATAAAGTGAAGAAGTATTCATCACTTATAAAATAGTCTCATCCTCTGCAGGACGATTACACAAATATTGGTTTTACAACTTTAGCCCTGAACTAAAATCCACCATTAACAAACCCATGTAAAAATTTGTCCCAAAAATGCTCACCGGAAAACTGATGCAATGGCCGAAAGTTGTCCGGAATCCGGTCAGAAAATATCTCAGGTGACCGGCAAAGTCCTCCGGTCACCGGTCATAGTCAATCAACTCGGTCAACTGAGTCAAAGTTATCTATTCAGGTAAGCTAACTAGGCTGACTTATCTGACTTGCCATGGCCTAAGTTCTGTTGCTCAATCATTGTGCTTCAGTACTGCTCTCTAGCCATGATGGATATACACCCTGCAAGTCCTGCAATCCTTAGCCATTACCTATCCAATCTGCTTCTGTAATCTTTACTTCTTCCATATTCCAGCTCCTTGACAGCAGCAACTTAATTACACTCTACAGTTCAAATTCAATACCACAAGCAGCACATAGCCATGACAAGCATCACCTGCAATTGCTCCTGCATCTTCAAATTGAACCCATCTTACTATTTCAGTACCACCAAGACCTCCACTGCATCTCCAGCTAATATACCGTCTCCACCACCAACATAGCAAACAGCACCACCTTAGGCCAACACTTCAACCCCATGCTAGCACCACTGCTTCCAAGTAAAACCATCAATTTCTGTAGTTGTTCAACACCAACCAGTCTCTGAAATCTCATAATAACCACAACATAACAACATCCATTTCCCTGTAAAATCATTAGTATCATCTAAAATTCATTAACTCCACTGCACAAGTACATACCACCACCAACACCTGCAACATCTCCATTACATTTCAATCCTGCAACCACATTACCATCAGTTTTAACTCCTTCTTTGGCTCCTGCAATTCTCCAGCACCAGTTCATTCTTCCATTACAGTTCAGCTTACCACCATCTCCTTAGTAATAGTTACTCATTCATTCACAGAAAACCAATTGTAGCAATCCATTGCAGTTCAGCCACAAAAGGTCAAGGCATAACAACCTAGTAATATCAACATATTCTTCTTTCTTCTTTTGTAGACTACACATGCAAACACTTCCATAGCACCTACTCTTCAGCATTGCCTCATACCAAAACCACCATTTTCATTACCTGAACACACACTATCAGTTGAGAATCACCAGCACGAATACCATCATATCATGCTGCCATAAACCACCACAGACAACCAAAATCTTCACTCAAGGCTCAATATCCCCTGCACTGAGCTCAAACAGTTCTATATAGAGAACCCATTCTCATTCTTCTCCACTGACAACAACAACCAATGTCAATTGCAGTCACCAGAATCATGGCCTGCAACAATTCAGCTGTAACCCTTGAACACCACAAGCCACCTCCGGAGCTCAAATCCCAGCTGCAATTCTTCATAAACTCCACCCATTTATTGTTTCTTCATTATCTGAACTTGCAACACTTGATTCTTTCTCAGTCAATCTCTTCCACCATTACTGCAACATCAAACCCTAACTTGAGGTTCATCTGTTAAGCTTCAAACTCAGAACAGATTAAAACCCTAACCTGCAACCTAGCAGCTGAAACACAACCATCACTGCTTCACCACCAATAACTTCTCAGTTTCAGTTCAAAAACCCAGCCACTACATCGCCACCTTCTTCTCCCTGTAATCATTCTCCATGCACATTCTGGAATTCTGCTCAAACCCATTGTTCTTCATCTCCATTAACAGATCCCTGAGTGTCAGCATCTCAAATTCATCCCAATCAATTTCAACAGCTGCAAACTCAAAACCCTTTAACCTTCTTCTCCAAATCGACTGAATCAACAGAGCATCATCAATAGAAACAACCGAATGAATCCCTTCATATTCTAATTTCTTGTTCTCAAACTCATAACACATCAGCAAAACCCCAATTTCTCGATCTCACTGAATATCTCTAGATGATTTCTCTGTGTCCCTAACTCTCAGACAACTTCCGCCATGAGTTCTTCCATTGGTTTTCAGGTAAAGAAGGTAATGATGAGAATATTTATCCCTTATCTAAATTTTAGGGTAAGAGAAATTGAGTGATACATCCACACAGGTTAGGCAGATAAGGGGTAACTCAAATAACTTGGCCTGTCAGATCCAGATAAGTGACAACCCACTCGCTTCTTGCTCAACTGTCAGTTATGGAAAACTGACGGTTCATCTTTACCTCCTCCTTGCGCACGTCAGCCGCTCCAAATATAGCTCCCATGTGAATTGGCCTCTTTGCCTTTTATGCTCCAAATAAACGTTTTCTCATTCTTTTGCTCCCAAGGACTCCATTGCACCTAATAATTCAAAACTAAACATAAGAGATGCAATTCCCAAGGATAATAACAAAGAAAGCATAAATACTAGATATAAAATTAGGTATTTTACAACACCTATCAAATTCCCCCACACTTAGACTTTGCTAGTCCTCGAGCAAATGAAACAAAACTTATTCTAAAATATACAAACAACTCTCATGAGGGTTTACTACAGATGTACCCAAAAAACCCATTTTTCCAACTTAGAAGTTCTCCGAAATGGTAGCATCCAACGCTCTAAGAAGACATAAAGATTTTGCACACTAGTCATAAGAAGTTAGACACATAAATGAACACAGTCTCATCCTTAAGAGTTGAGAGAGAAATAACCATCCCTTATCTAAAGAAATTCGGGTTCGGAGTGATCGAAAGTCTTGACTCTGCCTCACAAGAAAGGGTTTTATGAAATTGCTCTCAATGA
This sequence comes from Papaver bracteatum, assembly GCA_023529315.1. Taxonomy (NCBI): domain Eukaryota; kingdom Viridiplantae; phylum Streptophyta; class Magnoliopsida; order Ranunculales; family Papaveraceae; genus Papaver; species Papaver bracteatum. Next base: position 2,794,870 of record JAJJWX010000136.1, read on the forward strand.
TAAACAACTCTTTATGGGTCACACATGTGTCCAGGTAGGAATGAAGAGATAATCCTATGACATGTTGAATAGTAGGAAGGCAAACCTTCCGAATTGTTTTGAAAACCCACATCTTTTATTCATTTTAAAAAACCTTTTTATGAAGATCTCTAAGAAAGGAAATCAACCACTTAACGAAGGTGGGAATATGCTTACTTACCTCGTTATCCATTTGACGTGCAGTTAGCACCACTCTCACAGCATCCATAGAAACGTCTTCGGTCTTCAATCCTTGTCTTCGTCTCCGGTCTTCAACTCATGATGTTGAAATCTTGAACTTCGTAGAATCTTGACAATGTGATTTTTTCCTCTAATTCCTTGTTGCTTGAAACTTCATTATGAATATTCCTTCTTTTCATTGGCTTTATTGAAAGAATACAAAACTAAATATGAACTAAACAAACCAAAATATGATGCAATGTTTTTTTTTTTCTCTTTTTTTTTCTCTTTTTTTTTTCTTTCTTTCTTTCTTTCCTTTTTTTTTTGTTTTTTTTTTTTTGCATTATAAATAAAGTAAATACAAAATGAAAATAAACAAAATAAAAACTAATGATGAACCTAATGAACTTTTCTCCTGTCTCTTTTTTTTTTTTTGAGACAAGAGAATATAATACAAATAAAAATAAAGATAAAATAAAAAGTACAAAGGCCATGGTGTAAGTACTTTACCAGTTGATTCTTCACAACTTGTATGTCTTGATATCATAAACTTATTGAATTCTCATCTTGATAATTTTCGCTCTTGTACATAAGTCTTCAACTTGTAAAATTTTTGCTCCTTGTCTTGTTGCTTTACTTGAATCTGAAATATGCTCATTTGTGTATAGTTGCTTGCAAACCTTGAATGTCTTCAACTTTCCTTCGAATTTGTGATGCTCCTCTTGTTGATGATGATGGTGTTTCTATGGAACTGTTGGTGTAGAGAGAGATAAAGTGGATGGTGCTAACTGCGAACAAGATTACAAGTGGTATGTAAGTTAGCAATTCGATAACACCATCATGATTGATAAAATAACACTCAAGAGATCAAAATAGTGCTTCTATTGGAGGGAGGTTGGGTAGATCACCATTCTACCTGGAGTTTACGTACGGTGACACACACTCTAAAAGCACATATTTAGACAGGTACGAAGAATTGAAGGTCGGTGCCTCTCATGATGTAACATGGATAGTCTCCACTATAGGGGACCACTACTCTACTACCGAATTCAGTCTGCACCTTATTTCCCACTGGCATGGTTAAATCCAACTTTAACTCTCAAACAAGTAAGAAACCCGATCATGTTCTCTGTCATCTCTAAGTTCAGTCACTCTTATGAGAATCTCGATGTAATCTTAGCGACATGTATACTATGTGACTCTAAACTAACTACAAGTTGGATTTTTTTTAATTTTTTTTTTAATTTTATTCACTAATTTACACAAAAGTTGAAAATTTTGAAAAAAATTTACAATGCAAATGCTTAACCACTCCCCCACACTTAAACTTTACATTGTCCTCAATGTAAATTGAGTCATCCAAAGTAAGTCAAGGTGGAAAATCTTACATGATAATGTGACAAGAAATCAGAAAAAGTAAATTCAATACAAGAAAAACTAAAAACAAGACAAGAAATACTTATCCTATGGGTTGCCTCCCATTTAGCGCTTGGCTTAAAGTCGTCAGCCTGACTATCCCCTTGCTTTCTATGACTCCTCCAGAGGGAGTGCATCCACAAAATTAGCTCCTTCCACCACTTCAGAAGTGAAATTCTCATAATATGGTTTCAACCGGTGCCCATTGACTTTAAGTTCCTAGCATGTAGCTATGCTACGAATTTCTACTTCACCATGAGAAAACACATTAGTAACAATAAAAGTTCAAATCCAATGTGACCTTAATTTACCCGGAAATAAATGCAAGCGAGAATTAAACAAAAGTACTTTCTGCCCAACACAAAATTATTTTCTAGAAATCATAGTATCATGAAAGGCCTTCGTTTTCTCCTTGTAAATGCGTGAGCTTTCAAAAGCATCATTGCGAAGCTCTTCTATCTCTTGGAGTTGTAACTTCCTTAGCTTTATAGCACCATCCATCTCCATATTGCATTGCTTAATAGCCCAAAACGCCTTATGTTCAATCTCAACGGGTAAGTGACATGGTTTACCATACACAAGCCTAAAGGGAGACATCCCGATAGGTATCTTGTATGCGGTTCAATAAGCCCATAAAGCATCATTAAGTCACATGCTCCAATCTTTCCTTGTTGGATTCACCATCTTTTCTAGAATAAATTTTACCTCCCGGTTGGAAACCTCGGCTTGTCCATTTGTTTGGGGATGATAAGGTGTTGCAACCTTGTGCGACACATTGTACTTCTTCAACAAGCTTTGCAAAATCCTGTTTTTGAAGTGAGAACCCCCATCGCTAATTATGGCTCTTGGAATTCCAAACCTTGCAAAAATATTAGCTTGCACAAAATCTAAAACAACCTTGTAATCATTAGTTGGGGTGGCCTTAGCTTCCACCCATTTAGAGACATAATCAACAGAAAGTAAGATGTAAAAATTCCCATGAGAGTTGACAAAAGGACCCACAAAAACAACACCCCATACATCAAAAACTTCAATAAATTGAATAAAAGTTTGTGGCATTTGATTTCGGGCACCTAGATTGCTTGTTCTTTGGCACCTATCACAAGTTGTACAAAATGTGTACGCATCCTTAAACAAGGTTGGCCAATAAAAACCACTTTCAAGTACCTTGTGAGCGGTTCTATTACTTCCAAAATGTCCTCCACAAGCATAAGAGTGACAAAAAGACAAGATAGAGTGAAATTCAGATTCGGGAATGCAGCTTCTTATTACTTGGTCGCTGCCATGCTTCCATAAGTATGGATCATCCCATATGTATCGGTTCCCTAACCTCTTAAGTTTGTCCCTCTCAACACGAGACAAGTTCTTTGGGATTTGTTTAGTTACCAAGTAATTCACAATATCAGCATACCATGGTTCCCCACATGAAATTGAGAATAGTTGCTCATCCGGGAAACTTTCACGCAATGGGATAGCTTCCTTGTCTACAGCAAGACGGCTCACGTGATCCGCAACAGTGTTCTCAATTCCTTTCTTTTCCTTGATTTCAATATTGAACTCTTGCAAGAGTAAAATCCATCGTATGAGCCTCAGTTTCGCTTCTTTATTCATTAGCAAGTACCTAAGTGCTGCATGGTCAGAAAAGATAACAACTTTTGTACCAATTAGATAAGAGCGAAACTTTTCTAATGCAAATACAATAGCTAACAACTCTTTTTTAGTGGTTGTGTAGTTTTGTTGGGATTCATTTAAAGTTCTAGAAGCATAATAAATAGCATGGGGTATCTTCCCCACACGTTTCCCAAGCACCGCACCAACCGCATAGTCACTTGCATCACACATGAGATCAAAAGGCTTGCTCTAATCCAGTGGTTTAATGATAAGGGCTGAAATCAAAAGTTCTTTCAAACGATTGAATGTCGCCATACACTTTTCATCAAAGTTAAAAACCATATCTTTTTGCAATAAGTTTCAAAGTGGTGATGCTATTTTGGAAAAGTCCTTGATAAATCTACGATAAAAACCTACATGACCAAGAAAATAGCATATCTTCCTCACCGTAGTATGAGGGGTTAGAGCACGAATAAGGTCTATCTTAGATTTATCAACTTCCAAGCCTTTAGAAGATATTATATGGCTTAAAAATATGCCATGAGTTACCATGAAATAACACTTCTCCCAATTCACCACAAGGTTTGTTTCAACACATCGTTCAAGGATTAATGACAAGTTGTTCAAACAAAGGTCAAATGAATCACCAAAGATATTAAAGTCATCCATAAACACTTTAATGATGTTTTCAACATACTCCGAAAAGATACTTACCATACACCTTTGAAAGGTAGCTGGAGCATTGCATAAGCCAAAAGGCATCCTTCTATAAGCAAATGTGCTGAAAGGATAAGTGAAAGTGGTTTTCTCTTGATCCTCCGGTGCTATCACAATATGATTGTAACCTGAATAACCATCAAGAAAACAATAATACGAATGTCCAGCTAAACGTACAAGCATTTGATCAATAAAGGGTAAAGGAAAGTGATCCTTCCTAGTAGTGGCATTAAACTTTCTATAATCAATACAAACCCTCCAACCAGTTTGCACAAGAGTTGGGACAAGTTCGTTCTTATCATTATCTACCACCGTTACACCTGATTTCTTTGGTACAACTTGTACCGGGATCACCCACTTGCTATCGGATATGGGGTAGATAACACCCACTTCCAAAATCTTGAGTATCTCATTTTTCACAACTTCCATCATGGGAGGGTTCAAACGATGTTGCGCTTCCCTTGTAGGCTTCGCATCGTCTCCAAACGGATCGTGTGCATACAAACGGCAGGGCTTATACCCTTGATATTTGCAATTGTCCATCCTATGGACGTATTGTACTTCCTTAGCACCCTTAGAAGTTTTTGCTCCTGTAATTCACTAAGCTCGTTAGAAACAATCACAGGTAACTCTTCATTCTCACCCAAGTACAAGTACTTTAAGTGGTCGGGAAGAGGTTTCAATTTTAACTTAGGATATTTAACAATAGAAGGTACACGATTTTCATCACTGCATGGTAAAGAAATAAAAGAGACATTATGAGTTTCCGGACATCCTTGTAGTGAGTTAAGATCACCAAGGGCCTCCTTGAATTCATTACCACACTTTACACTGTTATCCAAGGATGTAGTTAAAACGGTTCCCAAAGAATCATCATTATTCAATTCAAACACTTATTGTGCCAATGTATCCATAACATCAACGGAGAAACAAGAGTGGACATCACTAGGATATCTCATCGTCTCAAAAGTGTTGAAACGTATTATTTCTCCATCAAACTCCATAGTCAATGTTCCCTTATCCAGATCAATAATGGTTTTAGCCATTTTCATGAAGGGACGCCCAAGTAGCAATGGAAGAGATGAGTCCGGTGAACCTTCATCCATCACTAACACACAAAATTCAGCTGGAAATACAAGTTGATTAACATGCACAAGAATATCCTCAACAATACCTATTGGGTAAACATTAGTGCGATCGGCTAATTGTAATACAATTCCAGCCTTCTTAAGAGGACCTAGATCAAGTGAATTATACATGGATACCGGCATAACATTAACGGATGCACCTAAATATAACATTTCTTTTTTAAAAGTAGTGTTACCAATTGTGACGGGAATGTCAAAGCTACCGGGATCCTTGCATTTCAGTGGGAGTTTGTGTTGTAAGATTGCCGAAGCATTCTCCCCCATACTTAGCACTTCATTTCCTTTGAGCCTTTGCTTATTTGTACACAAGTCCTTCAATACCTTTGCATACTTGGGAACTTGCTTGATAGCATCAATGAGTGGTATGTTCACATGAATCTTCTTAAGAACGTCTAAAATCTCCTTTTCTAGTTCCGCCTTCTTAGAACTTGCAAATCTGCGAGGAAAAGGTATATGAGGAACATAAGTAGAAATCGGAGTTTTAGAGTTAGCAATAGGTACCTCAGAAGTTTGGGAAGAATCATCATTTTTCTCCTCCAAAACAGGTTCCTTTGGTGTTTCCACCTTGCTCGAATCAGTAACTTCAGGTTGCACAAGTTGTGTACCACTTCTCAACATAATAGCATTGTCATCCCCTTTTGGGTTGATAGGTTGAGAAGGGAGTTTCCTACCATTTTGTGCCTTCAATTGATTCAACTCAATAGCCATAGAACCAACTTGAGTTTGCAAATCCTTAACCATACTCTCCGTTCTTTGCATAAAATATTTCAGCAACTCTTCCATATTGGACCCCATATTTTGAGGTTGTTGTTGTTGTAGAAATTGTTGTTGTTGTGGTTAAAATCCATTCGGACGGTTGAAGTTGGGTTGTTGAACCGCACCTTGCTTGTTAGCATAGTTGAAGTTGGGATGATCTCTCCATCCTGGATTGTAGGTATTGGAGTAGGGATCATACCGTCTTTGCTGATTTGGAAAGACCGCACTAGCTTGCTCCAACTCTTCACCATATGAAGGTAAAATAACTGCAACCATCTTTTCCATCATTTGCTCCATATTATCCATCCTTCGATCACGGTGTGATGATGAATCCGTAACTTCATGCACTCGCCTAACCATTGGTTCACCTCTTGTGTAGAATTGTTTCAAGTTTGCATCCATGCTTTCAATCAACTCGGTAGCTTGGGCCACCGTCTTGTTCACTAGTGCACCACCACCTGCTGCATCAAGAAGATATCTATCACTTGATTGAAGACCTTCATAGAAGTATTGGATTATCATAGCATTACTGAATTAGTGGTGTGGACAACTTTCCACCAATCTCTTGTATCGCTCCCAACATTCATACAATGATTCTCCCATATTTTGCTTTATCCCACATATCTCTTTGCGAATTTGAGTAGCCTTTGACGCAGGAAAATACCTCTATAGAAAGAGTTTCTTCAACCCGTACCATGTATTGACACTTCCATATGGCAAATATTACAACCAATCCTTAGCGTTGTCCACCATAGAAAATGGAAAAACTTTCAACATTGCACCATCGGCATCAGTCTCCGCTGGAAGCATGGCCTTGACAATGGTATGGAACTCCATAAGATGCTTGTTTGGGTCTTCATTCACCATGCTATGGAACTTTGGTAACTCTCTAAGAAACCCCGGTTTGATCTCTAAAGTTGAGTTTGTTTGGATACACCATTGTTGTGCATCAAGCCTATGAGAAGCCAAGTCCTTGAATGTACGATTTGCATCACCCATTGCTTCTTCTTATTTAACTAGTAGTTCTTCTACAAATGGAACCTCTTGTTCTTCTTCTAGTTGTAACTCTTCTTCCACTTCTAATTCTTGTTCTTCTATTGTGTCTTGACTTGGTTGGAGTATTGTGCCTCTTCGAGTAGCTATCCCGCACCTTGGATAGTTCCAATCTTTAGAAGCCAGGGATTAGGTACCTGAAAATAATTCTTGCTAACAAGTGAGAAACAAGACAAGAAAACAAAAGGCAAAGATAAAAGAATAAATTATAAAAAGAAACTAAAAACTTAATAACAAGCCGTATGCCTCCCCGGCAACGGCGCCAAAATTTGATCGGTTATCAGCCGAGCAAAAATAATTTCACTTTCTTACTTAACTAAAATAAATGTAGTATGCGATAAGAAAGAGTTCGTATCCACATAGAGGCTTTTGTTGTTATGCAAATTTCAGTTTCTTAGTAACCAAAGGGGGGTTTTGATTTATCAAAGCAATAAAAATAAATTGAAAGCAATAAAGTATTAAAATAATCAATAAGAAGAATATATTGGTCACAGGATAGTTTCATTCACAAACTTGTATTTTCATCAATGACTAGAATTGAAATTTTAGTCTCTCATCTACTAAAAGTCCTAGGATACCTTGATCGCAAGTATATCCCGCTAATTCCCTGATTTCATCACAACCACATTAAAACATGTATATGTGAATTCTTCCTAGAAAGCAACCTAAAGTGTAAAAGCACAATTAGATTTAACTCCCTAAAAGCAATAATTTCTATGGAATAAGACTAATCAAGGCAATCAAAATGTGTAAAAACACTAATTCAATTTAACCAAGGTTATGATTCATTTGTGACTAGCAGGATATATCACTACAAGCACTACCCACAATTATGCTACTTAGAATCAGGAATAAACAATTTTTTTGTATCGAAAACCCTAATATATCTTTAGAAATGAATGCAAATCGGATTGATTCCGGACTCAACCGAACAAACAATCAAATCATATACAATATAAATCATGAATCATAAACAATAAATTACTGTGACAAAACTAATGCATTGAATCAAATCTTATTTGTGAAATCCACTTTATCCCATAACCAATAAATGAAATTTAGCTACTCATAGTCTTTGGATTGAACATAATCATAATCAATTATAAAAATGAAGAAGATGAAAAATAAACGAAAGCAAACCCTAGTCGCTGCTCTCCTCCAAAACTCCAGTAAAAAAGATTATGTGATAGAAGAAAAATAGAAACTTTCTCCTTTTATAGCTTTTCATCTTTCCAAAATTAGGTCTTCAAAGCCCAAAATCCAAATGATCCAATAAGCCCATATGTAAGGAATAAACCATGTAATATGTCCCAAATATTCTTGCCAGAAAACTTATGCAATGGCCGGAATCTGGCCAGAAAATATCTCAGGTGACCGGCAAAGTCCACCCGGTCACCGGTCATAGTCAGTCAACTCGGTCAACTGAATCAAAGTCAGCTATTCATGTAAGCTAACTAGGTTGACTTATCTGACTTGCCATGGCCTAAGTTCTATTGCGCAATCATTATGCTTCAGTACTGCTCTCTATCCATGATGGATATACACCCTGAAAGTCCTGCAATCCTTAGCCATTACCTGTCCAATCTGCTTCTGTAATCTTTACTTCTTCCATATTCCAGCTCCTTGACAGTAGCAACTTAATTACACTCTACATTTCAAATTCAATACCACCAGCAGCACATAGCCATGACAAGCATCACCTGCAATTTCTCCTGCATCTTCAAATTCAACCCATATTACTATTTCAGTACCACCAAGACCTCCACTGCATCTCCATCTAATATACCGTCTCCACCACCAACATAGCAAACAGCACCACCTTAGGCCAACACTTAAACCCCATGCTAGTACCACTGCTTCTATTTAAAACCATCAACTTTTGTAGCTGTTCAACACCAACCAGTCTCTGAAATCTCACAATAACCACAACACAACAACATCCATTTCCCTGTAAAATCATTAGTATCATCCACAATTCATTAACTCCACTGCACAAGTACATACCACCACCAACACCTGCAACATCTCCATTACAGTTCAATCCTGCAACCACATTACCACTAGTTTTAGCTCCTTCTTTGGCTCCTGCAATCCACCAGCACCAGTTAATTCTTCCATTACAGTTCAGCTTACCACCATCTCCTTAGTAATAGCTACTCATTCATTCACAGAAAAACAATTGTAGCAATCCATTGCAATTCAGCCACAAAAGGTCAAGGCATAACAACCTAGTAATATCAACATATTCTTCTTTCTTCTCTTGTAGACTACACATGCAAACACTTCCATAGCACCTATTCTTCAGCATTGCCTCATACCAAAACCACCATTTTCATTACTTGAACACACACCATCAGTTGAGAATCACCAGCACGAATCCCATCATATCATGCTGCCATAAACCACCAAAGACAACCAAAAGCTTCACTCAAGGCTCAATATCCCCTGCACTGAGCTCAAACAGTTCTACATAGAGAACCCATTCTCATACTTCTCCACTCACAACAACAACCAATGTCAATTGCAGTCACCAGAATCATGGCCTGCAACATTTCAGCTGTAACCCTTGAACACCACAAGCCACCTCCAAAGCTCAAATCCCAGCTGCAATTCTTCATAAACTCCACCCCTTTACTGTTTCTTCATTATCTGAACTTGCAACACTTGATTCCTTCTCAGCCAATCTCTTCCACCATTACTGCAACATCAAACCCTAACTTGAGGTTCATCTGTTGAGCTTCAAACTCAGAACAGATTGAAACCCTAACCTGCAACCTAGCAGCTGCACCACAACCATCACTGCTTCACCACCAACAACTTCTCAGTTTCAGTTCAAAAACCCAACCACTATACTTCCACCTTCTTCTCCCTGTAATCATTCTCCTTGCACATTCTGGAATTCTGCTCAAACCCATTGTTCTTCATCTCCTGAAAATCAAGCCATTAACAGATCCCTGAGTGTCAGCATCTTAAATTCATCCCAATCAATTTCAATAGCTGCAAACTCAAAACCAGTTAACCTTCTTCTCCAAGTCGACTGAATCAACAGAGCATCATCAATAGAAAAAATCGACTGAATCCCTTCATATTCTAATTTCTTGTTCTCAAACTCATAACACCGCAGCAAAACCCCAATTTCTCGATCTCACTGAATATCTCTAGATGATTTCTCTGTGTCCCTGACTCTCAGACAACTGCCGCCATGAGTTCTTCCATTGGTTTTCAGGTAAAGAAGGTAATGATGAGAAGAATTATCCCTTATCTGAATTTTAGGGTAAGAGAAACTGAGTGATACAGCCACCCAGGTTAGGCAGATAAGGGGTAACTTAAATAACTTGGCATGTCAGTTCCAGATAAGTGACAACCCACTCGCTTCTTGCTCAACTGTCAGTTATGGCAAACTGACGGTTCATCTTTACCTCCTCCTTGCGCACGTCAGCCTCTCCAAATATATCTTCCATGTGAATTGGCATCTTTGCCTTTTACGCTCCAAATAGACGTTTTCTCATTCTTTTTCTCCCAAGGACTCCATTGCACCTAATGACTCAAAACTAAACATAAGATATGCAATTCCCAAGGATAATAGGAAAGAAAGGATAAATACTAGATATAAAATTAGGTGTTTTACAACACCTATCATCAATTCTCCTTTAACCTTAGGTTTTTCACGAAACCCTGTAGTTTAACGACTTGAAGACTTCATTGGGATTGTGAAGCCAGACCCAACTATTTTCTCTGTAGATATGTGTTCTGATCTTACTGTTTTCTATCGTGATTGAGTACTAATTTCTCTAAGATTTGCTCGAGATTTAATCTCCGATAGGCAAGATAAAAGTAGTCACAAACATCTTCGTCTCCTCGTTTGTGATTCCACAATAACTTGTTTCGCTACCGTACGATTAAGATTATTGTGAAGTGATTGATATTTCTAGGCTGTTCTTCGGGAATATAAGTATGCTATAAAAATTGGTTCTTGTTCACCTTGATTTATCAAAATACAAAACAAAAATCATAGGTATATCTGTGAGAGACAGATTTATCTATTCAATGTACTTTTCTGTATGAGACAGATTGGTTTATCAAGTCTTCGACTTTGGGTCGTAGCAACTCTTAGTTGTGGGTGAGATCAGCTAAGGGAATCAAGTGCGCAGAATCCGGCATGGTTCTAGAGGCGTAAGGAACGCGACTGTACCTTGATCAATGTGAGATTGGTTAGGGCTCAACTACATTCCAGTCCGAAGTTAACTTGGAGTAGGCTAGTGTCTGTAGCGGCTCAATACAGTATGGTGTTCAAATCTGGATTAGGTCCCGGGGTTTTTCTTGATTTTCGGTTTCCTCGTTATAAAAATTTCTGGTGTCTGTGTTATTTGTTTTCTGCATTATATTTTTTATATAATTGAAATATCACAGGTTGTGTGTAAGTTCAATCAATTGTGAATCCAACCTTTGGTTGTTGATTAAATTGATTGACACTTGGATATTGGTTTTTGATATCGTCCAAGTTATTTCTTATATTCAATCGGGCTCGGAAATTCCAATTTGTTTGATTGCAGGTTGAATTGAGAAATAGAGATATAACTCTTTGATATACTTTTCTTAAGATTGAGTCTGACTGTCTAGTTGATTCTCTTGAAAGTATATTGGAGTTAGTCCATACAGATTGCTAAGCGAAATATTGGGTGTGGTTGTTAGACCCCCGCTTTTCCACTTCTATGATTTCGAAGGACCAACCCAAGAATAAGAAGAAATCGAAGAAACAAATGCTCAACATTACCAGGTATATCTATAATCTAGCTACGATTTCAATTTTCAAGCTTAGAATTGTAAAAAGTTTCGATTTTTTCCTTCCGAAAACCCTAGGTTTCTGGCTGCCAGGTTTTATAACGGCTGGGAATCCATGAACTCCTGGTCGTTAAACATAATAACGGCCAGGAGTTGATGAACTCCAAGATATTAATAAATACTTACTGATGGAGCGATAAAAATACATGTTCGTAACAATAAATTTACGACTAGGTTTTTGCCTACGTGCATGGATAGTATTAAATGCTATTTAATATTGTCGGTGGCGATTGGTTTTCCTGACCGTTAATATTAAATGCTATTTAATGATGTCGGCGCCTGTTGGGATACCCAGCCATAAAAATTTCAACAGCCTGGTTACTTGGACGTTTACTGTATATGGCTCAGTTTCTAGGCCGTAATATGAATCATTCAAATATTCTCATATTACAGGCCAAATTACGGCCCGGAACTCCTGGACGTAAACTTATTTATGGTTTGGATTTTCCTCGTCGACCCAGCCTTGTGGTGTATGACCGTATTACCATTGTCGACCCATCCGTATTTGGAATGACGGCTGGATTTCCCTTGTCGACCCAACCGTTTTTTTTTCTAATATATTTTTTTTTTACAAATCATGTGACATATTTCATTTTATTAGTTTGTACCGTATATTTCGGTGGAAGACCAAAAGGTGGTTATGGAAGACAAATATGTGGTTATGGAAGACCAACCCCCATATGTGCAAATTTTCGAGGACACAAGTGCTCACTATGCAAACAACTATGAATGGAAAGATAAGGCTGATGCAAAGAATTGGGCTCGATCTCAAGGGCTGAAAAAGATGTGCATAATAGTCCATAGTAAACAAGTTACAAACACCACCTTTAAAATGGTTTGCGAGTGTAATAGAAAGTATGAGATCCATTGAAAAAAGGGTAGTGAGTGTAAGCCAAAAAGCACGAGAAAGAAGGGACATCATAATACGAAGAAGTGTGGATGGCCTTTCAAGCTTCAATTTAAATTTAACAAGGAGAAAAAAGTGTGGTTTATGGTTAAAGTCGTCTCGGGTTATCATAATCATCCTATTCCGGAGAGTTTGATCAACCATCCTTATCCGGCAAGGCACAACCCCTTAGAAAAGGAGAGTGCTTATGAAACATTCTTAGTAGCGTAAAGGTGTTAAACCCCCAAAACTCATCTTCATTGGCAACTATCTATAACGAAAAGGATTTTTTTTGAAATGAGACATGGCAAGAGAGAGTGCTTATAAAACAATTATTGTTTTTGTTTGAGGAGGGAAAGTATTCTACCGCCTATGACACGATTGAAGAAAAGGAAGTGAAATATCTTTTCATCGCGAATCCGAAGTGTATACAATTGGCAAGATGATTTCATCAAATTTTCTTTATGGATTGCATGAACAAGTACAACATGCCGATATTGAACTTTGTTGGGAAAACATATACCAAGTCGACATTTACCGTTGCGTTTTTTTTCTCTTGAAAGACGAGACGAAGGAAAATGGGGATTAGGTTTCCTAGTTGCTAGAGTTCTCCTTTATATAGTTTTCAAATCAGGGTTTGCAATCTAAGTTACCTTGGTAACAAAGCATTCAATATTCACCGTTTGATGAAATCCTGATTAGACTCAAGCTAATATCTTTCAACCGCTAGATCGAACTTAGCTTGTTATACACAAATGAAATGTACCCTCATTTAGGTTTATGTAACCATACCTAAACGTGTATACCATGTTGGCTCAGCCGTAGTTAACCGAGGTTAGCTATATGAACACTCTCATATCAACCTTATTCATCTTAACCATAACTAGTTCAAATAACTCAAATGAAACTAGTTAAAGAATTGTTCAATTGATATATTCTCAGAAAAGTATACATGAACACAGTTGAAGCAAAATCGGTTTGATTCACTCGAATCAATTATGAACATTATAGCCACGGTTTGCAAAGAATGCATTCCTTATTATATAAATGTATTTGTTCACAACAAAACCGATTTTAGAACTTTAACCATTGAAGTATGCAAACGGGTACGCATACTTGAATAGCCGACCAAGTTGGGTTTTCTTCAGTATGCGAATGGGTACGCATACCTCCAAACCCATCAAAAAATTCCGGTCACAAACCTACGCCAGTATGCGTACGGGTATGTGCACTTAGGTTCCCGGACTTCTCAAACCAATAGATACACATACGAGTATGCAGACTATGGTTCCCGGACATGGATCACATATGTACAAGAGTGCACAACATGTTTATAATCCAATGTTGGTTAAGTGTTCTAAAATCTTATTTCAATCATTGAAACTTTCTTAGAGGATGACAATAGCCGTTTTCACACACTATTAGCATCAGAGCATTTTTAAAGTTATTGAAATAATCATAACGAAATATTCCAAGTATATACCAAATGATTGTATCACACAAACCATGTAAGATGTTACTTGGCAATTTTCACATGATCATCTTTTGACCTTTGTCAAGAATATAAGATGAACTTGGTTAAAGTGAAAGCTTACCAACACATATTTTGAGAAATATGTAAGCGAGTTAAACTCAGCTCGAAATCTCAAATGTGCATAATCGAAAACCATATAGTAATACGACTTATGTCTCAATATAGAAGATAAAGTATAAATAGACTTTCCAAGTGATAGATGAGTTTTAGTCTCCACATACCTTTTGTTGATGAAGTTCCACAAGCTCGCCTTAGTAGTTCTTCATCTTCATTTGATGAACGTCGTAAAGTCTAATGCTCAACTACACAATCTATCCTAGTCCGAGACATCACTATATGTAGACTACAAATCAAGACTTATAGTTTTGATCACTAACATTGACAAACAAGCTTGAGATAGCAAACCTTGCAAGTTTGACCGAGCAGTGCTCTAACAATCTCCCCATTTGTCAATTTTAGTGATAAAACTATAAATACACATGGATTACAAAATAAATAAACTTTATATCTTCTCATCCAAATGCTTGATCTCCTTGGTTCTTCAACATTACTTGAAATTTTCGTCACTTCCAAGTACTCCAATGATTCCAAAAGTGTTCAATTCCGCATCATTGTTGTTGAATATCCGTAGCTATAACAATGAGAAAACAGTTTCTCTCAATCATTGTTATACAGTGTCATAGTAACATTATAGCATCAAAGTCCAATTATATCACAACTTTGACAACAATATTATGGTGACATGTATCACTCCCCCTTAGTCAATACTTCATCTCAACATGAAAACCACTCCCCCTTACATAATGATCCGTAAACCATATGTATTTGTAGTGTGAACTACACATTAATTCTCCCACTTTTTGTCAATATAAATTGGCAAAGGTACGAAAACTAGTTGATCCTCATGAAATTTTCATAGAGATACTTCATGACCAAAAGAGAACAACATACCAACTTGTTTCGATGATTTCACATAGTCGAAACTTAGTGTATTCATCAAGGAGTTTATAAAGATACAAGATAACTCTTACAATATTTCATAGCCGCACTCCCCACAAAGATTTGGCAATTAAGCACAAGTTCAAATAAAAACTCTCCGCCATAAAATGTCATTCCCGAAAGAACAACAAGAGCGACCTTACTTTTGCAAGAAAAGAAGGATTTCTTTGGACATTAACAAATCACATGAAAACATGAATTTGTATCCAAAAATCACAATTAAACTAACCACGTGGAAAATGATCAATTCAATTGGCCATGATCAACATAAGAGAACTTACGGAGCAACACATTATATACACAAAGATGTGGTTCAGGGAAGGACCAATACTGCAGAATAATCAAATATTCATTCTATTTTTCATAATTATTTGCACAATGACATATAATAGACTTAATCTTTGTAAACAAAAGTTCATCCTTTCTTCCATCAATATTTGCATAATGACATAAAAATCTTACCTTTTGTAGTCAAAAGTTCATTCTATTTTTTATCAATACTTTCATACCGACATATAATAGAGTTAACTTTTGAACAAATATGGGACAGTCAAGGTTCACAAACGTAAACAACATATCTCATAATAATTTGCAATATATAAAACCATAAAGATTAATACTGCAAAAATTATCTTCCAAATAAACTTTAGAATTTAAACAAATAAATCTAAAAACATTGCAATATGAAAACGTTGGCAATAGCTATGTATACTCACAATAATGGCTATTCCAAACTCTAGTTATCCTTCTTAAAACACAAGAATAAATTCTTATAAGAAGTTTCCTAGATAATAAACAAGAGAACAAAAACAACTCTAGAAACAAAATACCTGAACACACGTTAAAATCAGGGATCAAGTTCAGAATCTTCACGGATTTCAAGACCTTCAAGATTGTGATTGACAACATTGATAGCTTCTTCGGAGAAGATATCATCTTTGAGAAGGTCCTTGCCATGTGATTCATGAGAACAAGAAGGTCAGAATTAACCTTTTTCAACTCAGTTCGTAACATATCAAGATCCTTCATAGAGCTTCCAAGCTTCAGTTTTGCTCTCCCGAGATCATTGAGAAAACCATGAACCACTTCAGCGGAAACCATCTCGGCATTTTATTGATATTGATGGGAATATGCATAAAATCATGATGCACCAGGATGAAGATTGTCAGCTTTAACAATGGTTCATTTCTTATTTACTTCGAATTCAAAGTAAATAGCTTTATCAACAAAAAAAATCGGCAAATCCCAAGAACAAAGAGGAGAAGCCATCCTATTAATCAAAAACAAAACCTAAAGCATGCGTGCTTATGCAACCGGTTTTGGTATTCTAAATGATTTCTCAGGAAGACAAATTTTAGGGTTTCCAGAGTTAGTCCGTGACAAGTAATATGGGTACCCGCACGAACACAAACTTGACCCATAGACGGAAAATATACAAATAGCGAAAAACATGAAACAAGACATTGTTTATACACCAATGTTTTTCTACGTGAATATTTTACAATTCTAGCTCAATAAATTTTACATTCTTATCAAAGAATAATTTAGAGCATAAGAGTATCCTTTTGACAAACCAAAATTTCAAGAAGAAATTAAAAATCAAAATCTTCGTCAAAACAAAATACAAATACTTATGCAAACATGTTTGTAAAGATAACCCGGCTAGGAACGATAAGAAAATAGCCAGAGAATCAAGAAACACTTTGCCATCAAGTATACCTGACCATATCTCACCCAACCAGGATTTTTGTTAGTGAGATTTCAACCTTGTGATTAATTAGCACAAGTATGAGCCTTAAGCTCATCAAATGCACGTTGTTTTCGGTTAAACCTCTTTCTTCTGAACTTTGGAGGAAAACCATTATGATGCGAAAAGTTATCATAAAATTTACTATCATCAAAATCCGACGCATAATATGAATTCTTACCTGGAGAATTTTAACTATAGGGAATTGACAACCTGTTAATAATCTCTTTATAACCTTCAATTATCATTTTTTGGTTGTCTTCCATCTCTCCATTTTTTCTTTCTTCTCCTGGTACATTTTTAACATCATGAAAAGCATTATATCCCTTTTTGATTGAAGAAGACCCACGAATCCTTCTTGAACGAACAGGTTTAAGAAGACTATTTCGTATTTGAACATTTGAGGAACACATCGAACTGACTTTCATGGTAGGGTACACAGGGTGAGTACTAAAACCAATTGGTCTAGACATACGAATGTCAGTTACACCTTTGTGAATTAAATCTAAGGTGTGTTGAAGAAGAACAATAGAATTGTCATTCAACCTTGATTTCCTCTTTTGTTCAACATGTCCTTTTGAGTCACAAAAGAGACACACTTTCTGATCATATGAGTGATTAGATAAAACAGTCTTAAAGCCATCGTTGGGAGATATCTTCCTTCCATGTGATGCGACTATTCCTTGATTAGAGGAAGATACATGCACATCCTTTACAATAGGAAGGGATTTCAAGTTTGCATTTGAAACTAATTTTTTTACAGTTAAATCAGAAACAATTGGGACAATGGACTCTTTGGAACATTCTTGAATAGAGAGTTTACTTAAAATAAGTTCAATTTCCAAAGCATCCTCTTTGAGTTTTTCCTCAAGCAGAGATCGTGAAGAACAGACAGAGGTGTTTTCCTTTTGAAGGACCTTTAGAAGAGAGTCACGCTCATTTACCATACCAACAAGAGCATTGACTTTGAGTTTCAACCGGTTGACATTATCATCTTGGATTCTAACAAGTTTTAGAATCACTACACTCTATTTGGATGCTTTCCTTTCAACTTCAGAGTCAGACTCGTCAGTAAGGAAATTCGGGTAACATTTGTCAATGGAAGTATGTTTCGCTGGAACACAAGGTTCGTCTATTTTCGAGATTGACAAATCTTTCTCTTTAATAGACTTCACAGAAACAGAAATTTTGTTTCTGGTGATGCGTTTATCAAAGATAGAACTTATGTCCATATTCAGATCGCCACAAACACAGACTTATTAGGTCTTAAATGTGTTTGCCTTCTCTGATACCAATTCAAAAAGCGGGGGTCTAACAACCACACCCAATATTTCGTTTGGCAATATGAATAAACAAACTTCAATATACTTTCAAGTGAATCAACTAGACAGTCAGACTCAATATAGAGAAAAGTATATCAAAGATTTTTATATCTCTATCTCTTAATTCAATCCGCAATCAGCAAATAGGAATTTTCGAGCCCGATTGAATATAGGAGAAATAACTTAAACGGTACCAAAGACCAATGTTCAAGGATCAATCATCAACCAAATATTGGATTTCCCAATTGATCGATTCAACGCACGACCTGTGATATTTTAATTATATAACAAAATATAACGCGGAAAAGAAATAACACAGACACCATTAGTTTTATTAATGAGGAAACCGCAAATGCAGAAAAACCCCAGGACCTAGTCCAGTTTTGAACACCACACTGTATTAAGCCACTACATACACTAGCCTACTACCAGTGAACTTCATACTGGAATATAGTTGAACCATAATCAATCTCACACTGATTCAAGGTACAGTCGTGCTCCTTACGCCTCTGATCCCAGCAGAATACTACACACTTGATTACTTAGCTCATCTCACCCACAACCAAGAGTTTCTATGACCCAAAGTCGAAGACTTGATAAACAAATCTGTCTCACACAGAAAAGTCTATTGGAATAGATAAATCTGTCTCCCATAGAAATACCTACGAGTTTTGTTCCGTCTTTTTATAAATCAAGGTGAACAGGAACCAATTGATATACCGGACTTATATTCCTGAAGAACAACCTAGAAATATCAATCACCTCACAATAATCTTAGTCGATTAACGAAACAAGATATTATGGAATCACAAATGATGAGATAAAGATGTTTGTGACTAATTTTTATCTTTCCTACAGAGAATCAATCTCAAGCAAATCTTAGAGAAGATAATACTCAATACGATAGAATAGGGAAAGATCAGAATACGCAACTACAGAAAAAATAGTTGGGTCTGGCTTCATAATCCCAATGAATTCTTTAAGTCGTTAACCTACAGGGTTTCGTGAAAAACCAAAGGTTAAAGGAGAATCGACTCTAGCTTATGCAACTAGTATCACACAGAAGGTATGGGGATTAGGTTTCCTAGTTGCTAGAGTTCTCCTTTATATAGTTTTCAAAACAGGGTTTGCAATCTAAGTTACCTTGGTAACAAAGCATTCAATATTCACCTTTAAATGAAATCCTGATTAGACTCAAGCTAATATCTTTCAACCGTTAGATCGCACTTAACTTGTTATACACAAATTAAATGTACCCTCATTTAGGTTTATGTAACCGTACCTAAACGTGTACACCATGTTGGCTCAACCGTAGTTAACCGAGGTTAGCAATATGAACACTCTCATATCAACCTTATTCATCTTAACCACAACTAGTTCATATACACATTCCTATAAGATGATGAACATTTGAACAACTCTCTTGAAACACATTTAGATTTATTTGATTATCTATCATGATTGATTGATCATCATATTTGATTTAGAAGTGTTAGATGAATATGGCTAAGTTATAAGTGTTAATATAGATAACTTCGGTTAACTATTATTGAGCCAACCGAGTATACACATTTGGGTACGGTTCATCCATATCTAAATATAAGTATATTTCATTTGTGTGTATCAGGATAACACCATGTAACAGGGGAGATTGATTGCTTAATTTCTAAGCAGACTTAGCTTGAATCTTAAATCAGGAGTTCATCTAATGGTGAATATTGTATGCTTTGTTACTAAGCTATCTTAGCTTTGATTGTAAGCAACCCTGATTTGAAAAATTATATAAGGGAAAAATTTGGCATTTGGGAAACCTAATCTAGATACTTCCGTGTGTCCTCGTTGCAAACTAGAGTCGATTCTCCTTTAACCTAGGTTTTTCCAAAACCATTATTAGGTTAACGACTTGAAGACTTCATTTGGGATCAGTGAAGCCAGATCCAACTATTTTCTTTGTAGTTGCTTATTCTGATCTTACTTTTCTATCATATTGAGTTTTATCTTCTCTAAGATTTACTCGAGATTCGTCTCCAATATGTAAGATATAAAAAGTAATCACAACAGTACTTCATCTCAGACTCTTGTGATTCCGCAATAACTTCTTATGTTAATCAATTAGGTTATTATGAGGTGACTAATATTTCTAGGTTGCTCTTCGGGTTATAAGACCAAATTATTAGTTGATTCATGTTCACCTTGATCTTTGTATCAAAAGACGGAATAAAAAGAATAAAAGATAGACATATCTGTTGAAGACTGATTTGTTTATAAGTCTTCGACTTTGGTTCATAGCGACTCTTAGTTATGGGTGAGATCAGCTAAGGTAATCAAGTGCGCAGAATCCGGCGTGGTTCTAGAGGCGTAAGGAACGCGACTGTACCTTAATCGGTATGAAACTTGGTTAGGGCTCAACTGCATTCCAGTTCGAAGTTAACTTGAATTAGACTAGAGTCTGTAGCGTCTTAATACAGTGTAGTGTTCAAATCTGGACTAGGTCTCGGGGGTTTTCTGCATTTGCGGTTTCCTTGTTAACAAAATTTATGGTGTCTGTGTTGTTTATTTTTCGCACTATATTTGTTTATATAATTGAAATATCACATGTTATGCGTAGTTCAATCACAATTGATAAATCCGGCTGATATAACTTGATTGACACTTGGTCATTGGTCTTTGGTACCATCCAAGTTATTCTCACATCAATGAGGCTCACGGATTTCTATCTGTTCGATTTTCTAATTATATTGAGCAAGAGATAAAGCTTTTTGATATATTTCTTGATTGGGTCTCACTTTTAAGTTGGTGCTCTCGGAATTATATTGGAGCTTAGTCCATACAGATTTCCGAACGAATTATTGGGTGTGGTTGTTATACCCCCGCTTTTTCAATGCCAATCACTAGGATCGGTTATACCTAAATATGGAACTACTTGTGATCGGTCACACCAGTCACTAGGATCGGTTACACCAGTTACAAGGATCGGTTCCATCTACACATGGTATTACTTGTGATCGGTCACACCAGTTACCAGAACCAGTTACACCAATTACAAGGATCAGTCACGCAACACTTATGATCGATCGGTCACACCAATTACTAGGATCGGTCACACCAATTACAAGGATCGATCATACCATCACATGGTGATTACTTAGGATCGGTTACACCAATTATCAAGACCGGTCATACCAAATCATAAGTCTAGTATTTATGATTAGTTATACCAAGATACATAACCTGAGTTAAGATCGGTTCTACTAACTCACACATATTGGTCATCCAAATATTTGCAATGAATAGCCGGACCAATAGCCCTATTGATTTCCCTTTCGATTCATGAAGCAAGTTCATGAATGTACTTCCTTTAAACAAATGTAAAACATTGTTTCCTATGATGAAATCTTCACCATAACCCATTCACATAATCATAATACTATATACAATATTATGTCGATGTAATAACTACGAAGTTTAAAAGATAAGTGTTATACTTCGTAGTCTAATACTATTATGACCATGTCACATCACTAGAGTATTATACAATATGTACAATATATACATCTTCGTAGTTATGTTTTCAATTTAGCACCACTTGAAAGATACGTTAGGAATGAAACAGTTCAAGTCAATATTACTAACCTCAAGTGCAAGGATGATGTCATCATTGTAGTTCGTTACTTCTTCACATTCTTCAGGTCTTCGGAGTAATACTTGTATGTCTAAACATTCCTAGACTTTCTATTCTAACCTAAAAGAAGTTGAATATTATTTAATTAAGCAACTCTAGATGAGTTTTAATACTAAAATATGACAACCAAACTTGACATACCAACGCTTGGTGAGTTCAACCGAGCTATGCTCTAACAATACATAATAACATAGTTAATATGTAACTTTTTATATAAACTTTATTTATATGATTTCACATAGTATGAAATACTTAGCGCTCATCTAGGAGATTTAAGATACAAGCATCCACTTTAAATTCCACAGACACACACCCCAAAAAGATTTAGCAATTAAGTACAAGTTCATTTAAGAACTCTCCCCCATTTGATATCATTCCAAAGAGAACAGCATGAGTGACCTTACTTTCATGAAAAGAAAGATTTTATTGGACATTAAAAAATCACATGGATTTGAATCCTGAACATAGACTTAAATTAATCTCAACGCCAGTTACGAACAAAGAGATGATTTTAATCGATATTGCTCAACATAAGAATATCTTACGGAGTGTACAGTGCATTAATAACACAGAAGTATGATCACGAGTAGATCGATACTGCGATAAAATTCTCAAAGAGTTTGTTCTTTTTTTAGTTTATAAAAAAAAAACATAATAGATTTGACTTATGAGCATATATGAGATATCTGTTCTAATTACGAAAAGTAAAGGACACATATATCTCATAAGATATTGAGCAATACACAAGAATATCCATCGAAATCAAGTATTTTTATCATCTTATCTAAGAAACAAACTTGTAAAAACATACAAGTTGATTTTCTCTTAGAAGGAATAATAAATCTTTTCAGCTGGGATTTAGACCAAGAATGGCAACCAAAAACGTCTAAAAAGATTTCCTTGACAAAGAAGAAAATGCACATATATATATATATATATATATATATATAACTCAATAAGAATCGTGCATCATATGTTCACATATAAACCAAGAAGGTCGTGAACATTCAAGCAACAATCGTGTTCAATAACACTCGGGACTTAAACTATGAATCATGATCAAAAGAGATTTCATGATCAAAGTTGTCTTAAAAGTGTTAGAGAGTGTTTTATAATGCTAAACATATTATAGAAACAGGATGTATGCATCTGAAAAATATTCGGCATGGATGGTATGTGTACCAACTAGGGCTGTCAATGGGTACCTGATGAGGTGTCTAACTCGCAAAAGTAAATTCCTTACTTCTCTTACATTCGGCATGGATGGTATGCATACCAGGTATAAATTCCTTACGGAACGATACTGGCGACGTGAAACTGTTGTTGTGTAGTTGCTTGTAGTCTGCTGCCTTGGTGCTATTGGATTGATGTGAACAGGTGACTGGCTCCATCTTCTATACATGGATTGAATCGGTGGTAATGGGAGGATGGACTTCTGGTGTTATGATGTATGCAGGTGGATGGATATGCATAACTGGGGATGATGGAGACGGTGATATATGATGTAGTTGTATGCTGGTGGAGATGCAAAACTGGTAGATGGAATGGATATGCAGGTGGTGATGATGATTGGAGAGGAGCAGAGAGCTCCTCTCTGTTGGTTGTGTACGGATGTATAGGGGTATGCTCTTTTTTATAGCTTTTTCCAGGCTTTTATAGCTCTCAATAACTTCCTCGACAATCCTGCAAATTTGAATCGGTTAATAACCCTACTTTCCTAATCCATCGCAGCTTCTAAATAGACACCTTAATATCCTCCGTTCACTACCAAGATCAACATCAAAAGCTTGTGCTCTTCCGTGTTTCATAAAATCTCTTCACAACCTAACTTCTCGGCAATAAAACATCTCAGCACCGCAATAGAACTCTTACCAAATCTACCATGTTCTTCTCATCTTTTTATCAAGTCCCAACTGCTTTCAGTAACACATGTACTCGGCCTTTGAACCATGGTTCGCTGCTATACAATACCAAGGCAAAACTGCAATGTTTTTCGGACATAATTCTTGCTCATTTCTCGGCTCAGGAAATTTTGCGAACACCCTGAACTTATGTCTATGACTGGCAGCAACTCCTCACCCAAATTACTTGTTTCTCCTCTCTTTCTCAAGCCAAGCTTGTTACCAGTACCTAGCTTTTCTTCATTTAAACTCCTAAAAAAACACTTAATCTGTTGAGAATAACTACCAGACATTGTAACCTTTGTGTGAACACCCATGGCTGGTGACTAGAAATTGGTGGATGGACTGATCTTTCAGGCGTTTTCTCAAGCACTAAGTGTGCATATTCTAGTCATGAAGGGATATGAGCATGATGTTGACTTACAATCCCATTATATCTCCTTCCTTTCTAAACCATAATTCAAATACAAAGCAAACCCATTCATTCAAATCTCTAAAACATTCATTCAATTGCATCCATTCACTAAAGTGGAAAACAGCAGCAACTTCCCTTTCTTCCCTGGATGAATTTCTGAAACTGTCCACTATGAATCCTTGTTTAAAATCCTTATTATAAAGCCAAACTCGATAAAAACCCATCTCCATTTTCTTCTCAAACTCTGTCAAGCACCCAAGAGTTAAATTCAAGCAAAACCCATTCTTCGCAGACTTGTTATCCCTTCTTTGATCTCCTCTTCCATTCTGATTTGAACGGAAGCAGAGTTTACTTCTTCTCTGTTTCCTCGGTTTCAAACAATACCCAAAATCTTTTCCAATCTTCGCAAGACTCGTGTGCTTCTATCCATAGCGAACCTGAAGTAACAACCATCCACCCACTGGACCAGAGTTTACTGTCGTGAGAGACTTGATGCAGAGCTGGTTTAGCATGAGTGAGCTGGGACCTTATTGAACTATGGAAAAATTCTCGAGCTAGCTTTTACTTCCTCCTTTTATTTTTAATAGGCTGGTTTCTATAAATAAATGTTTCAAAAAAATTGTCTGGTTTCCTAATTGGGAAAGTCAAATGTTACATTAATTTTGTGGGACCACTTTTCTCTTAACTTCCTTTGATGACAAGTGTCATGGGGAGAATTTCACTTCACTTCTTTTATTGACAAGTTTTATGGGTACCATTTCACTTTACTTCTTTTATTGACAAGTGTCATGAGGACCACTTTCAATGATTAGTTCTCTTAATTTCCTTAATTTTCTCTAAAAACCAAACCAGCCTATTAATCAATGATTAGTTCTCTTAATTTCCATAATTTTCTCTAAAAACCAAACCAGCCTATTAAAAAGGAACGGAGGGAGTAATTTTTAAGTTAAGATAGTAACAACCCTGATTGACGCTGGTGCTCTAGTAATTGTCTTTAAACAGAAATGATTCCTCTTTGGTGCTCTTTGTGACTTTGTGACTGTCTCCGCGCCCTTGCTTCAGTTCCATCAGCACCTATAGTCGCCAAACAACGAAATAGGCTCCAATTTCCTTTATTTATTATCGCATGACTCCAAAATACCTATAAAATGCAAAATAAGCATAATATACAAAAATACAAGAAAAATAGCTAAGAAAAGCATAAGAAATCAATATTCGAAAGATGTATTTTAAGCACTTATCAAATCCCTCCACACTTATTCTTTGCTAGTCCTCGAGCAAACTAAACAATACTAAAATACAACAACTCTGTTTCGTCGAGATTACGGTTACTTTTAGCGAATGTAACAAGCCTTTAAACCCCTAGGTCTCCCTAGTGGACGAGTTATAGTCTCGTGAGGGTTTACAAGAGGTGTACCTACAAAACCTTTTACTCCAAACTCCAACTACCTATGAAGAATCTATGAACGAATCCAAAATGACTACAAGATGAGGTACCCTGATGCGAATCCAAGTCATATATAAATAAACAAAGGTTTAATCAGAAAGTCAAAAAAACCACAATACCCGGAATCTAACTAACCACAATCACACATGAATAGATTAAGAGAAGTAAATTCTTACGAATGTTGACTAAAGTGAACGGTGTTTCCCATATCTGTCTGAAGGTCACCGCCAAGATGAACCTAAAAATCCTATTGGATTGAGATACTGGTCTGAAATTTAATATCAACTCAACTGGCATATACAAGGGAACCAGTGGTCGATAATCCTAATTCTAGATCAACTCGGCTGGCAAATACAAGGGAACCAGCGGTCGATTTATTAATTGAACAATAATAATAATATTTTTTTCCGACTTGACAACATGATTAGATCTTTTGGATCCAAGCACATGCTTTACGTCTGCAGATTACATGGTAATTCTTGTGGATCCTGCGTTCCACGCTTGTTTAGGTGACGGAGACAGGGAGAACACACATATATTGTTATCCAAGTGTCATTTTTTTTGTTGTATATATACCGGTTGGTCTAGTTGGTCTGGTATTTTTTTTTAGTAACTCAATCACTCTATTTCATCCTAACAGTATTAACAATTCGATGTTAGTGACCCACCAAATCACTTAGAGAAACAAAAAGTGTGCAAAAATAAAAACAAAAAGTGACATGGTGACGATTCCGAGATATGGTAACAACTATCATGTTATTTCTAATACCTGAGCTCCGTCCTTTTAGTTAATGGGTTCCTCAACTCCTGCAACCAAGATGGTTCCGTCCACTTAAATTGGTAGTGTCTTCCTAAAGGTACAAGTTTCTAGATTTCAAAATTTATCATGTAATTTTTTTATTTTTTAAACTAAAGGCATCAAACTCTACAAATTATATACAAATTACATAAACTGATACGCCAACTCATAGCTATTTCTGAACAATAGAGGATAAACACAAAACAAGCTATTTAGTTGGCATTTAATCCCAACTCAGCCAATATATACCTTATCGTCAAGAAAAAATGACATCTACTTGGAGTTTTGTATACTAAGTGAATCATGCTCAATCCATGAATCATAGAGCATTCGCCAATCAAGCTCGACTCAACAATACTAAGTGAAAAGACGAGGGTACCCAAATACACCACAATCTTTTATTTATCCACCTATAAGTCCTCTGATGTGTTTATATATAGTGGTAAATAGGATGTCGTTCACTCGGGCTTGTAAAGGTTTGATTTAAGGCTTAAAAATAGAAAACACTAAAAATAAAGAAAATATGTACACACGGTTGTCACAAAATATCGAGAGAACTGGGACTCAGGACTCCACCAATTCTCATGCATGTGGTTCAACTAATAATTCTAGACATTCATAGTTCAAATAATAACAATTTATTTACTCTAATTCCTTGCCGAAAGTAGATTTTGAAGTGATAATTGTAAATCTAAAGCATGAGACATCAAAACACTTAAGAAAGCATGACCCATCAACTGAAATAACAATCACTCAATAAAAATCATAAATCAATTAAAAATCAATGCAATAAGTCATAAAAGAATTAATAGAATTACCACGCACGTGAAGAATGGCTTCCTCCGTCGTCCCAGTGTTGGGGTTTAGCTCCTCATGTCGAAAGCACACCCAAAATATATAAACATGGCTCAAAAGGTGTTTTTATTGAAAAATAATATAATGCAGCGAGTTTGTAACTGAGATAATTGTTACAAAACCCAGTGTTACAGAGAAACCCTAGCAGAAGTGTTGTGAAATCAAGCTTAATTGTTACAAAACTGTTACAAAGGTATTGGATTTGAAAGATTAGGTAACGGTTTATGCGACTGTTTTCTTCTGCAGTTTGTACTGTTCTTCTTCTTCTTCCCTGGAACAGCAACAAGCTTCTCTGCAATTTCTGATTTTTGCTCTGCAGCTCCTCCAAACCCTCCATTCGGTCCCACAACTCTCGACATACCTTTCTTGACCTCCCCTCTACCATTATATACACAGCATGTGAATAAAATTACGAGAAAACCTTCTCTTTTCTTCCAAGAAAAGTCACCGAATATTTTATTTTGTTTCCTTCTTTTATCTTCATACGCTTCTCCTTGTTAATCCAAATATTCCACCATTCGATATGATAAAATCCTAATAGGATATTCTTCACGTGTTTACTCGAGTAGCTTCCAAAAATACAGAAACTATCCCGTGAAAACTCTTCTCCCCGTTTTATCGAACCAGCATATGAATCTTCTTATTTTTTCGCGTCCAAATCAATTACCAAGCATGTTTAATCGTAACATGCCAATTCCAGTCTAAGCTCATAGAAAACTACATAAACATCTCGGTCCAATCTTTTCCTGAAAAACATGCAGACGTCCACTGAATTTTCCCGCCAATTTTTCTATTTCAAACCGTGAAGAAGAAGGGTCCCTCCCTATCGTCTGATGGTGTGCAAATAGTAGATTGGGGTGTAAATAACGGTGGGTAACCCCTTATCATCTATGTTCCCCTTATACATTTGAGGGGTGTCTTCAGTAATTTTCTCCGGAGAGGCCAAATACCACTTTTCGAGCCAAATTCGCCGCAAAAGCTTATTTCTCGAAAAATACCTACAAAGACATAAAATAACCAAATAAGTACAAAATCGAGCACTAATAATATACATAATTGAGATAAATATAGACACATGAATGCGTCTATCTTCCTCTTACCGAAAATGATTGTCTATGGACAAAGTCGAGACAATACTACAAATCGGTATTCACACTTTGTGTGATTGTATATGGATACGAGGTCGAGACAATACGACTACCAAAGTGTGATTACTTGATAATAGGTATGGACTTAACCAAACTCTATACGATCACTATCAAGTGTAAAGACGTCATGCGATTTCGTCGCAAGACGGCAATGTCATGGGGCTTTAATTTCGCAAGAAAATTTAGACCTGTCATATTGTCGCAGCAAAAATGACAAAAGAACATAAAGTTAAGGCAAGATCAATGGGTTTATGCATGAAAGTGCAGAGATGTCCTGTGATTTTATCGCAATAACAAAAGGTTACAAAATAAGACCTTTAACTAGGAAGGCAAAATAAGACCACATAACAGAACAAAAGATTTATAAATACTAACTATTCGTCATGCAGATCATTTATCGCAAGAAAGATAATGAGAGGCAAGTATGGGAATTAATAAACAAGAGGCATTATCTTTCTCGCCGCAAAGTATTAAAAGAGTAAATTTCAAAGTTAGTTGAGTTACACTGTTCGCAAAAAGTAATGAATATGAAACAACTCAAGAAGACAGAATTAAATAAGAAACTAAATCCTCAATGTTGATTTCGCCAGAAGGAGTTAATGGGTATTCTTCGTTATTTTTTTTCACTCTCGCCAGTATTCTCTTCACCTTGATTAACTCTAGATTCATCTCCACCTTGATGTTCGCCAGTGATAGTTTCTTTGAGAGGAATTTCTTTCTCATTTCCGTCCTGATCATCACCAGCAGATGCTTCTTTAGTAGGATGTTCTTCCACTTCATCTTCTTCCTGAGAAATAGCTTCCATGTCACTTTCATAATCAAAGTCACTATCAACAACATAAGGAATTTCATCATTATCTATTTCTAGAAGTGAAATTGATACAGGAGGAAGAGAATTGGATAACAAAATTTCATTCAAAAAAACTTCAGCTTTAAGGTGAACTTGGCGAAGGGATGATTTTTGGTGACTTCTATCTTGGATATCCTTGAAATAGGCAAGATAATCAAGTCTCCTTTTAGCTCGATCGCTAGAACGAGCAAGGTGAGCAGCGAGCGAGGCATTCTCCTTGCGAATTTTAGAATACTTCAAATCCAAATCAGAAAAGGAAGAACGAAGATCTATCTCAGAATCTGCGAAATGAAAGCATAAATATTTTATTAAGATAAAGAGTTAGCAAGCAACATATTATAAACAGATTCAACAACGAAAGAATAGCTGAGGAAGTCAAAATGACTACCTTCCTTTTGCGAAATTATGTTTTGAATTAGTTCCAAGCAAGTATTCTCCCAATGATTCATTGCATCATCAAATTTATCTCCAACTAAACCCTTCAGGCGATATTTTAGATTCTTTTCTTTAGAGATGAGAAAAGTATTTTCCTTCGCAAGTGAAGAATAAGATTCTTCTAATTTGGAATATTATTCTTTGAGCTGGCTTTCCTTTGTACTTAAAGCTATTCTACCCTGGATGAATGTAATTCTCTCAGCAATAGATGATTCGGTTACTTCCTGAAGTTCATTTTTCAGTGAGTGAAGAGATTGTTCTTGGTTATCACACACCTTTTGAAGAGTATTCAGTTGATGAAAAGACCGCAACCTTATTTAAGAAAGTTCGCTTTTCCTGAGATAGAGTTTTGTTTTCATCTGATAAAGTTTTAATCTTTAAGTTAGCTTTAGTCAAAGAATAAGAGAGGCGAGATATTTTATTACTTAATAAATTTTGCTCCTGAACTAATTAAGTATTCTCTTTGGTAAGGTTATCTATTTGATCAATAGAATATGTATGAAGGTTATCTAATCGTTTATACTGATCCATCCAAATATCTCTATCAACATGAGCTTCTTCAGCGGCAGATTCAAACTGATATCTCTCCATTATTCGTTTCTGGTTTAAAACTTAGCGTACGAATGAAAGACGTTAAGAAAATTGCATGAGAAAAGGACATGACTACTTATAAGATAAATCAAAGGCGAAGATCAGAAAATCATACATTTCAGTTCATTATTCTTCTTGCGAAGAAGTTCGCAATCCAACGAGATATTTTGGAATTTTTGATTTTCCAAACGAAGAGCATCACGTTCCAAGGTCATCGTTTGGAGATTCTTGTTCAAAATTTCCACTTCCCTCTCCAATGTTGTTTGCGAAACCATTCTCTCAGAGCCAAAATACTTATTTAAATTTTCGCAAGCACTCAATTTGATGGGGTTAGTGGAAGATTTCTTGACACTATCCAAAGCATCATTTAAAGTTTGGAATACAATATCTATCCCATCTAAAGCGTATTTGGAAAAGGAAGATAATTCAAATGAAGAAGTGGTGATATTAGAAGATTGAGGAACTGAATAATTTTTCGTAATTACTGTGTCGTTTGAAGGTGCTGTTTGGGGAAAATTAGTAGTTGGGAT
This sequence comes from Papaver bracteatum, assembly GCA_023529315.1. NCBI lineage: Eukaryota > Viridiplantae > Streptophyta > Magnoliopsida > Ranunculales > Papaveraceae > Papaver > Papaver bracteatum. The sequence goes on from JAJJWX010000136.1 coordinate 2,825,752, forward strand.
TAAAGAAGAGTCGATTTGAGAAGCATTAACAATAGGAGAAGAAGGGGTTTCATTCGCAGAAGAGTTAATAAGATGGGTTTCGTTCGTAAGAAGACCAGTTGAAGGGGAAATGTCTGAGGCAACATTTTCGCGAATGAGAAGTAAAGGTTCGGATTGCGAAGGTACCGCAGAAGATTTTAAAGGGATAAGTGAAGAAAATAGAACAGAAATTTCGACAATCTTAAGATGACGAGATTTCTAGGGGGGTTGTTGGTATCTTTGTCACCCTGCGAATAACAATCCAAATAAGAAACAGAGGCAACAATACTGTTATTAAAAAAATATATTTCTTACTACCTTATTATTCGCAGACTTTCTTTTTCTCGCAACAACTTTGGGACGCGATTTTTTGGGAGAACTAGGGTTTTGAGTTGTAGATTCAACATTAAAAGTACTTTTGCTGGAAATACAAGTTGATTAACACACAAAATTCAGCTAGAAATACAAGTTGATTAACCTGCACAAGAACATCCTCAACAATACCCATTGGGTAAACATTAGAGCGATCGGCTAATTGTAATACAATTCCATCCTTCTTAAGAGGACCTAGATCAAGTGAATTATACATGGATGCCGGCATAACATTAACGGATGCACCTAAATCTAACATTTCTTTGTTAAAAGTAGTGTTACCAATTGTGACGGGAATGTCAAAGCTACCGGGATCCTTGCATTTCAGTGGGAGTTTGTGTTGTAAGATTGCCGAAGCATTCTCCCCCATACTTAGCACTTCATTTCCTTTGAGCCTTTGCTTATTTGTACACAAGTCCTTCAATACCTTTGCATACTTGGGAACTTGCTTGATAGCATTAATGAGTGGTATGTTCACATGAATCTTCTTAAGAACGTCTAAAATCTCCTTTTCTAGTTCCGCCTTCTTAGAACTTGCAAATCTGCGAGGAAAAGGTATATGAGGAACATAAGTAGAAATCGGAGTTTTAGAGTTAGGAATAGGTACCTCAAAAGTTTGGGAAGAATCATCATTTTTCTCCTCCAAAACATGTTCCTTTGGTGTTTCCACCTTGCTCGAATCAGTAACTTCAGGTTGCACAAGTTGTGTACCACTTCTTAACATAATAGCATTTCCGTCCCCTTTTGGGTTGATAGGTTGAGAAGGGAGTTTCCTACCATTTTTGCCTTCAATTGATTCAACTCAATAGCCATATAACCAACTTGAGTTTGCAAATCCTTCACTGTACTCTCCGTTCTTTGCATAAAAGATTTCAGCAACTCTTCCATATTGGACCCCATATTTTGAGGTTGTTGTTGTTGTTGTTGTTGTTGTTGTTGTTGTGGTTAAAATCCATTCGGACGGTTGAAGTTGGGTTGTTGAACCGGACCTTGCTTGTTGGCATAGTTGAAGTTGGGATGATCTCTCCATCCTGGATTGTAGGTATTGGAGTAGGGATCATACCGTCTTTGCTGATTTGGAAAGACCGCACTAGCTTGCTCCAACTCTTCACCATGTGAAGGTAAAATAACTGCAACCATCTTTTTCATCATTTGCTCCATATTATCCATACTTCGATCACGGTGTGATGATGAATCCGTAACTTCATCCACTCGCCTAACCATTGGTTCACCTCTTGTATAGAATTGTTGCAAGTTTGCAGCCATGCTTTCAATCAACTCGGTAGCTTGGGCCACCGTCTTGTTCACTAGTGCACCACCACCTGCTGCATCAAGAAGATATCTATCACTTGATTGAAGACCTTCATAGAAGTATTGGATTATCATAGCGTTACTGAATTAGTGGTGTGGACAACTTTCCACCAATATCTTGTATCGCTCCCAACATTCATACAATGATTCTCCCATATTTTGCTTTATCCCACATATCTCTTTGCGAATTTGAGTAGCCTTTGACACAGGAAAATACCTCTTTAGAAAGAGTTTCTTCAACCCATACCATGTAGTGACACTTCCATATGGAAAATATTACAACCAATCCTTAGCGCTGTCTACCATAGAAAATGGAAAAAATTTCAACATTGCACCATCGGCATCAGTCTCCGCTGGAAGCATGGCCTTGAAAATGGTATGGAACTCCATAAGATGCTTGTTTGGGTCTTCATTCACCATGCTATGGAACTTTGGTAACTCTCTAAGCAACCCCGGTTTGATCTCGAAAGTTGAGTTTTTTTGGATACACCATTGTTGTGCATCAAGCCTATGAGAAGCCAAGTCCTTGAGTGTAAGATTTGCATCACCCATTGCTTCTTCTTATTTAACTAGTAGTTCTTCTACAAATGGAACCTCTTGTTCTTCTTCTAGTTGTAACTCTTCTTCCACTTCTAATTCTTGTTCTTCTATTGTGTCTTAACTTGGTTGGAGTATTGTGCCTCTTCGAGTAGCTATCCCGCACCTTGGATAGTTCCAATCTTTAGAAGCCAGGGATTAGGTACCTGAAAATAATTCTTGCTAACAAGTGAGAAACAAGACAAGAAAACAAAAGGCAAAGATAAAAGAATAAATTATAAAAAGAAACTAAAAACTTAATAACAAGCCGTATGCCTCCCCGGCAACGGCGCCAAAATTTGATCGGTTATCAGCCGAGCAAAAATAATTTCACTTTCTTACATAACTAAAATAAATGTAGTATGCGATAAGAAAGAGTTCGTATCCACATAGAGGCTTTTTTTGTTATGCAAATTTCAGTTTCTTAGTAACCAAAGGGGGGTTTTGATTTATCAAAGCAATAAAAATAAATTGAAAGCAATAAAGTATTAAAATAATCAATAAGGAGAATATATTGGTCACAGGATAGTTTCATTCACAAACTTGTATTTTCATCAATGACTAGAATTGAAATTTTAGTCTCTCATCTACTAAAAGTCCTAGGATACCTTGATCGCAAGTATATCCCGCTAATTCCCTGATTTCATCACAACCACATTAAAACATGTATATGTGAATTCTTCCTAGAAAGCAACCTAAAGTGTAAAAGCACAATTAGATTTAACTCCCTAAAATCAATAAGTTCTATGGAATAAGACTAATCAAGGCAATCAAAATGTGTAAAAACACTAATTCAATTTAACCAAGGTTATGATTCATTTGTGACTAGTAGGATATATCACTACAAGCACTACCCACAATTATGCTACTTAGAATCAGGAATAAACAACTTTTTTGTATCGAAAACCCTAATATAGCTTTAGAAATGAATTCAAATCGGAATGCTTCCGGGCTCAACCGAACAAACAATCAAATCATATACAATATAAATCATGAATCATAAACAATAAATTACTGAGACAAAACTAATGCATTGAATCAAATCTTATTTGTGAAATCCACTTTATCCCATAACCAATAAATGAAATTTAGCTACTCATAGTCTTTGGATTGAACATAATCATAATCAATTATAAAAATGAAGAAGATGAAAAATAAACGAAAGAAAACCCTAGTCGCTGCTCTCCTCCAAAACTCCAGTAAAAAAGATTATGTGATAGAAGAATAATAGAAACTTTCTCCTTTTATAGCTTTTCATCTTTCCAAAATTAGGTCTTCAAAGCCCAAAATACAAATGATCCAATAAGCCCATATGTAAGGAATAACCCATGTAATCTGTCCCAAATATTCTTGCCGAAAAAACTTATGCAATGGTCGGAATCTGGCCAGAAAATATCTCAGGTGACCGGCAAAGTCCACCCGGTCACCGGTCATTGTCAGTCAACTCGGTCAACTGAATCAAATTCAGCTATTCAGGTAAGCTAACTAGGTTGACTTATCTGACTTGCCATGGCCTAAGTTCTGTTGCGCAATCATTGTGCTTCAGTACTTCTCTCTAGCCATGATGGATATACACCCTGCAAGTCTTGCAATCCTTAGCCATTACCTGTCCAATCTGCTTCTGTAATCTTTACTTCTTCCATATTCCAGCTCCTTGACAGTAGCAACTTAATTACACTCTACATTTCAAATTCAATACCACCAGCAGCACATAGCCATGACAAGCATCACCTGCAATTTCTCCTGCATCTTCAAATTCAACCCATCTTACTATTTCAGTACCACCAAGACCTCCACTGCATCTCCATCTAATATACTGTCTCCACCACCAACATAGCAAACAACACCACCTTAGGCCAACACTTCAACCCCATGCTAGTACCACTGCTTCCATTTAAAACCATCAACTTCTGTAGCTGTTCAACACCAACCAGTCTCTGAAATCTCACAATAACCACAACACAACAACATCCATTTCCCTGTAAAATCATTAGTATCATCCACAATTCATTACTGCACAAGTACATACCACCACCAACACCTGCAACATCTCCATTACAGTTCAATCCTGCAACCACATTACCACCAGTTTTAGCTCCTTCTTTGGCTCCTGCAATCCACCAGCACCAGTTAATTCTTCCATTACAGTTCAGCTTACCACCATCTCCTTAGTAATGTGACTACTCATTCATTCACAGAAAAACAATTGTAGCAATCCATTGCAGTTCAGCCACAAAAGGTCAAGGCATAACAACCTAGTAATATCAACCTATTCTTCTTTCTTCTCTTGTAGACTATACATGCAAACACTTCCATAGCACCTACTCTTCAGCATTGCCTCATACCAAAACCACCATTTCCATTACCTGAACACACACCATCAGTTGAGAATCACCAGCACAAATCCCATCATATCATGCTGCCATAAACCACCACAGACAACCAAAAGCTTCACTCAAGGCTCAATATCCCATGCACTGAGCTCAAACAGTTCTACATAGAGAACCCATTCTCATACTTCTCCACTGACAACAACAACCAATGTCAATTGCAGTCACCAGAATCATGGCCTGCAACAATTCATCTGTAACCCTTGAACACCACAAGCCACCTCCAGAGCTCAAATCCCAGCTGCAATTCTTCATAAACTCCACCCCTTTACTGTTTCTTCATTATCTGAACTTGCAACACTTGATTCCTTCTCAGCCAATCTCTTCCACCATTACTGCAACATCAAACCCTAACTTGAGGTTCATCTGTTGAACTTCAAACTCAGAACAGATTGAAACCCTAACATGCAACCTAGTATCTGCAACACAACCATCACTGCTTCACCACCAACAACTTCTCAGTTTCATTTCAAAACCCCAGCCACTATATCGCCACCTTCTTCTCCGTGTAATCATTCTCCTTGCACATTCTGGAATTCTGCTCAAACCCATTGTTCTTCATCTCCTGAAAATCAAGCCATTAACAGATCCCTGAGTGTCAGCATCTCAAATTCATCCCAATCAATTTCAACAGCTGCAAACTCAAAACCCTTTAACCTTCTTCTCCAAGTCGACTGAATCAACAGAGCATCATCAATAGCAATAATCGACTGAATCATTTCATATTCTAATTTCTTGTTCTCAAACTCATAACACCGCAGCAAAACCCCAATTTCTCGATCTTACTGAATATCTCTAGATGATTTCTCTGTGTCCCTGACTCTCAGACAACTGCCGCCATGAGTTCTTCCATTGGTTTTCAGGTAAAGAAGGTAATGATGAGATGAATTATCCCTTATCTGAATTTTAGGGTAAGAGAAACTGAGTGATACAGCCACCCAGGTTAGGCAGATAAGGGGTAACTCAAATAACTTTGCATGTCAGTTCCAGATAAGTGACAACCCACTCGCTTCTTGCTCAACTGTCAGTTATGGAAAACTGACAGTTCATCTTTACCTTCTCCTTGCGCAATCAGCCGCTCCAAATATAGCTCCCATGTGAATTGGCCTCTTTGCCTTTTACGCTCCAAATAGACGTTTTCTCATTCTTTTTCTCCCAAGGAATACATTGCACCTAATGACTCAAAACTAAACATAAGAGATGCAATTCCCAAGGATAATATCAAAGAAAGCATAAATACTAGATATAAAATTAGGTGTTCTACAACACATATCATCAATTATCCTTTAACCTTAGATTTTTCACGAAACCCTGTAGTTTAACGACTTGAAGACTTCATTGGGATTGTGAAGCCAGGCCCAACTATTTTCTCTGTAGATACGTGTTCTGATCTTGATGTTTTCTATCGTGATTGAGTACTATCTTCTCTAAGATTTGCTCGAGATTTAATCTCCGATAGGAAAGATGAAAGTAGTCACAAACATCTTCGTCTCCTCGTTTGTGATTCCACAATATCTTGTTTCGCTACCGTACGATTAAGATTATTGTGAGGTGATTGATATTTCTAGGTTGTTCTTCGGGAATATAAGTATGGTATATCAATTGGTTCCTGTTCACCTTGATTTATCAAAATACAGAACAAAAATCATTGGTATATCTGTGAGAGACAGATTTATCTATTCAATATACTTTTCTGTATGAGACAGATTGATTTATCAAGTCTTCGACTTTGGGTCGTAGCAACTCTTAGTTGTGGGTGAGATCAGCTAAGGGAATCAAGTGCGCAGAATCCGGCGTGGTTCTAAAGGCGTAAGGAATGCAACTGTACCTTCATCAGTGTGAGATTGGTTAGGGCTGAACTACATTCCAGTCCGAAGTTAATTTGGAGTAGGCTAGTGTCTGTAGCGGCTTAATACAGTGTGGTGTTCAAATCTGGATTAGGTCCCGGGGTTTTTCTGTATTTTTGGTTTCCTCGTTATCAAAATTTCTGGTGTCTGTGTTATTTGTTTTCTGCATTATATTTTTTATATAATTAAAATATCACAGGTTGTGTGTAAGTTCAATCAATTGTGAATCCAACCTTTGGTTGTTGATTAAATTGATTGAAACTTGGATATTGGTTTTTGATATCGTCCAAGTTATTTCTTATATTCAATCGGGCTCGTAAATTCCAATTTGTTTGATTGCAGGTTGAATTGAGAAATAAAGATATAACTCTTTGATATACTTTTCTTAAGATTGAGTCTGACTGTCTAGTTGATTCTCTTGAAAGTATATTGGAGTTAGTCCATACAGATTGCTAAGCTAAATATTGGGTGTGGTTGTTAGACCCCCGTTTTTCCACTTACTATGATTTCGAAGGACCAACCCAAGAAGAAGAAGAAATCAAACAAACAAATGCTCAAGATTACCAGGTATATCTATAATCTAGCTACGATTTCAATTTTCAAGCTTAGAATTGTAAGAAGTTTCGATTTTTTCCTTCCGAAAACCCTAGGTTTCTGGCCGCCAGGTTTTATAACGGCTGGGAATCCATGAACTCCTGGTCGTTAAACATAATAACGGCCAGGAGTTGATGAACTCCAAGACATTAATAAATACTTACTGATGGAGCGATAAAAATACCTGGCCGTAACAATAAATTTACGACTAGGTTTTTGCCTACGTGCATGGATATTATTAAATTCTATTTAATATTGTCGGTGGAGATTGGGTTTCCTGACCGTTAATATTAAATGCTATTTAATGATGTCAGCGCCTGTTGGGATACCTAGCCATAACAATTTCAACGGCATGGTTACTTCGACGTTTACTGTTTATGGATCAGTTTCTAGGCCGTAATCTAAATCATTCAAATATTCTCATATTACATGCCAAATTACGGCCCAGAACTCCTGGACGTAAACTTATTTATGGTTTGGATTTTCCTCGTCGACCCAGCCTTGTGGTGTATGACCGTATTACCATTGTCGACCCATCCGTATTTGGAATGACGGCTGGATTTCCCTTGTCGACCCAACCATTTTTTTTCTAATATATATTTTTTTTACAAATCATGTGACATATTTCATTTTATTAGATTGTACCGTATATTTCGGTGGAAGACCAAAAGGTGGTTATGGAAGACAAATATGTGGTTATGGAAGACCAAGCCCCATATGTGCAAATTTTCGAGGACACAAGTGCTCACTATGCAAACAACTATGAGTGGAAAAATAAGGCTGATGCAAAGAATTGGGCTCGATCTCAAGGGCTGAAAAAGATGTGCATAAAAGTCCAGAGTAAACAAGTTACAAACACCACCTTTCAAATGGTTTGCGAGTGTAATAGAAAGTATGAGAGCCATTGGAAAAAGGGTAGTGAGTGTAAGCCAAAAAGCACGAGAAAGAAGGGACATCATAATACGAAGAAGTGTGGATGCCCTTTTAAGCTTCAATTTAAATTTAACAAGGAGAAAAAAGTGTGGTTTATGGTTAAAGTCGTCTCGAGTTATCATAATCATCCTATTCCTGAGAGTTTGATCAACCATCCTTATCCGGCAAGGCACAACCTTAGAAAAGGAGAGTGCTTATGAAACATTCTTAGTGGCGTAAAGGTGTTAAACCCCCAAAACTCATCTTCATTGGCAACTATCTATAACGAAATGGAATTTTTTTGAAATGAGACATGGCAAGAGAGAGTTCTTATAAAACAATTATTGTTTTTGTTTGAGGAGGGAAAGTATTCTACCGCCTATGACACGATTGAAGAAAACGAAGTGAAATATCTTTTCATCGCGAATCCGAAGTGTATACAGTTGTCAAGATGATTTCATCAAATTTTCTTTATGGATTGCATGAACAAGTACAACATGCCGATATTGAACTTTGTTGGGAAAACATATACCAAGTCGACATTTACCGTTGCGTTTTTTTTCTATTGAAAGACGAGACGAAGGAAAGTGGGGATTAGGTTTCCTAGTTGCTAGAGTTCTCCTTTATATAGTTTTCAAATCAGGGTTTGCAATCTAAGTTACCTTGGTAACAAAGCATTCAATATTCACCGTTAGATGAAATCCTGATTAGACTCAAGATAATATCTTTTAACCGCTAGATCGAACTTATCTTGTTATACACAAATGAAATGTACCCTCATTTAGGTTTATGTAACCATAACTAAACGTGTACACCATTTTGGCTCAGCCGTAGTTAACCGAGGTTAGCTATATGAACACTCTCATATCAACCTTATTCATCTTAACCATAACTAGTTCAAATAACTCAAATGAAACTAGTTAAAGAATTGTTCAATTGATATATTCTCAGAAAAGTATACATGAACACAGTTGAAGCAAAATCGGTTTGATTCACTCGAATCAATTATGAACATTATAGCCACGGTTTGCAAAGAATGCATTCCTTATTATAGAAATGTATTTGTTCACAACAAAACCGATTTTAGAACTTTAACCATTGAAGTATGCAAACGGGTACGCATACTTGAATAGCCGACCAAGTTTGGTTTTCTTCAGTATGCGAATGGGTACGCATACCTCCAAACCCATTAGAAAATTCCGGTCACAAACCTACGCCAGTATGCGTATGGGTATGTGCACTTAGGTTCCCGGACTTCTCAAACCAATAGATACACATACGAGTATGCAGACTATGGTTCCCGGACATGGATCACATATGTACAAGAGTTCACAACATGTTTATAATCCAATGTTGGTTAAGTGGTCTAAAATATTATTTCAATCATTGAAACTTTCTTAGAGGATGACAATAGCCGTTTTCACACACTATTAGCATCAGAGCATTTTTAAAGTTATTGAAATAATCATAACGAAATATTCCAAGTATATACCAAATGATTGTATCACACAAACCATGTAAGATGTTACTTGGCAATTTTCACATGATCATCTTTTGACCTTTGTCAAGAATATAAGATGAACTTGGTTAAAGTGAAAGCTTACCAACACATATTTTGAGAAATATGTAAGCGAGTCAAACTCAGCTCGAAATCTCAAATGTGCATAATCGAAAACCATATAGTAATACGACTTATGTCTCAATATAGGAGATAGAGTATAAATAGACTTTCCAAGTGATAGATGAGTTTTATTCTCCACATGCCTTTTGTTGATGAAGTTCTACAAGCTCGCCTTAGTAGTTCTTCGTCTTCATTTGATGAAATCCGTGAAATCTAATGTTCAACTACACAATTTATCCTAGTCCGAGACATCACTATAAGTAGACTAAAAATTAAGACTTATAGTTTTGATCACTAACATTAACAAACAAGCTTGAGATAGAAAAGCTTGCGAGTTCGACCGAGCAGTGCTCTAACACTAATGTAAACATTGTTTCATAGGATGAAATCTTCACCTTTACCCATACACATAATCACAATAGCATTCATATGATTATGTTGATATCATATATATGAAGTTTAAAAGATAAGCATTATACTTCGTATCATAATTACTTAACACTATGATCATATGATTCATATCTCACTACTATAGTATAATCATTCACAACTTCCTAGTTATTTTTTCAATATAACACGACTTGAAAGATACGTTAAGAATGAAACAGTTCAAGTCAATATTACTAACCTCAAGAAGAAGGATGATATCGTCGTTGTAGCTTATTACTTCTTCATATTCATCTTCGAGTAATACTTGTATGTCTCATAATACTAGACTTTCTACTCTAACCTATACGAAGTTGTCTCTAGTACATAATCAAGCGACTCTTAGATGAGTTTTGATTCACTAACATATGACAACCAAACTTGACATACCGACGCTTGGTGGGTTAAACCGAGCTATGCTCTAACAGAAACTAAATATTAAGTCAAAATATGATCATGTGAAAATTACCTTGAAACATATTATATGATTTATCTGAGACAATCATTTGATATCGACTTGGGAAGTTTCGTATTGATCGATTAATCACTTGAAGCTAGTGGTATGTGTAAGATTAACATTGTTGTCTTACAAGGATGTTTCAATGATTAATGATAGTTTTAGAAATACCATGTATGTGTATAATACAGTTTGTATACTTTGTATACTAACTATGCAAGTCTAGTTCAGGTCCGGAACTATTGTTCGTGAACTCTGTTTGCGAACTGGTTTACCTGTGAAAACGTTCGGAGCTTGTGTTCGCGTACCCTGTTTGTGAACGGGATAGAGAAGGCCAAGTCCGAAACTCATGTTCGCGTACGCTATTTGTGAACGGCTAGACAAATCCAAAGTCTGGAATTCTTGTTCGCGTACTCAGTTTACGAACATAGCGGTTATGTTTTAAAATCAGTAAAGTATGACTTTCATACTCATGAACTCAGGATTCGATTGCGAACTTAAGGTCCATGGAACATTAATGTATTAAGGCATGTGAACTTCGACATTATGTTCATGAATTGGTTCTTGTATAAGTACTTAGTACAATTACAAACCAAACTAATTTTGCTTCAAATAGTTCATATACACATTCCTATAAGATGATGAACATTTGAACAACTCTCTTGAAACACATTTAGATTCATTTGATTATCTATCATGATTGATTGATCATCATATTTGATTTAGAAGTGTTAGATGAATATTGCTAAGTTATAAGTGTTAATAAGGATAACTTCGGTTAACTATTATTGAGACAACCGAGTATACACATTTGGGTACGGTTCATCCATATCTAAATATAAGTATATTTCATTTGTGTGTATCAGGCTAACACCATCTAACAGGGGATATTGATTGCTTAATTTCTAAGTAGACTTAGCTTGAATCTTAAATCAGGAGTTCATCTAAAGGTGAATATTGAATGCTTTGTTACTAAGCTATCTTAGCTTTGATTGTAAGCAACCCTGATTTGAAAAATTATATAAGGGAGAAATCTGGCATCTGTGAAACCTAATCTCGATACTTCCGTGTGTCCTCGTTGCAAACTAGAGTCGATTCTCCTTTAACCTAGGTTTTTCCAAAACCATTATTAGGTTAACGACTTGAAGACTTCATTTGGGATCAGTGAAGCCAGATCCAACTATTTTCTTTGTAGTTGCTTATTCTGATCTTACTTTTTCTATCATATTGAGTTTTATCTTCTCTAAGATTTACTCGAGATTCGTCTCCAATATGTAATATATAAAAAGTAATCACAACAGTACTTCATCTCAGACTCTTGTGATTCCGCAATAACTTCTTATGTTAATCGATTAGGTTATTATGAGGTGACTAATATTTCTAGGTTGCTCTTCGGGTTATAAGACCAAATTATTAGTTGATTCATGTTCACCTTGATCTTTGTATCAAAAGACGGAATAAAAAGAATAAAAGATAGACATATCTGTGGAAGACTGATTTGTTTATAAGTCTTCGACTTTGGTTCATAGCGACTCATAGTTATGGGTGAGATCAGCTAAGGGAATCAAGTGCGCAGAATCCGGCGTGGTTCTAGAGGCGTAAGGAACGCGACTGTACCTTAATCGGTATGAAACTTGGTTAGGGACCAACTGCATTCCAGTTCGAAGTTAACTTGTATTAGACTAGAGTCTGTAGCGGCTTAATACAGTGTGGTGTTCAAATCTGGACTAGGTCTCGGGGTTTTTTTGCATTTTCGGTTTCCTTGTTAACAAAATTTATGGTGTCTGTGTTGTTTCTTTTTCGTACTATATTTGTTTATATAATTGAAATATCACATGTTATGCGTAGTTCAATCACAATTGATAAATCCGGCCGATATAACTTGATTGACACTTGGTCATTGGTCTTTGGTACCATCCAAGTTATTCTCATATCAATGAGGCTCACGGATTTCTATCTGTTCGATTTGCTAATTATATTGAGAAAGAGATAAAGCTTTTTGATATATTTCTTGATTGAGTCTCACTTTTAAGTTGGTGCTCTCGGAATTATATTGGAGTTTAGTCCATACAGATTTACGAACGAATTATTGGGTGTAATAACTACGAAGTTCAAAAGATAAGTGTTATACTTCGTAGTCTAATACTATTATGACCATGTCACATCACTAGAGTATTATACAATATGTACAATATATACAGCTTCGCAGTTATGTTTTCAATTTAGCACCACTTGAAAGATACGTTAGGAATGAAAAATTTCAAGTCAATATTACTAACCTCAAGTGCAAGGATGATGTCATCGTTGTAGTTCGTTACTTCTTCACATTCTTCAGGTCTTCGGAGTAATACTTGTATGTCTCAACATTCCTAGACTTTCTATTCTAACCTAAAAGAAGTTGAATATTATTTAATTAAGCGACTCTAGATGAGTTTTCATACTAAAATATGACAACCAAACTTGACATACCAACGCTTGGTGAGTTCAACCGAGCTATGCTCTAACAATACATAATAACATAGTTAATATGTAACTCTTTATATAAACTTTATTTATATGATTTCACATAGTATGAAATACTTAGCGCTCATCTAGGAGATTTAAGATACAAGCATCCACTTTAAATTCCACAGCCACACACCCCAAAAAGATTTAGCAATTAAGTACAAGTTCATTTAAGAACTCTCCCCCATTTGATATCATTCCAAAGAGAACAACATGAGTGACCTTACTTTGATGAAAAGAAATATTTTATCGGACATTAAAAAATCACATGGATTTGAATCCTGAACATCGACTTAAATTAATCTCAATGCCAGTTACGAACAAAGAGATGATTTTAATCGATATTGCTCAACATAAGAATATCTTACGGAGTGTACAGTGCAGTAATAACACAGAAGTATGATCACGAGTAGATCGATACTGCGATAAAATTCTCAAAGAGTTTGTTCTTTTTTTAGTTTATAAAAAAAAACATAATAGATTTGACTTCTGAGCATATATGAGATATCTGTTCTAATTACGAAAAGTAAAGGACACATATATCTCATAAGATATTGAGTAATACACAAGAATATCCATCGAAATCAAGTATTTTTATCATCTTATCTAAGAAACAAACTTGTAAAAACATACAAGTTGATTTTCTCTTAGAAGGAATAATAAATCTTTTCAGCTGGGATTTAGACCAAGAATGGCTACCAAACGCATCTAAAAAGATTTCCTTGACAAAGAAGAAAATGCACATATATATATATAACTCATTAAGAATCGTGCATCATATGTTCACATATAAACCAAGAAGGTCGTGAACATTCAAGCAATAATCGTGTTCAATAACACTCGGGACTTAAACTATGAATCATGATCAAAAGAGATTTCATGATCAAAAGAGATTTCATGATCAAAGTTGTCTTAGAAGTGTTAGAGAGTGTTTTTCTAATGCTAAACATATTATAGAAACAGGATGTATGCATCTGAAAAATATTAGGCATGGATGGTATGTGTACCAACTAGGGCTGTCAATGGGTACCTGATGAGGTGTCGAACTCGCAAAAATAAATTCCTTACTTCTCTTACATTCGGCATGGATGGTATGCATACCAGGTATAAATTCCTTACGGAACGATACTGGCGACGTGAAACTGCTGTTGTGTAGTTGCTTGTAGTCTGCTGCCTTGGTGCTATTGGATTGATGAGAACAGGTGACTGGCTCCAGCTGCTATACATGGATTGAATCGGTGGTAATGGGAAGATGGACTTCTGGTGTTATTTTGTATGCAGGTGGATGGATATGCATAACTGGGGATGATGGAGATGGTGATATATGTTGTAGTTGTATGCTGGTGGAGATGCAAAACTTGTAGATGGAATGGATATGCAGGTGGTGATGATGATTGGAGAGGAGCAAAGAGCTCCTCTATGTTGGTTGTGTACGGATGTAGAGGGGTATGCTCTTTTTTGTAGCTTTTTCCAGGCTTTTATAGCTCTCAATAACTTCCTCGACAATCCTGCAAATTTGAATCGGTTAATAACCCTACTTTCCTAATCCATCGCAGCATCTAAATACACACCTTAATATCCTCCGTTCACTACCAAGATCAACAGCAAAAGCTTGTGCTCTTCCGTGTTTCATAAAATCTCTTCACAGCCTAACTTCTCGGCAATAAAACATCTCAACACCGCAATACTACTCTTACCAAATCTACCATGTTCTTCTCATCTTTTTATCAAGTCCCAACTGCTTTCAGTAACACATGTACTCGGCCTTTGAACCATGGTTCGCTGCTACACAAGACCAAGGCAAAACTGCAATGTTTTTCGGACATAATTCTTGTTCATTTCTCGGCTCAGGCAATTTTGCGAACATCCTGAACTTATGTCTATGACTGGCAGCAACTCCTCACCCAAATTACTTGTTTCTCCTCTCTTTCTCAAGCCAAGCTTATTACCAGTACCTATCTTTTCTTCATTTAAACTCCTAAAAAAACACTTAATCTGTCGAGAATAACCACCAGTCATTGTAACCTTTGTGTGAACACCCATGGATGGTGACTAGAAATTGGTGGATGGACTGATCTTTTGGGAGTTTTCTCAAGCACTAAGTGTGCATATTCTAGTCGTGAAGGGATATGAGCATGATGTTGACTTACAATCCCATTATATCTCCTTCCATTCTAAACCATAATTCAAATACAAAGCAAACCCATTCATTCAAATCTCTAAAACATTCATTCAATTGCATCCATTCACTAAAGTAGACAACAACAGCAACTTCCCTTTCTTCCCTGGCTGATTTTCTAAAACTGTCCACTATGAATCCTTGTTTAAAATCCTTATTATAAAGCCAAATTCGATAAAAACCCATCTCCATTTTCTTCTCAAACTCTGTCAAGCACCCAAGAGTTAAATTCGAGCAAAACCCATTCTTCGCAGACTTGCTATCCCTTCTTTGATCTCCTCTTCCATTCTGATTTGAACGACAGCAGAGTTTACTTCTTCTCTGTTTCCTCGGTTTCAAACAATACCCAAAAGCTTTTCCAATCTTCGCAAGACTCGTGTGCTTCTATCCATAGCGAACCTGAAGTAAAAACCATCCACCCACTGGACCAGATTTTGCTGTCGTGAGAGACTTGATGCAGAGCTGGTTTAGCATGAGTGAGCTGGGACCTGACTGAACTATGGAAAAATTCTCGAGCTAGCTTTTACTCCCTCCTTTCATTTTTAATAGGCTAGTTTCTATAAATAAATGTTTCAAAAAAATTGGCTGGTTTCCTAATTGGGAAAGTCAAATGTTACATTAATTTTGTGGGACCACTTTTCTCTTAACTTCCTTTGATGACAAGTGTCATGGGGATCATTTCACTTCACTTCTTTTATTGACAAGTGTTATGGGGACCATTTCACTTCACTTCTTTTATTGACAAGTGTCATGAGGACCACTTTCAATGATTAGTTCTCTTAATTTCCTTAATTTTCTATAAAAACCAAACCAGCCTATTAATCAATGATTAGTTCTCTTAATTTCCATAATTTTCTCTAAAAACCAAACCAGCCTATTAAAAAGGAACGGAGGGAGTAATTTTAAAGTTAAGATAGTAACAACCCTGATTGATATTTGGTGCTCTAGTAATTGTCTTTAAACAGAAATGATTCCTCTTTGGTGCTCTTTGTGACTTTGTGACTGTCTCCGCGCCCTTGCTTCAGTTCCATCAGCACCTATAGTCGCCAAACAACGAAATAGGCTCCAATTTCCTTTATTTATTATCGCATGACTCCAAAATACCTATAAAATGCAAAATAAGCATAATATAAAAAAATACAAGAAAAATAGCTAAGAAAAGCATAAGAAATCAATATTCGAAAGATGTATTTTAAGAACTTATCAAATCCCTCCACACTTATTCTTTGCTAGTCCTCGAGCAAACTAAACAAAACTAAAATACAACAACTCTGTTTCGTCGAGATTACGGTTACTTTTAGCGAATGTAACAAGCCTTTAAACCCCTAGGTCTCCCTAGTGGACGAGTTATAGTCTCGTGAGGGTTTACAAGAGGTGTACCTACAAAACCTTCTACTCCAAATTCCAACTACCTATGAAGAATCTATGAACGAATCCAAAATGACTACAAGATGAGGTACCCTGATGCGAATCCAAGTCATATATAAATAAACAAAGGTTTAATCAGAAAGTCAAAAAAACCACAATACCCGGAATCTAACTAACCACAATCACACATGAATAGATTAAGAGAAGTAAATGCTTACGAATGTTGACTAAAGTG
Organism: Papaver bracteatum; assembly: GCA_023529315.1. Taxonomy (NCBI): domain Eukaryota; kingdom Viridiplantae; phylum Streptophyta; class Magnoliopsida; order Ranunculales; family Papaveraceae; genus Papaver; species Papaver bracteatum. Next base: position 2,842,563 of record JAJJWX010000136.1, read on the forward strand.
AACGGTGTTTCCCATATATGTCTGAAGTTCACCGCCAAGATGAACCTAAAAATCCTATTGGATTGAGATACTGGTCTGAAATTTAATATCAACTCAACTGGCATATACAAGGGAACCAGTGGTCGATAATCCTAATTCTAGATCAACTCGGCTGGCAAATACATGGGAACCAGCGGTCGATTTATTAATTGAACAATAATAATAATATTTTTTTCTGACTTTACAACATGATTAGATCTTTTGGATCCAACCACATGCTTTACGTCAGCAGATTACATGGTAATTCCTGTGGATCCTGCGTTCCACGCTTGTTTAGGTGACGGAGACAGGGAGAACACACACATATTGCTATCCAAGTGTCATTTTTTTATATATATATACCGGTTGGTCTAGTTGGTCTGGTCTTTTTTTTTAGTAACTCAATCACTCTATTTCATCCTAACAGTATTAACAATTCGATGTTAGTGACCCACCAAATCACTTAGAGAAACAAAAAGTTTGCAAAAATAAAAACAAAAAGTGACCTGGTGACGATTCCGAGATATGGTAACAACTATCATGTTATTTCTAATACCTGAGCTCCGTCCTTTTAGTTAATGGGTTCCTCAACTCCTGCAACCAAGATGGTTCCGTCCACTTAAATTGGTAGTGTCTTCCTAAAGGTACAAGTTTCTAGATTTCAAAATTTATCATGTAATATTTTATTTTTTAAACTAAAGGCATCAAACTCTACAAATTATATACAAATTACATAAACTGATACGCCAACTCATAGCTATTTATGAACAATAGAGGATAAACACTAAACAAGCTATTTAGTTGGCATTTAATCCCAACTCAGCCAATATATACCTCATCGTCAAGAAAAAATGACATCTACTTAGAAAGGCTAGTGTTTATTCTAAATTGTTCAAAAATCTATAAAAGTTGGAGTTTTGTATACTATGTGAATCATGCTCAATCCATGAATCATAGAGCATTCGCCAATCAAGCTCGACTCAACAATACTAAGTGAAAAGACGAGGGTACCCAAATACACCACAATCTTTTATTTATCCACCTATAAGTCCTCTGATTTGTTTATATATAGTGGTAAATAGGATGTCGTTCACTCGGGCTTGTAAAGGTTTGATTTAAGGCTTAAAAATAGAAAACACTAAAAATAAAGAAAATATGTACACACGGTTGTCACAAAATATCGAAAGAACTGGGACTCAGGACTCCACCAATTCTCATGCATGTGGTTCAACTAATAATTCTAGACATTCATAGTTCAAATAATAACAATTTATTTACTCTAATTCCTTGCCAAAAGTAGATTTTGAAAGTGATGACTATAAATCTAAAGCATGAGACATCAAAACACTTAAGAAAGCATGACCCATCAACTGAAATAATAATCACTCAATAAAAATCATAAATCAATTAAAAATCAATGTAATAAGTCATAAAAGAATTAATATAATTACCACACGCGTGAAGAATTGCTTCCTCTGTCGTCCCAGTATTGGGGTTTAGCTCCTCATGTCGAAAGAACACCCAAAAGATATAAACATGGCTCAAAAGGTGTTTTTATTGAAAAATAATATAATGCAGCGAGTTTGTAACTGAGATAATTGTTACAAAACCCAGTGTTACAGAGAAACCCTAGCAGAAGTGTTGTGAAATCAAGCTTAATTGTTACAAAACTGTTACAAAGGTATTGGATTTGAAAGATTAGGTAACGGTTTCTGCGACTGTTTTCTTCTGCAGTTTGTACTGTTCTTCTTCTTCTTCCCTGGAACAGCAACAAGCTTCTCTGCAATTTCTGATTTTTGCTCTGTATCTCCTCCAAACCCTCCATTCGGTCCCCCAACTCTCGACATACCTTTCTTGACCTCCCCTCTACCATTATATACACAGCATGTGAATAAAATTACGAGAAAACCTTCTCTTTTCTTCCAAGCAAAGTCACCGAATATTTTATTTTGTTTCCTTCTTTTATCTTCATACGCTTCTCATTGTTAATCCAAATATTCCACCATTCGATATGATAAAATCCTTAGAGGATATTCTTCACGTGTTTACTCGAGTAGCTTCCAAAAATACAGAAACTATCCTGTGAAAACTCTTCTCCCTGTTTTATCGAACCAGCATATGAATCTTCTTATTTTTTCGCGTCCAAATCAATTACCTAGCATGTTTAATCGTAACATGCCAATTCCAGTCTAAGCTCATAGAAAACTACATAAACATATCGGTCCAATCTTTTCCTGAAAAACACGCAGACGTCCACTGAATTTTCCTGCCAATTTTTGTCTTTCAAACCGTGAAGAAGAAGGGTCCCTCCCTATCGTCTGATGGTGTGCAAATAGTAGATTGGGGTGTAAATAACGGTGGGTAACCCCTTATCATCTATGTGCCCCTTATACATTTGAGGGGTGTCTTCAGTAATTTTCTCCGGAGAGGCCAAATACCACTTTTCGAGCCAAATTCGCCGCAAAAGCTTATTTCTAGAAAAATACCTACAAAGACATAAAATAACCAAATAAGTACAAAATCGAGCACTAATAATATACATAATTGAGATCAATATAGACACATGAATGCGTCTATCATCCTCTTACCGAAAATGATTGTCTATGGACAAAGTCGAGACAATACTACAAATCGGTATTCACACTTTGTGTGATTGTATATGGATACGAGGTCGAGACAATACGACTACCAAAGTGTGATTACTTGATAATAGGTTTGTACTTAACCAAACTCTATACGATCACTATCAAGTGTAAAGACGTCCTGCGATTTAGTCGCAAGACGACAATGTCATGGGGCTTTAATTTCGCAAGAAAATTTAGACATGTCATATTGTCGCAGAAAAATGACAAAAGAACGGAAAGTTAAGGCAAGATCAATGGGTTTCTGCATGAAAGTGCAGAGACGTCCTGCGATTTTGTCGCAATAACAAAAGTTTGCAAAATAAGACCTTTAACTAGGAAGGCAAAATAAGACCACATAACAGAACAAAAGATTTATAAATACTAACTATTCGTCATGCAGATCATTTATCGCAAGAAAGATAATGAGAGGCAAGTATGGGAATTAATAAACAAGAGGCATTATCTTTCTCTCCGCAAAGTATTAAAAGAGTAAATTTCAAAGTTAGTTGAGTTACACTGTTTGCAAAAAGTAATGAATATGAAACAATTCAAGAAGGCAGAATTAAATAAGAAACTAAATCCTCAATGTTGATTTCGCCAGAAGGAGTTAATAGGTATTCTTCGTTATTTTTTTCACTTTCGCCAGTATTCTCTTCACCTTGATTAACTCTAGATTCATTTCCACCTTGATGTTCGCCAGTGATAGTTTCTTTGAGAGGAATTTCTTTCTCATTTCCGTCCTGATCATCACCAGCAGATGCTTCTTTAGTAGGATGTTCTTCCACTTCATCTTCTTCCCGAGAAATAGCTTCCATGTCACTTTCATAATCAAAGTCACTATCAACATCATGAGGAATTTCATCATCATATACTTCTAGAAGTGCAATTGATACAAGAGGAAGAGAATTGGATAACAAAATTTCATTCTAAAAAACTTCAGCTTTAAGGTGAACTTGGTGAAGGGATGATTTTTAGTGACTTCTATCTTGGATATCCTTGAAATAGGCAAGATAATCAAGTCTCCTTTCGGCTCAATCGCTAGAACGAGCAAGATGAGCAGCGAGCGAGGCATTCTCCTTGCGAATTTTAGAATACTTCAAATCCAAATTAGAAAAGGAAGAACGAAGATCTATCTCAGAATCTGCGAAATGAAAGCATAATTTTTTTATTAAGATAAAGAGTTAGCAAGCAACATATTATAAACAAATTCAACAACAAAAGAATAACTGAGGCAGTCAAAATGACTACCTTCCTTTTGCGAAATTATGTTTTGAATTAGTGCCAAGCAAGTATTCTCCCAATGATTCATTGCATCATCAAATTTATCTCCAACTAAACCCTTCAGGCGATATTTTAGATTCTTTTCTTTAGAGATGAGAAAAGTATTTTCCTTCGCAAGTGAAGAATAAGATTCTTCTAATTTGGAATATTGTTCTTTGAGCTGGCTTTCCTTTATACGTAAAGCTATTCTACCCTGGATGAATGTATTTCTCTCAGCAATAGATGATTCGGTTACTTCCTGAAGTTCATTTTTCAGTGAGTGAAGAGATTGTTCTTGGTTATCACACACCTTTTGAAGAGTATTCAGTTGCTGAAAAGACCGCAACCTTATTTAAGAAAGTTCGCTTTTCCTGAGATAGAGTTTTGTTTTCATCTGATAAAGTTTTCATCTTTAAATTAGCTTTAGTCAAAGAATAAGAGAGGCGAGATATTTTATTACTTAATAAATTTTGCTCCTGAACTAATTGAGTATTCTGTTTGGTAAGGTTATCTATTTGATCAATAGAATATGTATGAAGGTTATCTAATCGTTTATACTGATACATCCAAATATCTCTATCAACATGAGCTTCTTCAGCGGCAGATTCAAACTGATATCTCTCCATTATTCGTTTCTAGTTTAAAACTTAGCGTACGAATGAAATACGTTAAGAAAATTGCATGAGAAAAGGACAGGACTACTTATAAGATAAATCAAAGGCGAAGATCAGAAAATAATACCTTTCAGTTCATTATTCTTCTTGCGAAGAAGTTCGCAATACAGCAAAATATTTTGGAATTTTTGATTTTCCAAACGAAGAGCATCACGTTCCAAGGTCATCGTTTGGAGATTCTTGTTCAAAATTTCCACTTCCCTCTCCAATGTTGTTTGCGAAACCATTCTCTCAGAGCCAACATACTTATTTAAATTTTCGCAAGCACTCAATTTGATGGGGTTAGTGGAAGATTTCTTGACACTATCCAAAGCATCATTTAAAGTTTGGAATACAATATTTATCCCATCTAAAGCGTCTTTGGAAAAGGAAGATAATTCAGATGAAGAAGTGGTGATATTAGAAGATTGAGGAACTGAATCATTTTTCGTACTACGTCGTTTAAAGGTGATGTTTGGGGAAAATTAGTAGTTGGGATTAAAGAAGAGTCGATTTCAGAAGCATTAACAACAGGAGAAGAAGGGGTTTCATTCGCAGAAGAGTTAATAAGATGGGTTTCGTTCGTAAGAAGACCAGTTTAAGGGGAAATGTCTGAGGCAACATTTTCGTGAATGAGAAGTAAAGGTTCGGATTGCGAAGGTACCGCATGATATTTTAAAGGGATAAGTGAAGAAAATGGAACATAAATTTCGACAATCTTAAGATGACGAGATTTCTAGGGGGGTTGTTGGTATCTTTGTCACCCTGCGAATAACAATCCAAATAAGAAACAGAGGCAACAATATTGTTATTAAAAAAAATATATTTCTTACTACCTTATTATTCGCAGACTTTCTTTTTCTCGCAACAACTTTGGGACGCGATTGTTTGGGAGAACTAGGGTTTTGAGTTGCAGATTCAACATTAAAAGTACTTTTGCTGAAATAGAAACAGTATGGGAATTACACAAAAAACAAAATAAACAAGATAATTCCAGTAAAATATGATCAGTTTCAACAAATCAAAAGAAGAAAAGGAAGAAAACTAACCTTGATGATTCCATGGTAGAAAAAAAATAAACAATAGCAGGAAGATAGGGAGGATGAATAAAGTTGCAGACGATGAAGAATTACAGAGAATATGAAAGATGAAGACGAAGTAAAAGAAGAGGTAAAAGAAGAAAATTATTTCTTCATCAGGTCCCTCTTTAAATACACAAAAGAAGATGACCAGTTTAACCGGTAAATAAAGGAATGATGACATGTGTAGACGGTTACGCTAAATTTAAGGAACCGTGATAGTACAGAAATTCAGGGAAAGATAAGTAAGTAGCTGCGGCATTTTGAAGTACAAATTCTCATGACATTCTCTCCTTCATAGAGAATACATGAGAAGAGGCAAGATGTAGGATCAGAATATCGCAAAAATGATATACTTGCGAGTCTTCACAAACAACACATTGCGAATTAGGACGAAACACGAGAAACAGAAAACGACAGCGTAAACACAAGAAAGGTGTGAAGATCTAGCGAGATTTAGGACGTTTGCGAAATTTTACATTTGTATGCTTGCGAAATACCGCAAGCCAGATCCTAAAATAAAGGACAGATTAGTTGTCATCCACTACGTAATTCCCTATATAAAGAGCCGAACATGCTTAAGAGAGGAGTGATCTTTTTTAAGTATTGAGAAAGTCGTTAAGAGAGAGAAAGTCTAGAGAAGTTGTTAATTTCTTAATTTTATTTCTTTCCTTTCTTGTAGAATTTGTGAGATTAATCAATAAAGATTGTGATTGTTCATCTTAAAATGACTTGATTGTACGAATTCTTGTGAGGGGTGTAGTGTGGGATTTCCTACAACTACATCATTCCCTAACGTATCTTTTAAGTCGTGCATATTGAAAACAAAATTGCGAAGCATGAACACTCTAGTGAGACATAGTATTAAGGAATACAATACAAGGTTTATTGCTTAACCATTAAACTTTGTAGATAAGACATCGACATAATCGTTTGAATACTATTGTGATTTTGTATGGGTATGAGGTGAGGATTTCATCCTAGGAAACAATGTTTTACATGTGTTTTAAGGAAGTAAATTCAAGAACTTGTTTCGTGAATCGAAAAGGAAATCGCCAGGCATTATTGGTATTGTTATTCGTTGCATATCTTTTGAACTACCAATATGTGTGTTTAGTATAACCGCTCATGACTTGTTTGTGTTCTTGGTAAAACTATTCACAAAGGCCTGCCTTTTGTATTGGTATGACTTTTATTAGTGATTGAGTGTTCTTGATCAATCACATAGTTCTTGAAAGTTAGATGAACCAATTCTTAACTTGTTTGGAAGTGTGGCAAATCGGTTTCAAGGTTGTAAGTATGAAAGAGGACTTACAAAGTAGGGATATCGACATACTTTGAACATGTGCAGTAACGCTTATCTTTTATTGTTCAAAGTTATTCCTTAATAGCTAAAGGAAGAAAATCTCGGATCGAAAAATAAATAAGTTAAGAATCTTTTATTTAAGGTTTTTAATTTTATTTTAGGAAAACGAGAATTAATAATGTGCATTTACTAGTTGAGATTTTCCAAAGATATTTTCGGTAAATATTTTGGACAGAGTATTTCCAAGAATTATGAAAACCGAATTTGGAATTTTATTGCATATCTTGAGAATATTTTCGGCTTTGGAAATTCCTTGGTGTCCAAACTTCCTTGTCTATAAATACTTGAAGTTTGCATTTCGGGAAAACTAATCCTTCGTGACAGCAAACTTCCTCAGTTGTGTTATTACCGGTGAATCCGCCTATTCAGAGAGGAGAGTAACCTAATTAGGCGAAATCTCTTACGACCGCTCAGTTTAAAGTCTTCTTTGGGATTGAGAAGCTCTATTAGTATTGTTGGTATGAAACTAGATAATTGCGGTTTATCTTTTGTTTTCGATTGATTTGATTGACTAACGGTGGTTGAACTTTGATTGCACCTAGTTTGTTTATGCTTGAGCATCTTCTCTTCTGATATAAGATTCACTTAAACTAGATCGAAGTTTCGACAGGGATCTTTAGATTGTTTGTAGATCTAAAGACGTCTTGTGATAATCCATTATTAACAGACTCCGCTTTGTGCGTGATTGATCACAAGAGATTCAAGTTGTTGTGCGCAGGTGTTTATTGAAGATCTAAGAAGATTTGAAGACAAATAAGACTTTTAAATTTTTTGATTTGAGTTCATAATCTTTGGTGTGCACAATATTTTTTTTGGTAAATGTGTAGATCGACATCAATACAATTCTTTGTGATTAAAAGTATTGATTGTAAAATCTTAACAATTACTTTGGTAATTAATAATAAGATAGATCTAAGAACCTGACGAAGGAGTTTATTTGAAATAAACAAAAGGGCCTTTGTCGAACTCACATCACTTGGTTGAAAAGAGTTGATACCGAATATATTTGTTGTTCCTTTACTGTTTGGAATACGAACCAAAGGAATTGTTCCAAGTACGTGACTTATTATAGGTCGGAGGCATGGAAATACATACAGAACTAGGTGAACTATAGGTTTAGTTGCTTGGTCTCAACTATACGAAGTTGTTTTGATTTTGTATAACGGCTTAATCCTGAGAGTATTCAATTCTAGACAAGGTCCCGGGGTTTTTCTGCATTTGCGGTTTCCTCGTTAATAAAATCTTGATGTGTCATTTACTTTTATTTTCCGTAATTATAATTGTTGTTATTATAATTTAAAGTAAATTACACAAACGTTAATTCCTATTTACTTGATAGCAATCCTATTGTGTTTGGTTAAGTCCGAACCTCTTATCAAGTAAACATACTTCGTTGTTGTATTGTCTCGATCTCGTATCCATAGACGATCACACGAAGTGTGAACTGATTAGTTGGATTGTTCGACTCAGTCCATAGACAATCACTTTCGGAGAAAGGACTTATAGGTGGAAAAGTTTTAGCTTGAGATATATTTATGTACCCTCGCCTTTTCACAATGTCAATTGGAGAAGGTAAAAAGCCATAATATATATTTATAATATAAAATCAATGACTATATGGTAGGATATAATATGGAAACCATATTTCGATTGCAAGGCAGAGAAACGTAAAAGATAAATATGAAGGATAACAAAAAATATTTATTGGCATAATGGGACAACAATCACAAAGTTGGCTAAAAACGTCTCAAATGGCATGTGTGTGGAGATAAATGTCAGAATCCACCTAGGATACATATCCATTTTTTCTAAAATCATTCTCCAACCCTGATGTCTTAAACCAATGTATAGATGACTTTGGGTAGACATTGTCTACCATTCTAGTTAGCTTTTACTTAATTGAATTGACTTTAATATATTAACTAACTATTTTTAGCTCTAATAAAATCTTAATTATGGAAAATAAAAATTTATACTAATTAAAAGAAGATGTTACATGCAATCCTATTGGAGATGGATTTTTTTCTCTCCCTAATTTTAAGGAAAAATAGATTGAGGATGTCTTATTTGTGTTGCCACATAGGAAACACACACAATGACCATTGGAGAAGCTCTCATGAACCAACTTGTATTTTGGAAATTTGAGATATGTGTATGATTCTTATTATTTTTTACTATGGTTTTATAATTATTTGAAATTCTATGTTAAATGATGTATCGCATGTAAAAACAGATATTATCATTTGTATAGGTGCATATGACCCGATCGATACGCGATATTAACTACCTTGGTCACGACATGGAAGGTTTATTCTTGTTTCTACAAAAATTGCTCAAAGCAAATAATGGTTGAGCATTTGCTCTTTCTTGGTAGTACCAAACGAACCATTCTCTTGTACACGTGTGGTTCACACATGTTGAACCTTAAACCGCTTCATGAACGAATCCAGATTGAGTATGTGTTAAATTGGTTCCCATGACACACAAAAAGGAATAGAAGTACTTAGTTCCTTTCACCCTCTCCTCTTTCCAGTTTGAGTACGCAAAAGAAACCAAACATTTCCCTCATCTGTGAGCTTCATCAATTCTTCGTTTCTTAACCAAATTGAAATTGGCTTGTGTCCTTGAACTCATAAGAAGCTCGTGTACTTTGGGTCAAGAACAGTTTTCGTGGTTGTCAACTGTTTGTGTTTCTGCCATTAGAAACAGTTCACGAACCAAGTAAGTTTCTCAATCTTCTTGTTCACATACTTTTCAAAGAATGTTTTCTAGGAAGAGAGCTAATCGTGGAGAGAGTTCGGGTACCCGAAATCGTAATGAATCTTTTTATGATTCAAGTTTACGAATTAGGTTCATGAACACTAAGGCTCGTGACTATAAACCATAGAAGGTCTTCCTAGGTTCTCCAATGATGTATAAAAATTTAAGAATGATAATAAAAAATTATTTAAGAATGCTAATAAAAAATTTACCATAATTATTTTTATGGTGAATTAGGCTCTTATTATTTTTTACTATGGTTTTATAATTATTTGAAATTCTATGTTAAATGATGTAACGCCTGTAAAAACAGATATTATCATTTGTATTGGAAAAATTTATAATCATGTTGAACTTAGAGTAGAAGGTCTTCCTAGGTTCTTTGAGAATAAATATTGGGGAATTATTCACCGTCCCAAGGGCACTGCATATATGGAACTGACAGCCCAGTTTTATGCTAACTTGCACGAGCCCGATTGTGCACACTATACCTTCAAGACTCTTGTTGAAGGAATAGTAATTGTTGTGAATCGTCAAGTTATTGCGCATCTCCTGGACATGACTCATGTTGGTGAATTTATTTTACCTACTCCTGAGCACCTAATACCTTCTCCAAATGTACTCTCAAATTTTCTTCTTATAAGGGATGTTTCCTGGAGTGAAGGTAAGATTGATGCACATGATGCTGCACTGTTCCTCAGAGCTGCTGAAAAATTACTAGTAGCTAACTTGATGCCTAGCACACTTGACAGACAGCTATGGACCAAGCCGCTTACAAAATTGGTTTATTATGTTGTTGAAGGGAGAAATATTGACTTTCGTGGCCTCAATATCCTTCAGATGATAAGTGTCAGACAGATTTCAAGAAAGACTCCTGGATGTCCTTGTCTTATTTCAAGGATCTGTAGTTAATTTCGCATTGTTTCTGTTGGGACCAATCTCGGAGGTCCAAAAGTATTAACCATGAACAGTATTTCTAAAATTTCCAAAGCTCCTGCACCTTCCAACTCTGAAGTCCTTCATCTCCAGCATGAAAATGAAGTCTTGAAAGAGCAGGTGGACTATGCTCATATAGATTATCTTGAACTCAATAGAGAAGTTTTATGAAATTTCTAGGGATATGAGATGATTAACTAATAATATGTTCTTATTTTTTATGGTTCGATGGACTCTTTGTTATTTACTGGTACCTATTTAATCTCCTAATATTGAACCTAAGTCAATATTTTTTCTTGTAATAACTTTAATGTTTCCTTAGCCTTGAATGATCCTTCTTCTTCAATTAAAGTGCTAAATAAGGAGTACAGATGAGCGATGTCAAAAGTTATCTATTTTATATGTCGATATGCAAGTATTGATACAAAATCGATGAACTTTTGACAAACAAAAGTTAAGCCTATTATGTCATTCATTGATGGAAGATAGGTTAAAATCTTTTGTTTACGAGGATTATGTCTATTGTATGTCATTGTGCAAATAGTGATGGAAAATAGAATGAATCCTTGTCTATGCCGCAGTATTGATATTCCCTGATCCATATTATATGTATATATTGTGTGGCTCCATAAGTCTTCTTGTGTGAGCATTTCCAACTAAACTAATTATAGATTCGTTTGTGGTTATTTTGGTTGTGTATTCCAATTAAATTAATGATGGGTTCTCTTGTGATTAGTTTGATTGAAAATTTTGGATACAAAATCATTTTTGTGGTTTTTGGTGTTCAAAGAAATCCTTATTTTCTCGTAAAAGTAAGGTCTCTCTTGTTGTTCTTTCGAGAATAACATCAAATATGGGAGAGTTCTTTTGAACTTGCGCTTAATTTCCATATCTTTGTGGGGTGTGCAGCTGTGGAATTTTTTAGGGGTTATCTTTTATCTTTATAAACTCCTTGATGAATGCATTTAGCTTCAGCTTTATGATTGCATCTAAACAAAGTTTATATGTTTATTTATTTTGGTCTTGAAGCGTCTCCGTGAAAATTTCATTAGGATCTCGTTTTCGTACCTCTGCCAATTTTATTGACAAAAAGGGGGAGAACTAATATGTAGTTTACACTGCACATAGATGTGGTTTTCGGATCATTATGTAAAGGGGAGTGGTTTTCGTGTTGAGACGATAGTATTGACTAAGGGGGAGTGATACATATCACCATAGTATTGTTTTCAAAGTTGTGATACAATTGAACTTTGATGTTGTGTAATAATACTATGACACTGTATAACAATGATTGAGTGCTTTTGTTTTCTCATTGTTATGGCTACGGATCTTCAATAACTATGATGCTGAACTGAAAATCTATGGAATCATGGGAGTACTTGGAAAAGACGAAGTTTTCAAGTAATGTTGAAGCACCAAGGAGATTAAGCATGTGGACGAGAAGCTACAATGTTTTATCTATTTTGTAATCCATATATATTGATAGTTTTGTCACTAAAATTGACAAAGGGGGAGATTGTTAGAGCATTGCTCGATCGAACTCGCATGCGTTGCTATCTCAAGCATGTTTGTCAATGTTAGTGATCAAAACTAATGTCTTGATTTTTAGTCTACTTATAGCTTAGTCTCGGTCTAGGACAGTTAAGTATAGTTGAGCTCCAAACTCCATGGCGATTATCTTACAAAGACGAAGAACTACTCAAGGAACCAGTGGAACTTCATCCGACTAAAAGGTATGTGGAAAATTGAACTCATCTATCACTCAAAAGTCTACTCTATCTCCTAATCTTGAGACAAAAGTCGTATAAGTATGATAGTTTTCATACATACACATTTTCTATTTCGAGCTGAGTTTACTCGCCTATTTTTTCTCGAAATATGTGTTGGTAAGCTTTCGCTTTAACCATTTTCATCTTTACCCGTGAGGAAAGTCATGATGACGTTTCAACCTTGAAAATAGCTTTGATGACGATAGTCATGAATAACGATTGTTATAACATTATAGAAGAATGTTTCGATGATTGAAATGTAGATTTGAGATTACCACCTATGGATATAAGCATATATAGTATTTTCGCACATTAGTGTATAAATCCATATACCGGAAACCAAGTGCGTGCATGCGGTATTGGTGAAGGAGACAGGTTGGGTACGCGTACTGGCGGAACTTTCCTCCCGGAAAATTATGCTGAGTTTGGACTTTATGAACTCATAAACCAGTCACCTTAGGTACGCGTACTGGCGGAACTTTTCTACCCGAAAAATTCTGCTGAGTTTGGAAACTAAAACCAACTCAAAATTCGGTAGCTAAGGTACGCATACCCAAGCTGGTTATTTCTCAAATCGGTAGTTCATGGACTTAAAATAATAAATTATAAGGAATGCAATCTTTCCAAACCGTGGCTATATTGTTCATGAATTGATTCAAACGAATCAAACCAATTTTGATTCAATTGTGTCTATGCATAAAAACCTAAGCAATTGAACAACTCTTCAACTAGCTCTTTGAGTCATTTGAACTAGTTATGAGAAAGATGAATACGGTTAATATGAAAGTGCTCATATGGCTAACCATTGGTTAACTATTTTTGAACCGACTAAGTGTACACGTTTAGGTACGGTTACTCAAACCTAAATGAAATACATTTCATTTGTGTGTGACAAGCTAAGTTTTGATCTAACGATTGAAAGATATTAGCTTGGTTGAATCAGGTTTTTCATCCAACGGTTAATATTGAATGCTTTTAACCAAGGTAACTTATATTGCAAACCCCGATTTGAAAACTATATAGTGGAACTCTAGTAACTGGAAAAATTAATCCCCACACCTCCTGTGTGAAACTAGTTGGTTTTGCTAGAGTCGTTTCTCCTTTAACCTTAGGTTTTTTCCCGAGACCCTGTAGGTTAACGACTTAAAGACTTCATTGGGATTGTGAAGCCTAAAGAAATTACTTCTCTTGTAGTTGAGCGATCTGATCTTGCCATTTTCTATCGTACGAGTTCAATTGAATAATTGGCTTGAGATTATATCTCTGATGGGGCAAGATAAAAAGAAATCACAAATATCTTCCTCTCATATATTGTGATTCCACAGTATCTTGTTTCGCTACCATACGATTAAGATTATTGCGAGGTGATTGATAATTCTAGGTTGTTCTTCGGGAATATAAATCCGAGTTATCGATTAGTTCTTGTTCACCTTGATTTTTATTAAAAGACGGAACAAACTCATAGGTTTATCTGTGGGAGACAGATTTATCTATTATCGTAGACTTTTCTGTGTGATACATATTTGTTTATTAAATTCCTCAACTTTAGGTCGTAGCAACTCTTGGTTGTGGGTGAGATCATCTAAGGGAATCAAGTGTGTAGTATCCTGCTGGGATTAGAGACATAATGATCGTAATTATACCTTGAATCAGTGTGATATTGATTAGGATTCAAATATAGTCCAGACCGAAGTTAGTTTGTAGTTGGCTAGTGTCTGTAGCGGCTTAATACAGTGTGGTGTTCAATCTGGACTAGGTCCCAAGGTTTTTCTGCATTTGCGGTTTTCTCGTTAACAAAACTTCTGGTGTCTGTGTTATTTCTATTCCACATTATATTTAGTTATATAGTTGAAATATTACAGGTTGTGCGTTGTATCGATCAATTGTGAAATCCAACCTTTGGTTGTTGATTGGAAATTGATTGATCCAAGTGAATATAATCATAAAGTATGCTCTCAAAAAATATTTTAAAACCAAAATATAAATGAAATCGTCGATAAAGAGATTCGGATGACGCATCTACACTTTAGGTGAACACTCGAGGTAGTAAATAAAACGATTATTGGAGAAGCAAAGAGGGTAAAGCGTGAGCATAGATGGACTAGGGAAGTTATCTCAGCGCGCCTACTGTTAGTTAGGCCGATATAAGCATGAAACGCAGACTTGAAAATTGGATATAACTAGTTCTTGTTAGCCAAGTCGTGATAATAGAATTACTAGACAAAGGAAACCGACGACGATCCCCTTGAGTGAGAATGCAGAGCACAGTTCAAAGTAAATGCAGAACACAGTTCAAAGTATCACTGTTGCCATGTTGCATAAAAAATCACTACTACCAACCTTTTGTAAATTACTCAATCATCTACATAGTCGTCTAACAACCGATATCAACTCATGTCCATAGTCTAAACTTGCCTTCATTTAACTTTTTCTAAGTTAGGCGCTCATAGGCTCATAATATACATCGCTTACCACACAGGCTCAGATGACATACATCGGCTATTCAACCCTTCGAATGCCTCCTGAAATTCAAAAAAATATGGAGCGGGGAAGGAAGAGAAGAAAAAATTAACATCATAAAAATATGATCATGATTTAATAAGATATTGTTGAATATTATGAATGCACAACCTAAAATGAAAAATAATATCCGCGTTATATAACTTCTAAAAAAAATAGGGGGAAGGGCATACAGCTTATTGTATACCCCTTTATTGACATCATCTATCTTAAGAAGCCAAGCATGCTCTTTCTCTAGCTCCGCAATCTCTTTTGAAAGAAAGGTACATGCACAATTTCTTGACCTGATAAGACTCAACAAAGCCTTTGACCTGTGAATGAGACATCCAAGCAACGCAACCATCTGCTGCATCAGCAACATCCACCATGCATGGATAGTAAAACTTAGGTTCCTCTGAATGATCAAGGAGAACAAAGTCATCATTGATTTCACAAGTAACCTTCTCCGCGAACTTGGATCGCTTACTATCGATGGCACTCTTTCGCTCCGCTTACTCATAACCTTCTTGATTATTTCCCCCACCATTACCATCCCTTATTCTTGAATCTCTAATGAAAAATCAACCATTATGTAGCAGCATAGTTTGTACGCGCCCATAACGAACGAGGATGATAGTTATATTTGATTGATTAACAGTGGCCTAACCATGATGCAGAGAGCGGGTGATATAAATAAAATTTAATGTATTGTTTTAAAGCGCGAGGCACTCAAAAGGTGCCTTAACATGGCCTAAAGTGTGGAGGTTCATAACACGCGAGAAATACAAAATTATGCTAGCATGAGAAAGACGAGCTTAAAAGCTAAGGTAGTTCTAAAGAATATAAATAATTGACATTGTAACCAGCGTATCACTTTGAAATGCGAGGCGCTAAAGAAGCGCCTTAATGTATCCTAAAAAGACAGGAGTTGATCTCTAAGCCGATCTTAAAATTTATTGCTCATGAAAACGATACTAATCACAAACAAACCTGCAGCGCAATCAACCTTACCATTTGAGACCATGAAACATACATATACGCGCACCTATTCTCTATAAGATTGCATATCCACTTGAGCTAGCCGATCGATATGTAACTAAAACCACTCTTTGTAAGCCTCCTCGTCATACACCGTGACTCTCATATATTTGCGCCTTCATGTGGAATATCCATATATGCGAGTATATAAAACATAATTTATTTGTCATGACTCAAAACTCACTCACTTTAACACACATATACTACGTTATAGTAATGTCAACAATACCACCATTTCTCGCCTTTTTCACACACTATGCTAAAAATACCCTGTGCACACTAGGATCAAGACAAGAAACCCACATGTGACCTATAGTAAGATTATCGCGATTGGACACTATCAATATTGGATCAGATGCTAGCCCTGGGGACTCAATATCATGAATCTAGATCATTCATCATGTTTTACTAACTTGCATAAACCTTGCCGATTCATACCTAAACGAGTTACATGTTTCAAGCGATACTTTATCAACTGATATGAATGTTGATGAGACTACGCCTCTTCAACAGTCAGGGGACTAATGTTGATACATGAAAATAATTATCCTTGAAAAGAGGGATCCCCTTGACCTTTTAGGAGTTCTGAAAATACGAGGGTACCCAAATATACCTCAATATAAAACTTTTCCACCTATAAGTCCTTTTCCGAAAGTGATTGTCTATGGACTGAGTCAAGACAATACAACTAATCGGTTCACACTTCGTGTGATCGTCTATGTATACAAGATCGAGACAATACAACAACGAAGTATGTTTACTTGATAATAGTTTCGGACTTAAATAAACTCTAGGGATTGTATATCAAGTAAAATAGGAATTAATGTTTGTGTATTTTACTTCTAATTATAATAAAACAATTATAATTGCAGAAATAAAAAAGTAAAAGACACAGCAAGATTTTGTTAACGAGGAAACCGCAAATGCAGAAAAACCCCGGGACCTAGTCCAGAATTGAATACTCTCAAAATTAAGCCGCTATACAAAATCAAACCAACTTCGTATAGTTGAGACCAATCAACTAAACCTATAGTTCACCTAGTTCCCTCAGTATTCCCACGCCTCCAACTTGTAATAAGTCACGTACTTGGAACAATTCCTTTGGTTTGTATTCCAAACAATAAAGGAATAACAAATCTGTTCGGTAACAACTCTTTTCAAACAATGTGATATGAGTTTGACAAAGGCTCTTCCGTTTAACCAATAAACTCATTTTTCGGTTCCTTAGATCAATCTCTCAATAACTGCCGAAGTAATTGTTAGACTATGCAATCAATACTATTAATCACAAAGAAGTGTATTGATGTCGATCTACTCAACTAATCAATCCAATCTATCACAAAGATAAACCGATTATAGTTGGATCCCTTTCCAGTCGAAACAAGTATTGTGCACACCAAATATTATGAACCCAAAAAGTTTTCTTGTCTTCAAATCTTCTTTAATCTTCAATCAGCACCTGCACACAATCAACTTTAATGTCTTGTGATCAATCACACACAGAACGGAGCCTATTAATGTTGGATTATCACAAGATGTCTTTAGATCTACAAACAGTCTAAAGATCCCCGTCGAAACTTCGATCTAGCTTGAGTGAATCTTATATCAGAAGAGAAGATTCTCAAGAATAAACAAACTAGGTGCAATCAAACTTCAACAACCGTTAGTCAATCAAATTAATCGAAAACTAATAATAAACCACAATTATCTAGTTTCCCACCAACAGAACTAATAGAGCTTCTCAATCCCAAAGAAGTCTTTAAACCGAGCGACCGTAAGAGATTTCGCCTAATTAGGTTACTTTCCTCTCTGAATAGGAGGCTCCACCAGTAACAACACAACTAGGTAGTTTTGTTGGCTCTGAGGATTAGTTTGCTCGATATGCAAACTTCAATATTTATAGACAAGGAAGTTTGGACACCAAGGAATTTCCAAAACCGGATATTCTCAAAGATATGCAATAAACATAAAATCGGTTTTCATAACTCCTGGAAATGCACTGTCCAAATATTGACCAAAATCCCAATAAAAAAATGTATAATCAGTAAATGCACATTACTAATTATTATTTTCTAAATATATGCATTTATTTGCTGGAAAATAGATAACATATAAAAACTATGAAACCTTAAATAAAAGATTCTCCTTTAGCTATTAAGGAATATCTTTGAACAATTAATGATAAGAGTTACTGCACATGTTCAAATATGTCGACATCATCACTTTGCAAGTCCTTTTTTATACTTACAATCTTGTAAAAGATTTGCCACACTTCCAAACAAGTTTAGAAATGGTTTGTCTAAATTTCAAGAACTATGTGATTGGTTATCCTATCAAATCACCTATCATGGGTTTCACGGTTCTACCAAAACAAGTTCGGTTCTACCTCCATGTGAGTACTGTGCATAGTCATGATAGTTACCAAAATTCAGTTGACTAGGTACTAGGATCGATTCCCCACAACTTATGGTAACTACCTGTATTCGGTTGCATATGTCCATAGGATCAGTTCCCCAAAAACTACAAACTTGTTGCACATGTTCATAGGATCGGTGCCCCCATCTACTAAAAACGTGTTGTACCTCTTACAAGGATCGATTCCCTTATGTAAACTTGTTGCGCCTCTTACTATGATCGGTTCCCCAATGACTAGATAAAATTTATTATTTACAAGGCATCGATCATACCATCTTGAGTGATTATTTAAGATCGGTTTCACTGATAAAAGTCATACCAATACATAAGTCAGGCCTTGTGAATAGTTTTACCAAGATACATAAACAAGTTTGTGAGAGGTTACACTAAACACACATATTGGTAATTCAAAAAAGATTTGTAATGAATAACAATACCAATAAGCCTAGCGATTTCCCTTTCGATTCACAAAACAATTTTATGAACTTTCTTCCTTTAAACAAATGTAAAACATTGTTTCCTAGGATGAAATCTTCACTCATACCCATACATAATCACAATAGAATTCATATGATCATGTCGATGTATTATATACAAAGTTTAATGGTTAAGAAATAAACCTCGTATTGTATTCCTTAATACTATGTCTAACTAGAGTATTATACACAGCTTCGCAGTTATGTATACAATATGCATGACTTGAAAGATACGTTAGGGAATGAAACCGTTCAAGTCAAATATTACTAACCTCAAGAGGAAGGATGATGTTGTCGTTCTAGCTCCATACTTATTCACATTCTTCAAGTCTTCATGTAATACTTGTAAGTCTCATATCATAACACTTTCAAGCTAACATATACGAAGTTAACTCTAGTATATAATCAAGCGACTCTTTAAATGAGTTTTGATTCACTAAAATATGACAACAAAACTTGACATACCAACGCTTGGTGGGTTCAACCAAGCTATGCTCTAACAAGTTCCTCTTAAGAGATGAATACTTGGGGACTAGGCCCAATCCATAGGGTAATGGATGATCCTTTCCCAAGAAGGGAAAAAGTGGAAGAGTTGTGAAAAATCGGGGGTCTAACAACCACACCCACTATTTCGATTAGCAATCTGTATGGACAACTCCGAGTTAATTTCTAGAGAATCAAATAGACAGTTAGACTCAATCAATAAAAAATATCTCAAGGAGTTTATTATATCTATCTCTCAATTAGATTTACTCAAGCAAATACAATCTGCGAGCCTTAATAAAAGAGAGATAACTTGGATGGTAACAAAGACCAATATCCAAATGTCAATCAATTTAAATCAACAACCAATAAGGTCGGATATTCTAATTGATTGAACAACGCATAACCTGTATTATTTCAATTATATAAAAAAATATAATGCGGAAGAGAAATAACACATACACCAGAGTTTTGTTAACGAGGAAACTGCAAATGCAGAAAGACCCCGGGACCTAGTCCAGACTAAACATACACTGTATTAAGCCGCTACAGACACTAGCCTACTCCAAATTAACTTCGGTCTGGACTATAGTTGAACCCCAACCAATCTCACACTGATCAAAGGTACAGTTATGCTCCTACGCCTATGATCCCAGCAGGATAATGCGCACTTGATTCCCTTAGATGATCTCACCCACAACCAAGAGTTGCTACGACCTAAAGTCGAAGACTTTAATAAACAAATCTGTCTCACACAGAAAAGTCTACAAGATAGATAAATTCGTCTCCCACGAATAAACCTATGAGTTTTGTTCTGTCTTTTGATAAATCAAGGTGAACATGAACCAATAAATAAAACCAGACTTATATTCTCGAAGAACAACTCAGTTTTATCAATCACCTCACAATAGTCTTAATCGACGCAGCTGTTGATGGTGGATTTTCATTTAAGGGTAAAATTATAAAACCTAAAAATTATGCGCTAACATCTTGTAAAAGATAAGGCCATTAATAGGTGATGGATACTTCTTCACTTTACTAATTCACCAAGAATGGAGCATGTGGAAACAATCCCATTCTGTGAATAAAATACACGAAATTCATCCAGGTTGGAGCATGTAGCAACAATCCCATATACCTTGTGAATTTACAACATTATTAATTAATGCGCAACCAGCCTTGTATTTTCTGTACTCATTATCAGTGCGGCATGATGACTGAGTGTTGCTCTAAGCAGAGCAACACGAATCTCCAAGCATTATAATGAAACATGTACGAAATACCCGTGCAGGCTGCAACTCTCGGTGTGTTATACTAGCCCGATTGAGCCACTCTCGGTATGTTATACTAGCCCGATTGAGCGTCCGGACTGACCGTATCAGTCTGGATATGATCACGACCATCCAAATCCACCAGCATGATTGGATGGCCCAGGTCGATTCCATAACCCCCAAGTAGGTATGGAATATCCGCTGCCGAACCAATGCGGTCCCCGCATGGTCTGCCTCACCAAAAGATTGGCATAGCTTTCCAAAACGTCCAAACCATAGCAGTATGAACTGAAAACCCTAAATTAGTGTGTCGCAAAACAGTCTCAACCATCCATCTTCGCAGGTATAGATGGATGGTGTAGATGTAGATTCAGAGGGCCCAGAGCATGTCAAAACAACCACCGTGGGACCATCTGCATACCTGACTGATCGGACAGGACCAACTATAGTTGGTCACCTCGATTCGAATGCCCAAAACTGGGTGTGACACACGGTCGGCAATACCCTAACTAGGGTTTGTCTTGCGATCACGAACGTCCATCTTCTCTGGAGCGGATGGAGGGTCCCGAAATAGGCTAAGCAGGTCCGGTAAGTATCAACATGATCACTGCGGGCCCACCTATCTCCACACCTTACCGCCCAAGACCGAACTTTGCTATATGTCTCGATTCGCGTGCCCAGAACAAGTGTGGTCGCACCTCCCAAGATGCAAACTAATCTTGACCACTCGATTTCACCGGAAAAATTGAGTGGCTTAGATCATGTTTCTATGGGATGTCAGGGTATGGACGTGAACTCCATCCTACCACCTACATGCTGGGTCAATCTACCAGGACCGACCAAGCCTGGTCGTCTTGGAACGTGCACATGAAGATAGCATGAGGAGCGGCTTTTGCGGCACCAGTTTTCTGTCGCAAATTGATCTCAACCACACAACTTTGCAGAACGAATTGAGTGGCCCAGATCACACTTTCGTGAGACAATGAGGTATGGGCGCCTACACTGTCATGTCATCTACATGCATGCACGATCGGCCTGGCCAAAGTTATGTCCCAAGCTTGGATTCAACCAAGATGAAAAGTGATGCTTGCGCACCTTTTCATAAACCCTAATTCCATCAACGGTCGCAGTTGAGTGTTTCAAAGATCATCTCATCCGTCCAACTTCACCGGCTTGGCTGTACAGCCCTGGTCAGGATTTAATTGGTCAGTGCGGAGTCATGGTGATCACCATCCGTCACTCTACCACACCATGTGGTCGGTCAAGGGAGGGTTTGCATGCGCAACTTCCAAACCATCTCATGAAATAGGCTGGATATGAGGTTTTGAGACGCTCAAACAGCGATGCTTCATACATGCTGAATATACTCGATGCGGTACCTGCATAGTATACACGCGATACTTCACAAGTATCGACTTTCTGAATAACGCAGTTATTCAATCTAGCATTACATGCTATTTTCTGTGGGGTCCCATGATCCACACGTTCAAGATATCAATCATGTCACAAACTGGGGGATACATACTGGGATATTGGTCTGGCGGTTTACAACGTGCAGCGCACAATGCGCCATCACAAGAACGTGTCAGGAAGTCATGGACGATTAGTGATGATGGGAGAAGTGGTCAAGCCTGGTCGTGTGACACCAACACACTACTCCACTTTCTCCACTTCTCATGAGATACGAAGGTTAGGCTAAAAGACTTGTATAAATAGGTTCTCCGCCATATTTTTCAAAAAGGAACAGAACAAGACGAGATAACAGAGGCAAGTGTTGATACAATCGTATCCAAACACCGGAACTGATAGCTTACATCCTGCAAGGCAGTTCATCTTTCTGATACAAGTCATACATAGCCAACACCTTTACAATCTCAACACCTTCTTCGCTTCCCTCCCTAAGATCAACCCCATCTCCTTCACTTTGTGACCGAAACAAGTCTGGAACGACCATTTCATGGTTTAGGCCGGACTTGCACATATTGATCTCTCGAATCTACAAGCACTTACTGCGCAGTGCATTTGTTTAAGGTTTAGATTCATTCCTCATCCACACACCCCAAATTACCAAAATTGGCAGGAATAGTTTTCACCCATAAACAACAGCGAAAAAAGATATTATGTAATCACAAACGATGAGATGAAGATGTTTGTGATTACTTTTATATCTTTCCTATCGGAGATAGAAATCTCCAGTCAATTATTACAATTGTACTCATACGATAGAAACAGCAAGATCAGATCACACAACTATGATAAAAGTAGTATCGGTCTGGCTTCACAATCCCAATGAAGTCTTTAAGTCGTTAACCTGGTTTTAGAAGAAGAAAACCAAAGGTTAAAGGAGAATTAACTCTAGCTTAGCACAACTAGTATCACATAGAATGTGTGGGGATTAGGTTTCCTAGTTGCTAGAGTTCTCCCTTATATAGTCTTCAAATCAGGGTTTGCAATCAATATTAGCTTGGTAAAAAAGCATTCAATATTCACCGTTAGATGAAAACCTGATTAGATTCAAGCTAATATTTATCAACCATTAGATCGAAAACTTAGCTTGTCATACCCACATGTACTAGAAAATTTTAGGTTCCTGTAACCATACCCAAACTTGTACATTAGTTGGTTCAATACTAGTTAACCAAATGGTTAGCCAAATGATAACTTTCATATAAACCATATTGTTCTTCACCATAACTAGTCCAAATGACTCAAATGAACTAGTTAGAGAGTTGTTCAATTGCTTAGATCTTTATGTACTACACAAGACACAATCGAAGCAAAAACGATGTGATTCACTCGAATCGATTCATGAACTATAAAGCCACAGTTTGCAATAGCATTCCTTAGTTTATTATGATAAGTTCACAAACATAGTTTTTAGACATAACCTAATCAAGTTCGCGGACTTAAGTTCCTGGATGGAGTTCAAAAACTCCAGCAGAAATTCTCGGGTTCGAGAACAATGCCAGTTTGCGGACTGGGTTCGCAGACTGAGCTTATATGCTGAGTTCGCGGACTGATCTCACACACTACTCCGGTTTCACCTGATCAACAAAGTTCGCAAACTTCGGTTCAAGCAATAAGGACTTATACATATATGTGTTACCACAACAATGCTTATATCCTCCAATGGTTATATTGTCTAAACTCTTATTTCAATCATTGAAACATTCTCAGAGGACGTTATATAGTTGTAATTCACAAACTATTTCTCGTCAGAGCGATTTCCAAAATGATTGAAACATAACATGACTTTCGTCACTAGGTAAAGATGAACTTGGATAAAGCGAAAGCTTTTCCAACATATATTTCGAGAAATAGATAAGCGAGATATACTCAGCTCGAAATATCATATGTGTATAATCTTAGTATATATAGTAATACGACTTCTATCTCAAGATAAGAGATAGAGTAGATAGACTTTTGAGTGATAATGTTGATGGTGGATTTTCAACAAGGGTCAAATCCGTAAAATCATGATACTGCATGCTTCTGATACGGCTTCAGGCAGGTGTCGATCCATATTTTACGAAGCCATGATGAACGTGTCTTTCGAAAGGCCTCCACTAGCTGAGCGTTCGATCCCTTGCATTTCATCATGCACTCTATGTAGAATAATAGAATTTGGCAGTCCTCCTGCATAATTGTTTGTTGTGAGGGGCTTAATGCCTTTAGGACGTCGGTGATACTCACTGTTCCCTGACTACATGATATCAAACCTATTACTCTGCATAGAAGAACAATTGGGCGGTTCTCAGTAAGATTGAGAGCAACAACGCCTTTAGTACAGTGATACTCACTGATCCTGACTATGTAGAGTAACCGTGTATAGACTCGGGCATTCTCGTAAGATTTGAGAACGCCTTCAGGACTAGCCGTCTCCTGACTATGCACATAGATTAATTCTGTTGTGACATTCACCACCGAATTCCCAGAATAATCTATTATTGCTCCGATTACATGGTCGAATCCACGGATGGATCCTATGGAATGGAAATAATAATTGCTCAGATTCCATGGTCGAATCCACGGCCTGATTTCATGGAATGGCAGTAACAATTGCACTGATTCTATTATCGAATCTACGACTTGATCTCATGGAATGGCAATAACAATTTATATTATCTCATTACTCCGATTTCATGATCGAATTCACTGCTAATCTCAAGAAATGGTAATAGATAATTTTATTACTCCGATTTTATGGTCGAATCCACGATCCCATGGAATGGTAATGCATGTTTTATTATTCCGAGTTCATGGTCGAATCCACAGCTGATCATGTGAATTGATAATAAATAACTACTTATTTTATTGTTAAGTTCATGAATTATTCTACACTGAATTTCATGAATTAGCAATAAATATTCAACCACCAGGCATCTAGACCATCCCTGAGTAACCCCCACGAAAAATGGTGTAAGTGTATTCGACAATGATGCACGACTGAGCACCCGGATGCACGAACAAACATCCAAAAATATGAACAAATGAGGAATCCTACGCAAAACAGGAGAAAACAACAAATAATAATAAAATAATAGGAGGCGCCCATGGGACGGGCCCACGGGCCAGCCGGCCATGCCGTAGCCATGGCCGATCCCATGCCTCCTCCGTTATTTTTCCCCTATTTTTTTGTTACTTTCATGAACTCATGAAAAACTCCTTCAATTTAGCAACTTTCCTTGTTTGTGCAAAACTCATGAATTCTCCATAACTTCATGGATTCATGAAAAAATTATAAAATAAGGAAAGGTGCGCAGGACCGGGCAACATGACCGGCCGGTCATGCCCAAGCCGTGTCCGGTCCCACACCTTATAATCCTTAGCCTATTATAATAGTCATTCCCAATTTCATGAAACTCCTCAGTTTCAAGAAAAAATCATGGATTCTCCATAACTTCACGAATTCATGAAATAATAATAATAATATTATAAAATAGGAAAGGTATGCGGGACCAGGCAGCCTAGCCGGCCAGCCATGCCCAAGCCGTGGCCGGTCCCATACCTTGCAATCCCTAGCTTTTTATAATTATTGTTATTCCCTAAACTCACGAAACTCCTCTGTTTCAACAAAAACTCACGGATTCTCCATAACTTCACGGATCCATGAAATAATATTATTATAAAATACGGAATACTGTGCGGGACCGGGCAACATGGTCGTCCGGCCATGCCCTAGCCGTGTCCGGTCCCACACCCTGCAATCCATAGCCTTTTATAATTATTATTTCTCTCGAATTCATGAAACTCTTTGGTTTGAGCAAAAATCATGATTTCTTCATAATTTCTCAAATTTTGCTCAAATCATGAAATTCAAGAGCCAACATGGTCACGTGACCGGATAGCTTCTCACGGCGAATTTAGATGTTAAAATACTCTTATTTTAATATTTACAAAATATTGATCAATTGAGCATACATGCTCATTCCAACAAAATCGAGAATTTTAGTCAAGACGAAACTCTTCTGAAATTTCACAATGTTGCTCGAACGCACATCAGAAAATACATAAACTCTCAGTACGGAGATACGTACACCATGGAAACACGCACATGCCCTAATGAACTACCAGGGTTATTCCTAGGGCTTTCACAAAGCCGATCCCACATGTTTTCATAATTCTGACCTAATTTGCTCAATTGCTCATATCAAAGTCTCTCCAACCAACCTGGGATCGCTCAAACGGATAACATCTAGTCCCGTGACCACCAAGAGACGGTCTCATGATCTCTTGGTCGGTCCCCCATCTTTCACACTTAGGTTTTTGCCTAATGTTGAACCCAACAGTAATTCAATAAATAATGAAACCGGCACTTAATCATCATTATTTCACCAAATCTCCAACTGAGAACCCTGGTATATGCTCACTCGAGCATTGGACACCACATGGACGCCCATCATCCCATGTGGTCGGTTCCTCTATCACTCATGACCTATTTTCAGTAATTCGTCAATTGTTGAACAATTGCTCAAAAATTAGGGTTTCGAACAAACGCTTCACGGAATCATCATTCTGAGCAAGTTCAAACACCAAATGAATTTATGTTGATCCACGTGGATTAATTATATAATATTTGGTAATCTACCAATATTTTAATATTTTATTGGGTTACGCTACCAATAAATATTTCGTCGAATTGAGCAATACTTTCTCAATTGCGCGTCAAATTATTAACATTCATTTAATTTGTTGAATTGGGCAATACTTGCTCAATTGCACGTAAAATTCTTAATATTCAGTAATTCGTCGAATTGAGGAATACTTGCTCAATTGCTCGAATATTGATCCCAACTGTCAATATTCAGTAACTTATCAGTCATTCATCGAATAGAGCAATACTTGCTCAGTTGCTCGAATAATCCACATATATTCAGTAACTCATCAATATTCAACAACTTGTTGAATTTACAACATTTGCTCGGACGAGCAACATTAATGTTCATGAATCACTAAGCATTTGTCAAACATGCTCGATTCAGCAAAACTCAGGCTCGTTGCCTAATCAGTCAATAACTGACAAACTAAATACACGTCTGTCATGCCAAGAAATGTGCGTAAGTTATGTCAACGGTTGAAGGAGTTAACAAAGTAGTGGGTGCACGATCTGTTAATTCTCCACACGACATGAAACTGACTTTACCACGATCTTTTACCGGCCCACTCTTCCACTCATGAAACCGTCACACTTACATGGATCAAGGTGTTCACAACTCTACAATATAAACAAGTCTCTGAATCCATGATTGAGGACAACGAAAAACAAACGATCATTAACGTTTTCAGTCTACACAGAATTTCTCGAGTAACTACTCTCAAGAATTCATCAATCCATCAGAACTTATTCAAACTCAATAGTTCACCAATTATTGCAGAAACCTTCAACACACCACAATCCTTGATCACCATTGATCCCACACAATTCTCAGCTTCCCTCCTATAGATAACCCATCTCCCTCTTTGCGACCGAATTGACTCCGGAACGGCCATTGTTTTGGTTTAGGCCGGAGTCCTACAGATTGATCTCTCGAATATAAGCACTCCCTTTTGGTAGGCTCGGAAAGATACCTACTATTGTGTATACTGCAAGTGCACAGTGTCGACAAGCAACACAGGGCAAGCACAGGTCGAACCACAGAGACTTGGAGAGTGTAGAAGTTGATTCTAAATCCTGATTCAGAGAGTAACCAAAAGGGGTTTGTTTTTGTCGATACGACGATATGATTTTCAAGTGACTGAAATAATAAAAGTAAAAGATGCAAATAGCAAGATATGTAAACAATGATAATATGGATACTAGGGTATTCAAATCCACCAATAACCTATGATATGCATTCAACTTGTAATATTATTCTTGTCCTTATAGTAGATTCAAGTCTACCGTATAACTAAGGTATTTCTCCAATGGATAATTTAATCACAACTAAAGTATTTCTCCAAAGCATTAATTGTCTAATTAAGCACAACTAATCTAAAGATCAATATTTGGTTAAGCATGAGTTGTAGCATAATCAACATAGAGATATTCTAACTACAATGGATACATGGCATACATTGTGAGAGCAAGATGTTGACAAACTTGGATTAAATTATATCTTTAAACAATTCTAAACTTTCAAGAACAAGATACAAGATATGAATACATACCAATGAGATTAGGGCTTCATCTAAACCCTAGTAAATGAAACTAGAACATGAAGAACATTACAACAAAACTTAAATTTGATAAACTAACATGAACAAGCTATTCTTGGATGGTTTTTCAACACAACAACCCTCTCTATTTATACACAAAATTCCCTCAAGCACTTGGATCCGAATTTTGGCACTCATCCACTCAACAAAACATGTTTTCTTAATTGATGGAATATATTTGGTTGTGGGAAACAAATTGGGAGTGATTGAGTGAGAGAATGGGGGTGAGGTGGATGTTTTGGAAAGAATCCAATGGGGGTGAGGTGGATGTTTTGGAAAGAATCCAATGGGGTGAGGTGGATGTTTTGGAAAGAATCCAATGGGGGTGAGGTGGAAATGGATTTGGGTCTTGGGTTTTGGATCATGGGTTTTGGATCATGAGTTGTTTAATCCCATGAATTTGTAAACAAGTTGCCACTGATGCGCGAGCGGGTTGCAACGCTTCCAACTTTCTTCTCTTTTGTCTTCTCAATTCTTCCAAGCTTTATTTAGTACTTAAAAACACAAAATTAATTAATACAAATATTTATTCTTGAAAATGGTAAAAATGCCGAATTTGGGATAATATATGACTTTGAAGCGCGAAAGATGAGTTAAGTGCCAATGAAAAGGTGTATGAATATGCAATATTTGGCACTCATCAAATACCCCCAAACCTGAATTTTACTTGTCCTCAAGTGAAACAGAAATCCAGAAATCCTAACTATACCACTGTCGCTGGTCTCTCGAATGCATTTAGCGTATGCACTAAGCCTTTAAACCCCTAGGTGTCCCTAGTGGACGAGTTGTAGTCTCGTGAGGGCCTACCAAAGAAGTACCCACAAACCCTTCTCCAATATCAGAGCATCCATAGAAATGTCTTTGTCTTCGGTCTTCAACTGTAGATGATGAACTTAGGAATTTCGTAGAACCTTGATAATTTGTAACCATTTTTTTTTAAGACCCGCTACACAGCTGATCATCATATTTTTTTAGTGACCCGCTACACAGCTGATCATCGAGATACCAAACACAAGACCCGCGCTACACAGCTGGTCATCATACAAAAATTTGATTTTTGATTTATTTATTTTTTAATAAAAGACTAAAAAATCTATATGCAAAACACTACAAAAAAATCCTACAAAAGACCCGCTACACAGCTGGTCATAGAAAAGAAGAAAAAAAATGCAAAAGACTACAAAGGATCCTACAAAAGACCCGCTACACAGCT
This sequence comes from Papaver bracteatum, assembly GCA_023529315.1. Taxonomy (NCBI): domain Eukaryota; kingdom Viridiplantae; phylum Streptophyta; class Magnoliopsida; order Ranunculales; family Papaveraceae; genus Papaver; species Papaver bracteatum. The sequence continues at coordinate 2,872,118 of JAJJWX010000136.1, forward strand.
GGTCATAAAAAAAATGCAAAAGACTACAAAGGAAAAAAAAAACATACAAAAGACCCGCTCCACAGCTGGTCATCCTAAAAACAACAACAAATAAAATGCAAAAGACTAAAAAAAAAATCCTACAAAAGACCCGCTACACAGCTGGTCATCAGAAAATTTTTGATTTTTGATTTTTTTTTTTTTTAATAAAAGACTAATTTGATTTTTTTTAATAAAAGACTAAAAACTCTATATGCAAAACACACCCCCAAACCTAAATCTAACATTGTCCTCAATGTTTCAAAAGATGATAAGAACACATATCAAGAGAACAAGGTAGAGAAGATTTAAAGGAAAGAGATTACCCGATGCAGAAAGGGTGGTGCTAACCATAATTGAATGAATGCTTTGAAAGCAAATAATATGAGCGCAAGACAAAAAGTTTGGTTAGCACACAAATATATCAACAAGATTTAAAATTTTACCTACTAGATTATACAATGATGACTCACCATGTACCAACAATCTAAAAAGTTGAGGATCAACCCAAAAGACGTAGTGCGGAAACATCAACAGCCTTACACAATTATAACAGGACAGCAATGCAAGTGAGACTGCATATGTGAATGAGTTACCCCCAAACCTAGATTTTTCAATAGATATATTTTTGGGTACAAAATCTAACAATTTCAGGGGTGCACCATGCACAAGATCTAGTTCAAAGTGGATTTTGTCAGGGATGGATGGAGAGACATGAGTGAACTCTAATTGTGGCTCATCAAAGGTATTATATTTAACTGCAAAATAGTCCAAGAGGACTTGAGAGGCACACAGTTCCAATCCTAGATTAGGTACTCTTAGAAAAGTAGGTTTAACAATAACTTTACAAACCAAATCTAGGTTGGGTGCAAGATTACCAGTTTGTGACATGGGCAGGGAGGTAGGCACATCATTATTAGGCACATCTATAACTCCTAAATCATTTGCCAGTGTCGCAGCATGCTCACATTCATAGAACAATCCATCAAGACCCAAATAAGTATCATGCTCATCCAAAGTTTTATTCTCATGCATAGACAAATCCAAAGAGACATCACAATGTTGTGACCTAGGTAGAGAATCAGACACGTCAATTATATTTTGATGCATAAGATCATTAGTGTCGACAGGAGATTCAAAATTACCTATGTCAGACACAAGTACAACATCATGTTCATGCTCATAAAACAAATCAATAAGCCCCAGTTCACAATCATCCCCTAGAACTTCAGTTTCATGCATAGGAATATCACAAGAAACTTCACATTGTGACTTAGGCAGAGAATCTGACACATTAAAGTTATTTCCATGCATAGTTTCATTGGTGTCTACAGAAGATTCAACATTTTCTAAGTCACAAACAATTTGTGTAGCATGCTCTCTTTCACAGGATAACTGCACAGGCTCAAGATTAGTAACCACATCACATGTATATGGAACATTAGAAGAAACATCATTCATTAAGGTCGAGGCAGAGAAGCCTAATGTCTCTGAACTCAAAGGTTCGACAATATTTTCAGTAAAAACATATTCTTCTAACATAACATCATCATCATCACATAAATGCATTTCCTTATTTAAAATCGTAGTATTTCTAGTCCCTTCATTTAAAACAGGTTCATATGCAATATCAGCTACACAAGTAAGACTAGGCATACTATTTTCACATTTTATTTCATTAGGACAAACAAATATTTCATCCTGAAATTCCTCCTTTCCTACATTTTGTAAATGAATCAAATTCATTTTTAATAATGCATTAAGTTGTTCAATGGAATGAGAGTCTTCAATGAAGAGAGGAAATTCATAATTAATGCTATATGGTTTATCATGCAATACACTCCTAGCATTATTTTGTTCGATGAGTTCGATATTTTCCTCCACATATTGAGAAGTACAAAATTGTTGAACTTCCCACTGTGGTGGATGATACATGTGTGCGTGGTCATTAGGGTCTATAAAATACTGATTGCAACCTTCGAAAGGTTGATTATGGTCCCAATGACTATCAGCTTTGTAATCTGTTGGCATTTCATATTTTGGATTTTCATGATATTCTCTAGATTGCCTAAAATCATGCAAAATATAGCAATTCTCAGCAGGATGGCCTAAGCCTCCACATAAGGTACAAGCATAGATTTCAGATTGCCTAGAAGAATTATATGCGACAGATTCATGCATTTGCATTTCTAAAGCTGCAGTTCCAGCTTCTAACTGGTCCAAAAGTGATGATTGTGAGAGTTGGGCACTGTAAAGATGTTCATTTTCCCTGTGGTGGATGATACATGTGTGAGTAGTTACTAGGGTTCATGTATTGATGCTCGGGTCTGTGAAAATTTCCATAATAATCCCTATAACTAGTGACATCATGGTCTGTTGGAGTTTCATAATGTGAAGCATGCCCGTAAGCAAGCTCTCGATGGATTTGTTTCCATCCCCACCTGCAGACCAGAATCCTGACATGATCTCTAACTAGCACTAGGCTTGTTGCAGAGATTGGGATGTACACACTGAAAACAGACCAATTTTTTTTTTTTCATTATTGTTTTTTTTTTTTTTTTTTTTTTTTCAAGCCCGTTCTCTAATTACCTCGGGCATACATTAGAAAAACAAAATAAAAGAAGAAAAATCATAAACAGAAGGGAAGTTTTATGCAATCGCAAACAAGGCTGACTCTACCACAGAAAACCTACTGATTTCTAGCAAACAAAAAGCATGATGGTTCCACTTAGATTGTTTTCTAGACCAGCTTCTAATCCTTCGAAATGGAATTCGTTACAATCTGAGCAAACTCCTCTGGAATCAATCCGAGTTTAAGTAAATTGAATAGAGGCGAGGAAGCTGCAGGAGCTTTGATACCCAAGGCCTCACCGCATTCCAAGGCGGCGCAGATCACGCATTCAATTTCTGAAACCGTCATGAACTTCAAGTATGCTTAGAGAGTAACCAATATTTTTCGAACGACTCTCCTACTAAGCTCGTTACCTTATAGGTCTCGTTTTATTTCAAATTTTAATGCTTAGGTTCACGTTAGGTATTGTTTTCCTAAGGCGGGCAAGAAGAGAACGGTGATGAAATCCGAACCCTTATCTTGTATGGCCAGTCCTTGCCCTTTACTAGGAAAATAAAGCAGCCGTATTCAATTCCTCAACATATATGCAAACGAAGGAAATAAGAACTCGCTAACAAGGGATTCGCGAGTGTTTCGACAAACTTACCTCCCGTTCAGACGGGGATGAACCGTTGTTGTCGACTCGGGCCCACGACTCCTATGTCATGAACGAACCCGAGGGGCCGAGGTGATATTGTAATCACCGTCCTTCTCTGCAAAACAGTTGATATTTAATAATACCCTTCTGTAGGGTTTAAAAATAAAAAATAAAAATAGAATGTCCAAGTCCAAAGTCCAAAATAAAGTGCAAAAGAAAAAGAAAATTACAAGAGTAAAGGAATCCTAATACAAACTAAAAATAAATAAAATAAACTCTTTTTTTTTTTTTTTTTTTTTTTTATTAAAATAAAAACTTCTTCCGCTTCCTTTCCTTCGCCTTTACAACAGCTACTCAGGCACCTGTTGAGCTCAAAAGAGGTAGTTAGGGTTTCGAAGTTTTAAAGCAAAAAAAAAAAAAAAAAAAAAAAAAAAAAAAAAAAATAAAATAAAATAAAATAAGTGTAAAATTGACTGTGAATAGTTGCGTTGCTACAGCAACAGTAACAGTGAACTATCGTTGCTACAGTGCCAGTGAACTACCGTTGCTACAGTAACAGTACACAGATGAAAAACACGAAGAACAGACGCTTCAGAACTGTCGTTCTGAAGAACACTAAGAACGACACAGAGAATAACTGTCGTTATTTAACAGTGACACAGTGAATAACTGTTGTTGAAGTGCGACAGTTTTATGCGACTGTTCTTGGCGGGCGTTTTTTTTTTTTTTTTTTTTTTGTGTTCCTGAATACGCTACAGTAACAGTGATTTTGTGTACATGGTTTTATCTACAGTCAAATGCTACAGTTCCAGGAGACAATTTATGAACAGTGACAGGAGATGAAAAATGAACTACACCACTACCGAGTCCCCGGCAACGGCGCCAAAAACTTGGTAGGCTCGGAAAGATACCTACTATTGTGTATACTGCAAGTGCACAGTGTCGACAAGCAACACAGGGCAAGCACAGGTCGAACCACAGAGACTTGGAGAGTGTAGAAGTTGATTCTAAATCCTGATTCAGAGAGTAACCAAAAGGGGTTTGTTTTTGTCGATACGACGATATGATTTTCAAGTGACTGAAATAATAAAAGTAAAAGATGCAAATAGCAAGATATGTAAACAATGATAATATGGATACTAGGGTATTCAAATCCACCAATAACCTATGATATGCATTCAACTTGTAATATTATTCTTGTCCTTATAGTAGATTCAAGTCTACCGTATAACTAAGGTGTTTCTCCAATGGATAATTTAATCACAACTAAAGTATTTCTCCAAAGCATTAATTGTCTAATTAAGCACAACTAATCTAAAGATCAATATTTGGTTAAGCATGAGTTGTAGCATAATCAACATAGAGATATTCTAACTACAATGGATACATGGCATACATTGTGAGAGCAAGATGTTGACAAACTTGGATTAAATTATATCTTTAAACAATTCTAAACTTTCAAGAACAAGATACAAGATATGAATACATACCAATGAGATTAGGGCTTCATCTAAACCCTAGTAAATGAAACTAGAACATGAAGAACATTACAACAAAACTTAAATTTGATAAACTAACATGAACAAGCTATTCTTGGATGGTTTTTCAACACAACAACCCTCTCTATTTATACACAAAATTCCCTCAAGCACTTGGATCCGAATTTTGGCACTCATCCACTCAACAAAACATGTTTTCTTAATTGATGGAATATATTTGGTTGTGGGAAACAAATTGGGAGTGATTGAGTGAGAGAATGGGGGTGAGGTGGATGTTTTGGAAAGAATCCAATGGGGGTGAGGTGGATGTTTTGGAAAGAATCCAATGGGGTGAGGTGGATGTTTTGGAAAGAATCCAATGGGGGTGAGGTGGAAATGGATTTGGGTCTTGGGTTTTGGATCATGGGTTTTGGATCATGAGTTGTTTAATCCCATGAATTTGTAAACAAGTTGCCACTGATGCGCGAGCGGGTTGCAACGCTTCCAACTTTCTTCTCTTTTGTCTTCTCAATTCTTCCAAGCTTTATTTAGTACTTAAAAACACAAAATTAATTAATACAAATATTTATTCTTGAAAATGGTAAAAGTGCCGAATTTGGGATAATACATGACTTTGAAGCGCGAAAGATGAGTTAAGTGCCAATGAAAAGGTGTATGAATATGCAATATTTGGCACTCATCACCTTTGCAGTGCATCTGTGTGGGGTAAAGCAGTTTTCCCAGTTCGAAGAGTCCCAACGACACGCTCGACTCTTCACTTTCCTAAAAAACCATCGAACCGTTTTTCACCATCCACAGATTGGCGACCACAATGGGAGATTAATCTCTCGGTTGCAATCTCAACTTTCATAAAATGGTTGATCTTAGGTCAGGTTCAGTCATAAATCCTAACACAAACAACGCTAGCACTAGCAACAATGGTAGTACTCCAGAAACTACTCCTGCTTCCAATATCGGTGCTGCTGATACCACTTCTCTGCAAACCAACATTGGAGACAATCCTCTCTTCGGAAGGTCTCCCGAAGAAATCAGAATAAACCCACCTACCATAGGTGCTCTCATGAAGGTGCAAGAGACCCTCGCCAAAAATTAGATTCACATGGCCACCACTCAGAAAGAGTTGTGCAATTATCTCAAAACTCTCACTGACAAGATGTCAGAGAAAGCTTAGGAGATAGGAAAAACCAAAGAAACATATCCGGTTGATGATCATGAAGTCACTCCGATCCATGTAGAAGATGATGATGAAGTGCACAAGGCTGCAGATAACCTACCAAAAAAGGAACCTACATGCTTCATCACCCTTGAAGACTTGGAACGCTTTATGGAGGATCGAGGAAAAGACAAGACACCATCGCTTCATCGTCAGCAACATTCATATCCTGCTACTACACAACAAATTCCTCTCCCAAAGGGATACACTTACCCAATGTTCACACTATACAACGGAACAGGGAACGCTCAAGAACACGTCTCTCGATTCCTGGAGGCACTAGGTGAGCATGAACACAATCATGTCATCCGTCTGAAGGAATTCTCTAAATCTCTGACAGGTCGAGCATACACCTGGTATAACAAAATTGCACCTGGGAGCATCACTAGTTGGGGAGAAATGGTTAATTCCTTCTACATGAAATACTTCTTCGTCTCAGAGCATATTACTCTCTCCGACTTAGGAAGAATGTCTCAGAATAGCAATGAACATCCAAACGATTATGTGAAGAGGTTCAGAGTCCAAGCTTTGGATTGTCATGACTCGAATGTCACTGAAAAATAACTGGTGGACTTGTGCATCAACGGAATGATCCCGGTCTACAGAGCCTTGCTGTAACATCTCCAGTTCCAGACTTTCTCAGAGCTTCATGAAGAAGCCAAATGATCAGCGACTACTGCACCTGCTTTACTGGAAAGAACAAAGTCTGCAAGATCGTGGAACCTCGAAGCAGTCGACGCCTAGTCAATAATCAGTATAATCTCCAGCCTTTAACAAATGGTGTTGCTAAAAGGAATGAAAGGAAAGCTGAGACACATCATCAGAGAGCTTCTCCAACATCCCAGGCTCCTCTGAAGGCACAAAGAAAATATAACCAATCCTGAAATGCACAAACCTCGACCCGGCATCAACGAAAGGGGAAATGATCCGATAGACTCAAACTTCTCTCTTCTCATGAAGGAGTGATCGAGTTACTGGAAGTCTATGTTCAAGATGGTGCAATCATATTATCGTTCATCGGGAGACAGCAAACTGAAGAAAAAATGGAGAATCCCTGGTACCGCCTTCATAGGTTCATCGATCATCCAACAAGTAACTGCAATATTTTAAAGCACATCTTCAGATAGATGGTTGATCACTCAACTGGGGACTGAAGGAGTATACAATAATCCACTCCCAGTCAGAACCTTTACACTCTATGAACAACCAGTCAAAGAAGCAGTTCAATCATTGATCGAGCGTATCTGTGAAATTGCTCTATCTGTCTAAGACACAAAGGAAGGACATGTTCACTACACCAAATTACATTGTGTCAAACGTCTGTTCATCCCGAAAATACTCCTTGAACCTTCATCCGCGGACAAGGAGATACACTACTGAGGACTGCTTACCATAGTTCATCTCATAGGAAATTAATTTGGAAGAATGTTGATCAATGCTGACACCGCCATCAACAACATTCCACTGAAAACCTTCGGAATTGCAGGCATCAATCGACAAGAAGCTACTCATGTTCCTATCTCAATCAGAGACCATTAAGGAATGCTCAAAGATGCATACGGTTTCATCACTCTCCAAAATTAAAGTTGGCTCAACCAGGACAGAAACCAAGTTTCACATAACCAGGAAGATCCAGGATATGACATGTTCTTCAAACAAGCGTGGATCCACGGAAAAGATGGGTACTGACAAAGCACCTTTGGTTGCACATCTCTCAAACAAAGAAAGTTCTGATCCAGAAGATTTGGCGGACGTTCCATCATCAGAGCACTTGGGAGAATTTCGAACTTTGACGAGGTTAAAGCAAGAACCTGCAAAAGATGCATAGACATTCATCAAAAGGTTTCGCACTCAGGAAAGTCTCATTCCTCCATGTCTATGTCATTTATTTCCTCACATACTATCCTAGCACGGGGACTCCTAGCAACTCTGCAAGACGTTATGAATGGTAGCTTCACCACATTAGTATCTTACCAAGTGGTTGAATATGACATTTATATGAATCGAGCATTGAGACATTCATTACTGAGATGATGTCCAAGCATGGCAAAGAACACTTTGGGAGTTGCTCCATAGCCTTGCAGGAGTGTCCATGTGTGCCACAAAATCAGGAAGCTCTGATGTCTGTACAAGTGTTAAATCCGACAACCTGCATCGAAAGGAATGATGAACCAACAGAAGATACTCAGGTCCGAGACGATGAAACCCAAGACATTCGATGCTTAAGAGATATGACGCTTAAACGCTCAAACATCTAAGAAGCCTTCGAACTGTACTCCCAATCAAAGAGTACACCTTCGATAATGGCATGGTGCATCTGACTTCAGCACAAATATCTCGACACACTGATTCAAAACCAACACGATCAATGTGAAACTGAACTACAATCGCTGAGTCTTCACTATCTCCATGACAAGACTTCTGAAGCAGGTGCAACATCATTCATCTATCGATGGCACGAATTCCTTCAACATGCACAGGGGACTTGATCTTATTGGACAATAATCAAGGCATAACAAGTTATTTCAACCTGATGCGATTCCATGAAAACTTTATCAACGAAATTTCTCTACATCATGAACCTTGCATGACTAAAGAACTTCTCTCTTCACCGATCACACCCTGAATGGAGACTGCTGATGCAATTTGCCGCAACAACGTCGACTCACTGACCTCATAGTAAAGTCACGCTGTTAAGGGGAATTCATGTTGAAATCCAAAATACTGTCGTCTCAGAGATTCTCAACCCACCAACCAGTTCGTAAATGTGAAGGATCACTGGATGGAGGAGCAAAGACTATGTCGATAAATCATGGTTCTAGCCTTTTCAGTCTCTGAAGCAAATTCGACCATAGTATCGGCATTAATAAGAATGTTTGGAGGAAATCCAACCGTGATCTCAGCATCAACAACGGTCTCAGGAGCAACATCTTCATATCAGGGCTTCATCAACTAACCATTCTCTGAAGAGTTACACATGAAGCGGACTTCTCCAAGAACTAATGATTCATATCAAGATGTGTATACTTGATAAAATGCTCACATGAAATTCTTCCCAAAGCTTGCACAACTAGTGGGCACAATCCAAAGTCTTCTATAAGATGTTCTCATCACCTCCACAAATGAGATACAACACGCTTCAGGCTATGGGTTTACAAAAACGTACTAATGGGTAAGGAATGGGACAAAGTTTTATCAACGAAATATGTTCGCCTATGTCTCTTATACAACATACCAAAAGGGCGCATCAATCGGACATACGAGCTGAAAGATATGGCCTTTACCGTCAGGTCTACGAAATTTAAAATATTTGTACGGGATTACATATTACAAAGGTGCACGCTTCGTTGGCTAAACTCTACAACTCCAAATTGAGTGATTCTTTTCTCATATGATAACTTAGTCTCTTAGCTTCAAAATTTTGGGTCAAGCATCAAATTCCGACGTCGTATGAGGTTTCTACAGCTCCCAGAGCGTACAACATGCAAGCATCAATTCTTAGACGGGATTCATAACTTCCACAGTCGACTGGTGTCCACCAAGTCTTTCCACTAAGTAATTCATCAAGGTATCTCCAACTTCGACCACCTAGGTATTTACATCAAATTTTCTACATGGTCTTCTATTCAAGTCTTGCCAGAAGAAGAGAAAACGAAAAGGAGAGATTTAACAAAATACTAGGGACTGACGATCCACTGATCATGACGATCAGTTTCACGGTCCAAGACCCGTGGTACCAGATTCTCATGTGCTAATCATTCATCATAAAAGGGATACTACCACCAGGGAATGAAACCATGGTCATTACATCACCCCCTCTTGAGAGCAACATCAGTTATGGTCCCGTGACCAGGGTTTCAGAAGTAATGTTACTACTACTGACAGAAGATGGCACTGCAAGCACCACCATGATCATGTATCAATCAAGGGTTCCTGATCTCAAATAAATCAATGACATCAAAATCCTTCACCAACCATTCGAGACACGAGCAAATGGTCTGAAGACGCAACGGGGGCGTTTTACAACAAGCTCGTATGAGACGAGTTTTCACTGTCATGCACAAAGAGGCGAGATGGGAGCAATTGGTGAATAATATAGGGATGGGTCATATACCATTCTTTTCATATGGATGTCTTATACAACATATCCAAAATTCACAGGAATTGGAGAAATGAGAGAAGAGTTGTGTTCAAAACATTGGACCACATGCCAGCTGAAAATTTTCAGAAGGTCTCCTGGAAGTTTACTGTTTCATCGATTTAGACCCCTAAACGTTCTCAAAACTTAAAAGTATTTTTTTTCTGAAGCTTGGAAATTTCCTAGGCATAAGGATACATAGGCAGACCGGGAAAATCCGACTTCGGATGAAGATTATACATCGTTTCTATTAAAGGTTGAAGTCTGAAATTTTCTGGTGACGTATTTCGACGAAATTACTCGTATACTCACATGGATTCTCATTCATTCATTCATTCACAAATCAGCAATTTCATACTTCTATGAAGATATTACAGGATATATACTTACTAAGGGAGTCTCTAAATCATTTGAAGGCTCGATAATGCCAGAATCTCCATTGATAACGTCGTTATCTGTATTTGGTTCGGGATGTCTGGAATTCTCCATATTCCCATGCCCCAAAGTAGAGTGCGCTTCATCAACATGCTTCTTATCTATAATGATTTCTTCCTGGACTCATTAACAATAATAATTATTATTTCATTCACGGAGATGCCACGATCGCCTGCACGAAAGAGATGCTTACATCGACTTCTTCATCAGTGCTGGATTGTATGCCCGAGAACAAGTTGAAGGAAGTCAATCGATGGAGAAAAAGTCTAAAAGAAGTAACAAACCTTGGTATCGTGATCCTAATTGCACGAGCAGGGAAAAGTCATGATACAAGGAGCGCTAACAACTCACCAAAGAAACGGCTGGGGACTGCACGTCATTTGCTAACATCCTGTAGTCCTTGGGTTCTCCACTCCCGTAGACTTTCTTCCATTTATGTGGGATCTACATTTATCCAGGATTTCACTATATGATCATCATGTGGTAAAGCTAATGAAATAAGCAGAAGTACAACTCAGTATGAAGGATCTCTCACCATCACTCAGAGGTCATAGGAGTCTTATTTCTTAAAGTTTCATCCGTAGAGATGTCATCTCTGGAAACACCATCTTTGGAAGTATCATCCTTGGAGTCAGTCATTCTTGCAAAGTGTCTATTTCAGCACATCGTTCATACAAAGCGCAGGATTCGACAAAACAATGAATCATGCAATTAGGATGCTCACATCAGCATCTACAAAAATGGTAACTCTCAACTCTTACCTATTTACGATTTCACGAACTTAGTGATAATAACGTAAAACTTCGAAATCTTGCTCGCCCCTTCAAACCTGCAAATACGATAAACACCCATTACTTAAAAGTCCGACACTTGACTTTTCACGAAATTTTGAATAATTCACATAACCCTTCATGTGAACATTCACTGATTTTCTACCGTGTGTGCTTACACTATGAAATCACGAAATTCATGAAAACACCATTATTTGCTTTTAACAATTGTTTAAAATGAAAACTTGATTTTGCAAAATCTTTCATAAAATCGTGAACAACCCACGCAACTCTTTACTGTGTGAACATTTTTTCAAAATTTGGACAGACGTCCATTCTACAATTGTGAAAACTCACGTATAGACATTATTTCACCATGTATAATTGTTTACTTTCAACAGTTGTTCAAAATCAAAACATTGATTTTACAAAAATATATATTTTAATGTGAAACTCACGTAACTTTGAAAATATATATATATATATATATATATTTGCTCCCTCTCACGAGCATTCGTCTATGAAACGAGGGTCTTTTATAATTTTGTAAAGGTCCACATATTCCAAATAAATCCTATCATGAGGTGCAGGTCTTTTCAAAAATTCCTCTAACTCTAAGGATCATTATTTATTACTTTTACTATGAACGAACCTACGTTCCTAAAAGTATTTGTGAAAGTCCATGCTTTTAAAATAAATTTTAGTTTTCATGAAACTTCATGAACAAAATTTTATCTACTGTAACTAGACCATGTCTACTCAAGAATTCATGTATCTCTTTCATATTAGGGATTATTGCTCGTTTCTTAAACTAACGAACGAACGTGCATATGTTTTCTAAAAATAAAATTTCATGAAACTTACGCATACATGCACACATGGAATTTAATTTTGAACAACTCATGAACAACTGAACTTTAAAAAAAAAAAAATTTAGGGCTTCTTCCCTTTTAATCAATTTTATTTCCAAAACCTAATAAAACACTTGGGTTTCCTTTTTTGGCTCGGGGCCGTAAGTCCTAAATCAACCAAAACTAGACTTTTGACCGACCAAATCAGCGATGTTCCATTTCTCCGCACTCACGTAATCGCACTCTATCACACTATCAGGGTCATCACCCGAATATTTGCTCGTACATGACACCATTGGAAAAAATCGAGGATTCTGAAACTACCTTTGTAGATTGAGTTCAACCACGAACTCGTCGACTGAAAATCACCATCTAATGCTTACTGTGGAACATGACTGTTCCTCACTAAGCAGAGGACTTAATGTTGATGGTGGATTTTCAACAAGGGTCAAATCCGTAAAATCATGATACTACATGATTCTGATACGTCTTCAGGCATATGTCGGTTCATATTTTACGAACCCATGATGAACGTGTCTTTCGAAAGGCCTCCACTAGCTGAGCGTTCGATACCTAGCATTTCATCATGCACTCTATGTAAAATAATAAAATTGGACGGTCCTCCTGCATAATTGTTTGTTGTGAGGGGCTTAACGCCTTCAGGACATCGGTGATACTCACCGTTTCCTGACTACATGAGAGCAAACCTATTACTCTGCATAGAAGAACGATTGGGCGGTTCTCCATAAGATTGAGAGCAACAGCGCCTTCAGGACAATGATACTCACTGATCCTGACTATGTAGAGTAATCGTGTATAGAATCGGGCTATTCTCGTAAGATTCGAGAACGCCTTCAGGACTAGTCGTCTCCTGACTATGCACATTGATTAATTCTGCCGTGACATTCACCACTAAATTCCCAGAATAATCTATTATTGCTCTGATTCCATGGTCGAATCCGCGGTCGGATCCTATGGAATGGCAATTACAATTGCTCTGATTCCATGGTCGAATCCACGTCCTGATCCCATGGAATGGCAGTAACAATTGCTCTGATTCTATGATCGAATCTACGACTTGATCTCATGGAATGGCAATAACAATTTATATTATCTCATTACTCAGATTTCATGATCGAATTCACTGCTAATCTCATGAAATAGTAATAGATTATTTTATTACTCCGATTTTATGGTCGAATCGACGATCCCATAGAATGGTAATGCCTGTTTTATTATTCCGAGTTCATGGTCGAATCCACAACTGATCATATGAACTGATAATAAATAACCACTTATTTTATTGTTAAGTTCATGAATTATTCTACACTGAATTTCATGAATTAGCAATAAATATTGAACCACCGGGCATCTAGACCATCCCAGAGTAATCCCCACGAAAAATGATGTAAGTGTATTCGACAATGATGCACGACTAAGCACCCGGATGCCCGAACGAACATCCAAAACTATGAACAAATGACGAATCCTACGCAAAGCAGGAGAAAACAACAAATAATAATAAAATAATGGGAGGCGCCCAGGGGTCGTGCCCACCGTCCAGCTGGTCCCATGCCTCCTCCATTATTTTTCCCCTATTTTTTTGTTACTTTCATGAACTCATGAAAAACTCCTTCAATTTAGCAACTTTCCTTGTTTGTGCAAAACTCATGAATTCTCCATAACTTCATGGATTAATGAAAAAATATTATAAAATAAGGAAAGGTGTGCGGGATCGGGCAACATGACCGGCCGGCCATGCCCAAGCCGTGGCCTGTCCCACACCTTACAATCCTTAGCCTATTATAATACTCATTCCCAATTTCATGAAACTCCTCAGTTTCAACAACATTCATGGATTCTCCAAAACTTCACGAATTCATGAAATAATAATAATATTATAAAATAGGAAAGGTGCGCGGGACCGGGAAGCCTAGCCGACGGCCATGCCCAAGCCGTGGCCGGTCCCACACCTTGCAATCCCTAGCTTTTTATAATTATAATTATTGTTATTCCCTAAACTCATGAAACTCCTCTGTTTCAAAAAAAAACTCACAGATTCTCCATAACTTCACGGATCCATGAAATAATATAATTATAAAATAGGGAAAAGTGTGCGGGACATCGAAAAATACTAAAACTCTCAGTACGGAGACACGGACACCATGGCAACACCCATATTCCCTAATGACCGGCCAGGGTTGTTCCTAGGGCTTGCACAAAGACGGTCCCACATGTTTTCATAATTCTGACCTAATTTGCTCAATTGCTCAAATCAAACTCTCTCCAACCACCCTGGGATCACTCAAACGGGCAACATATAGTCATGTGACCACCAAGAGCCGGTCCCATGCTCTCTTGGTCGGTCCCCCATCTTTCATACTTAGGTTTTTGCCTAATGTTGAACCCAACAGTAATTCAATAAATGATGAAACAGGCATTTAATCATCATTCTTTCACCAACTCTCCAACTGAGAACCCTGGTATATGCTCACTCGAGCATTGGACGCCCATCATCCCATGTGGTCGGTCCCTTTATCACTCATGACCTATTTTCAGCAATTCGTCAATTGTTGAACAATTGCTCAAAAATTAGGGTTTCGAGCAAAAGCTTCACGGAATCATCATTCTGAGCAAGTTCAAACACCAATGAATTTATGTTAATCCACGGGGATTAATTATATAATATTTGGTAACCTACCAATATTTTAATATTTTAATGGGTTACGCTACCAATAAATATTTCATCGAATTGAGCAATACTTTCTCAGTTGCTCAAATATTGATCCAGCTATCAATATTTAATAATTTATCAGTAATTTGTCGAATTGAGCAATACTTGCTCAATTGCACATCAAATTATTAACATTCGTTTAATTTGTTGAATTGAGCAATACTTGCTCAATTGCACGTCAAATTCTTAATATTCAGTAATTCGTCGAATTGAGCAATACTTGCTCAATTGCTCAAATATTGATCCCAACTGTCAATATTCAGTAACTTATCAGTCATTCGTCGAATAGAGCAATACTTGCTCAGTTGCTCGAATAATCCACATATATTCAGTAACTCATCAATATTCAACAACTTGAATTTACAACATATGCTCAGACGAGCAACATGAGCATTTGTCAAACATGCTCGATTTAACAAAACCCAGGCTCATTTCCTAATCAGTCAACAACTGACAAACTAAATACATGTCTGTCATGCAGGCTCCACGATTCGTGAGACATCCATCACGTCAAATTGGGGGATAAAAACTAGGTTTTTGGTATGGCGGCCTACAACACGTGGATTCATCCACGACGAGAAATGTGTGTAAGTTGTGTCAACGATTGAAGGAGTTAACAAAGTAGTGGGTGCACGATTCGTCAAGTCTCCACAAGACATAGAACTGACTTTACCAAGATCTTTTACTAGCCCACTCTTTCACTCATGAAACCGTCACACTTATAGGGATCAAGGTATTCACAACTCTACAATATAAATAAGTCTCTGAATCCATGATTGAGGACAACGAAAAACAAACTATCATTAACGTTTTCAGTCTACACAGAATTTCTCGAGTAACTACTCTCAAGAATTCATCAATTCATCATAACTTATTCGAACTCAACAGTTCACCAATTATTGCAGAAACCTTCAAAACACCCATATTCCTTGATCACCATTGATCCCACACAATTCTCAGATTCCCTCCTACAGATCAACCCATCTCCCTCTTTGCGACCGAATTGACTCCGGAACGGCCATTGTTTTGGTTTAGGTCAGAGTCCTACAGATTGATCTCTCGAATCTAAGCACTCCCTTTGCTGTGCATCTGTGTGGGGTAAAGCAGTTTTCCTGGTTCGAGGAGTCCCGACGACACGCTCGACTCTTCACTTTCCTAAAAAATCAGCGAACCGTTTTTCACCATCCACAAATAGATAAGTTCAAGTTTCCACATACCTTTTAGTCGATGAAGATCCACTGGTTTCATGAGTAGTCCTTCGTCGTGTATGATGATCTCCATGGAGTTCTTGAGCTCAACTACACATTCGATCCTATTCCGAGACCTTAGCTATAGTAGACTAGAAATTAAGACTTTATAGTTTTGATCACTAACATTGACAAACATGCTTGAGATAGCAACGCATGCAAGTTCGACCGAGCAATGCTCTAACAATCTCCACCTTTGTCAATTTTAGTGGCAAAACTATTAATACATATGGAATACAAAAAATATATAAATAATCTTTGTAGCTCCTATTCCACATGTCTAATCTTCAACATTACTCGAAATCTTCGTCACTTCCAAGTAGTCCAATGATCCCAAAGGTTGTAAGTTTAGCATCATCGTTGTTGAAAATCCATAGCTATAATAATGAGAAAAGCACTGGTTCTCAATCATTGTTATACAATGTCATAGTATTATTACACAACGTCAAAGTCCAATTGCATCACAACTTTAACAACAATACTATGGTGATACTTTACTCCCCCTTAGTCAATACTCCATTTCACATGGAAACCACTCCCCCTTACATAATGATCCAAAAACCATATGTATTTGCAGTATGAACTACATATTAATTCTTCCCCTTTTTGTCAATAAAATTGGAAACCGTACTAGAACGGGATCCTAATGAAAATTCCGTAAGAGATATTTCATGACCAAAGGTAAATGTATATCATCTTGTTTAGATGCAATCATAAATCCTAAGCTAAATGCATACACCAAGGAGTTTATAAAGATACAAGATAACCCCTCTAATATTCCACAGCCGCACTCCCCATTAAGATTTGGCAATTAAGCACTAGTTCAAAAGAACTCTCCCCTATAAAATGTCATTCCCAAGGGAACAATAAGAGCGACCTTAATTTCAAGAGAAAATAAGGATTTCTTTATACTCAAAAAATTACATACAAGTTTGAATTTAGAATCCAACAAGAAATATTCAATCATATTAACCTAAGCGAACCAAGATTAATTTGACTAAATATGCTCAACACAAGTAAACTTATGGAGACTTAATAACTCGATTAGATTATTCACAAGAGAACTCATAATTAATCTAACCGGAATACACAATTAAACTAATCACAAAAATAATCAATTCAATCGTTTATACTCACATAATAAAATCTACGGAGCGATGACTAAGTTAATCATAAAAATAACCAACCCAGTCAATCATGCTCAACATGAGAAAAACTTACGGAGACATAACTAAATAATCACACAAGATGATTGATTTAATTTAACATAAAGTACCTTACGGAGCAACAACTAAGCTAATCACGAAAGCAATCAACTTTTGTTGTTTTAGTGCTCAACATAAGACATTTAATGGAACAACAGAGTATTTACAAAAATTGTGGATCGGAGAATCGACCTTATACCATGGAATAAGAAAGGATTCATTTTATGTTTCCATCACTATTTGCACAATGACACACAATAGACATAATCCTTGAATCACAAAAGATTTTAACCTATCTTACATCAAAACTTGACAATATAGGCTTAACTTTTGTATTTTGTCAAAAGTCTATTCATTCTTTTATCAATATTTGCATATCAATTCATGAACGACTTTACTTTTGACAAAATATAGAACACTCAAGTTCACAGACGTAAACACACATATCCCATCAAAATATTGCAATATATAAAACCATAAAGATTAATACTGCAACCATCATCTTCCAAACAAGTTTAGAATTTAAACCAATAAATCTAAAAACAAGAAGATGAAAACTTTGGACATAGCTATATGTAATCACAATAGTGGCTATTCCAAAACACTAGTTATTCTTCTAAATAAAACAAGAAAAATAGAAGATTTACTAGACAATAAGACCTTTGAAGAATTCTTTATCGTCCCCGAACTCCTTGTCGTCAACATCCATTGGAACATAAGGTTCATTAAGGTATGAGTTTATATCAATAAACCTTATTAGTTGTTGTTATCGAACCAGGGACTTCTGAATCGCATGAGTCTTATACACAAAAGCCTTTATTTGCTGAATCTCTTTTCGCCGCTTGATAGGTGTGATAAACACCTAATTTTATATCTAGTATTTATGCTTAATTTGCGAGTTTTCATGTAAATTATGTATCTTATGTGTGAGTTTGAGTTTATTAGGTGCTTTGGAGTCAAATGGAGAAAAAGAAGAAGAAAACACTCATTTAGAGCGGAAAGCGCATAAAAGATAATTCACAGGCAAGAGATACTTAGAGCGGTCTAGGTTGCGCAAGAAGGAGGTGAAAAATGTATTTTCAGTTCCCCAGAACTGACAGTCGAGTTGAACAAAGATTTAAGCTATCGGTTATTCGGAACCGACAAGCCTAATATTTCCGGATTGCCCTTGTCCAGCCTGGGGTGTCTAATAGTGGGGCGTTTAAATCCATCTCTAAACTATACCCTAAATCGAGAACCGATTGTCTCTTTATTACAGTCGACCTGAAATCAATAGAGAAGAGAAAAATAGAGACGGCTGCATAGCTTTTGATGTAGAGAAATTTAGAGAAATCATGGGTAGAGCAGTAATTGAGTCCACTGAGATTGTAAGGAGAAGTGGAAGGAAGAATTAAAGGGTTCCGGTTGAATCAAATGAGGAAATTGATAGGGGTATGATCGAAATAAGGGTTTGAGAGAAGAAAATGATAAATTCAAAATCGACTGAAGAAGAAGCTCACAGATCTGTTGACTGAAATAACAGTGAGGAAATTAGGGTTCGATTCGTCTCTGTAATTCAAGAACAAGAATTGTTGATTAAATTGAGTTTAGAAGCTATGGTTTCAGATTGTTGCTGAGATGAAATCGAAGATGAAATCGAAGATGATAAAAGAGAAATTTATGAGCTTCAATGGGTCTTTACGGTTGTATGACGCTGTGCCTGAGTTGGGTTTTGATTTTGAGAACTCAGATTGACTCAAGAAATCAGGGAAGAGAAAATGGGTTCTCTGTTGGTGGAACTATTGGTTGAGCTTGGGTTTCAGGGTTAAGGTGGTTATGAAATTGCAGATGGTTGTGATAAATGGGTTTCTGCAATTGAAAACAAGGATAATGAATATGAGGCGTTATTATGGTAGTGGTGGTATGGTTGTGTCACAGGAAGAAGTGCAACTGGAGTTGAAACAATTGCAGTATGATGCTGTGAAGTTGCATGTGCAGTTCAAGGAGAAGATTAAACAAATGGTTGGGTGATGTTTCTGAAGTGAAGGGAGCTAGAGCTTGGCAGTTGAATGGAGCTGTTGCTCTGAAATGGTGGTTGAGAGATATCTGCAATCTAATGATACAACTCTCTAGTTCTGTAACTGAAGCTAAAATTGCAGGTGGAAGCTTGTGTTGGATTATGAGATGGTGAAGGTATTGCAGGATGAAGCTGTGTATGATGCTGTTATAGATGATAAACTGTGAAGAATTGAATTAGTGGGATGTTGCAGGAACTGAGAGTTGGTACTGTTGGGAGAACAAAGCAGAAATGGGTTTTAGTGGCTGTGAAGGTCAGGTGGTGGACATGATTAAGAAGCCAACATGGTGAGAGTGTGTTGGTGCTGTTAAGGTGGATGTCTGGGATTGATGAAGAGTATCTGGTGGGTGTTTATACTGGCAGAAAATACTCAGTGGAGGTTGAAGCTTGCTTGATTTAAAGGGGATATGATGATGAAGATGGTGATTCAGCTGGGTAGCTTTTGTTGTTGTTTTGAGTTGTATTGATGAATGTTTAGGCTTGCAGTAAATGGGTTGGTGAATTGAATAGAGAGATGTGGAGTCTATGTTGTTGTGGTATTGACACTGACTTGAACTGAAGTTGGTGTTAAGTGTATTGGCTTGAGAATGGTGGTGGACCTGATTTATGGCCAGTACTAATGCTGGCAGTGTGTAGGAATTTGGTATGATGTTGTGGTGTTGATGTGTTGCAGCTTATGATGGTCTGAGTGTAATAGCTGAAGGAAGTTGAATTGCAAAGCATTGCAGCTTGGGGCGTGGAAGGAATGAAGTTATGATTTTGTTAGAGTTACAGCCAAGGAGAACAGGCTAAGGAATTGAAGGTGTAATTGCACAGAATTGGTGGCAGCTGAGTTGCAGAACAAAGAAGCTACAGGTGCAGGAAGCAAGGCCATCATGGCTGAAGCGCAATGATTGCACTACAGAGTTTGGGTTGTGAAAAAGGCCTGGTCTTGGTTAAGTCAACCGAGTTAGCCAGCTAACTCGTTTCTGAATCACTCATCCTGACTTGGTTAAGGCCGTTAGTGACCGTTATGACTGGCCGTTATATTTAACGGTTGACTGTTATGTTTGACCGGTGACCGGGTGGACTTTGCCAGTCACCTGAGCTCCGTTCCGGTGCCGAATTCCGGCAAAAAAAAAAACAACTTTTCGGTGAGCGTTTTTTGACATAATTTTACACGGGTTTTCTCACACATGGGCTTGGTGGACCACTTGGAGATGGGTTTTGAGAAGACCTAATATTGGAAGGAGTATCCTTTATGGAAATTGAGAAACATATAAAAGAGAAGACTTTTCTCTAATCTAATATATCTTTATCTTCTACTTTTGTTCTAGGGTTTAGACATGAAAACTCTTCTCTTTATTCTTGTTATGAACTCCTTGAGCATGAGTACTTAATTTAATTATTGGTTATGGAATAATTGGATTTCACATAATATGCTTTTTGATATGATAAATTAGTTTTGTCTCCATATTATCGATTATGATTCACTATTTATATTGTTAGATGATTTGAATGCTTGTTTGATCTAGTGGCGAATCGGTTGAGTTTGTTTTCATCTCTATTGCTAGATTAGGGTTTGTTATACGCAAAAGTGATAGATTCCTGATTGCAAGTAGCATAAATATGATTATAGTTTGTAGTGATATATTCTTATGATCATATGTGAACAATAACCTTTGTTAAATCGGATTAGTGCGCTTTCCACGTTTGATTGCTTTGATTGGCCTGATTTCATAGAACTTAATGTATCTAGGGAATTAAACTTGATTAGTGCTTTTACACTTTAGGTTGTTCTTTAAGATAGAATTCATATTCGCATCTTTTAATGTGTTTCTTGATGACAAGAGGAGATTTGCGGGATAAACTTGCGATCAAGGTATCCTAGAGCTTTTGATAAAAGTTGAGATTAAAATATCAATTCTAATTATTATGACATGAATATGTTAGTGAATGAAGATGAATCCTTAACCAATATTTTTCCTTGCTTGATTTGTTTGCTTTTATTTTACTTTTACTTTATTAAAAATCAGAAAATCCCCCGTGTTACTTATAGGAAACCAAAACATCTTGACAATCTAGTCCTCTCTGTGGAAACGATCCTTTCTTGCCGTTGCTTCATTATATATTTTGAGTAGTAAGAAAGTGTAATTTATTTTTGACGCCTACGACAGCGATCAAATTTTGGCACCGTTGCCGGGGAGGCAGCGGTTGTCACTTGTTTTTGGTTTCTTATTTTTTTTATTTTTGTTTTTGTTTTATTTTTGGTTTGTAACCTTGTTTTGAGAATCGTGTTTCAGGTACTTATTTCTCATGGATGGAGCATATTGGAACAACGGATACGGTTTTCAACAACCTCAACAATATGACAACTACCAATTCCAGGGGTATAATCAAAACCAATTCATTGGTTATGACCAATATTCCATGGAACCTTATGGTTTTCCTCAACAACCTTATGGCGGGTATGTGTGTGAACAATCACAAGGATGGGGGGATTCTTATGCTCGTGAACAACAAGTCTCTAACTTTCTAGACAAATTTTCCAACTTTGTACAACAAGAGTTTCAAAAAGATAAAGATACTAGAGAAGAGCAACTCCAAGAACTTCGTGAAGGTCTTGTTAACTTGCGAAGAGGCATTGATCAATGCAAGGAAGATATGGATAATTCTATTATGCATATGGTTTGTGATGAATATTTTATTGACGCTAATGTTGAAAAAGGCCAATCCTTGGGCACTTATGTTATTAATTGTGTAGCTAACTCAACTCTTGATCTTAATAATGATCATTCGCCTATTCAAAAGGATGATTTAGAGTTTAGCAACACCAAATTCAGCGACGAAGAACCTTATGTTAACAATGAAAGTGACGGTGATTATGATATATTGCTTGAAACAACTCATGGTGACAACGACGAGGAGTGTACAATGAAATCTTTTTGGGATCAAGATGAAGAGGAATATGATGACACTAGTGCATCTTGCTCAAGCATCGATCTTAATAATGATCAAGAGCCTATTCAAAGGGTGGAGCTTGAGGATGAAGCATTCTTGAGTGTTCTAAAAAAGATCCTTATAGCGAAATTTGGATCCGTAGTAGATTATGTGCCTTATAACAAAGAGGAGTATGTTGAGAATGAGACCGTTATAACCAATATTGTGGAAGACCCAATTGAAGGAGGACCCAATTGAACTTGCAAAGGATTGTAATAAAGATGTTGATGTCGAGACTTTGGTTAAGGCGGAAACGGATGAAGAATGATCGCAAGGTTTAATAGAGGACCATGATGTACAAGAGGTGAGTAATTCACTTGAGTTTTTCAAGGATGAAGAGGATTCCGTGATACAAGAGATTGTGCAAGGTTTGTCTAATCCTTTGCCTATTGTTTCTTCTCCTTTACCTCTTATTGGTTTGAATGTTTGTGCTTCGAAAACATTTTTAGATGACTTTGTTTCTCGATATCCGCCATTAGAAACATTAGATTATCATACTATGCAGGTTTGTGAACAAGAAATCGTGGAAGTACCCGACTCCTATATTCTTTACCCACTTCCAAGTGTGGACAAGAATAAGTGTGGGGGAAGCTTTTATCGGTTAATAGCTTCGTTTCTATTTTATATTATTAATATTTGTGTGAAGCTAGTGTTTTCAAAACAGGTGCTATGGGTGGATCCCCAAATTTTTCGATTGTTAGTATATGGGGAATGAATCTTACAAGAGCCAAGTCGGGCCGTCGACTTTAAAACAATCGCTAAGTGGGAGGCAACCCACCGGTTTTGTATTTCTTATCTTTTTGTTTTTATTTTCTTTGTGTTTCGTTTATTTATTTTTCTTGTTCCATATCATATTAGGATTTCCCACCTTGACTTTACTAGGATGATTCAATTACATTAAGGACAATGTAAACTTTAAGTGTGGGGGAGTGGTTAAGCATTTATTTTAAAAATAATTTTTTTTTTTTTTGCATAAAACCGTCAACTTGTAGAGATTTAAGAGTCACTAGCATCCTTCTAGGTATGTTTACATAGAGAATTCTGACCGACAAAACTGAACTTGGAAGTGTTAGGGAACTACATTCGGATTTCTTACGAATTGGAGTGTTAAATAAGGGATTTAATCATGCCGGTGATGCAAATTATGAGCAGGGAGAAATGCATTATTAGAGCTGCTGATCAATCATTAGTGGAGACTACCCATTTTCATATCAACCAAGGCACCGACCAGAAATTCTTCCATGACTAAATAGATTATTTTGAGTGTGTGTCACCGTACGTTAATTCCAGGTAGAATGGTGAGCTACCTAATTTCAGCACTATTTTTGATCTCTTAAGTGCTAATTTTTGTCAATCATGAGGGTGACGTCTATGGATGAAAGTCTCCTTCTTGTAGTTCGATTTACAGTTAGAACCATTATCTCTCTCGACAACAACGGGTCCATAGAAACACCATAATCATCAACAAGGAGCGACATCAAAATCTACAAGGAAAGTTGAAGACGTTCAAGGTTGGCAAGCAACAACGGAACAAGAAAAGAGCAAATTTCATATTCAAGTAAAGCAACATACAATGAGCAGATTTTTACATACATGTTGAAGACATATAATATAATGAGCAGAATTATATCAAAGTTGAAGACTTATTTACAAGAGCAAAGAAAATCAAAAGGTGAGAATTATTGAAGTTTATGATTTCGAGACGATACAAGTTGTGAAGAATCAAGCGGTAAAGTACTTTTCCATGGCCATGGTTTGTTTTACTTTTCACTTTGTTTTGTATTTTGTTTCTCTTGTCTAAAAAAAATAATTAAAACAAATTGAAAAAAAAAAAAAAATGAGGCAAGAGAAATATCTATTTTTGTTTTTGTTTTTTTTATATGTTTAATAAGTCGTGGGGAAGGAAAAATCTATAAGGAAGTTTCAAGCGACAAGGATTTTAAGGAAAAATGTTATAAATTGTCAAGGATTTACAAAGTTCAAGAGTTTATCACCAATAGTTGAAGCCGGAGACGAAGACCAAGAAGATAGGAGCGGAAGACGTTTCTATTGGATTCCGTGAGAGTGGTGCTATCATAATTAGCAATCAGATGTGAAGGTGAGTAAGTAATCTCATCCTCAATAATAGTGGTTGATTTCCTTTCTTAGAGATCGTCAGAAAAATGGTTTTTCAAAATGTTAAAAGATGTGGGTTTTTAAAATATTTCGGAAGTTGTCCTTCCCACCATTCAACGTGTTGCGGGAATTCTCTTTTCATTCCTACATGCACACATGTGAGACCCATAAAAAGCCGTCTTATTTAGTGCAATTATCATAAAATCCTTTTTGGTGAGGCAGAAGTCGAGGCGAAATGCTTATTGATCGTTCTCAAACACGCGTTCTGTCATTATGGTGTGGTTATTTCTCACTCAAGATTTAAGAATGAATATGTTCTTTGGTATTTCTAACTTCTTATTACTAGCATGCATAAACTCTATGTACTCATAGCTCTTTGGATGCTTGGGACGCTGGAGCACTTTGAAGTTGGAGTAGGTTTTGTGGTTATATCTCTAGTAAGCCCTCACGAGACTATAACTCATCCATTAGGGACACCTAGGGGTTCAAAGGCTTGTTATTTATGCTAAAAGTGACCGTAGCCTCGACGATACGGAGTTGTATGTATGTTTTAGAATTATTTTGTTTGATTTGCTCGAGGACTAGCAAAGTCTAAGTGTGGTGGAATTAGATAGGTGTGATAAACACCTAATTTTATATCTAGTATTTATGCTTTCTTTGCGAGTTTTCATGTAAATTATGTATCTTATGTGTGAGTTTGAGTTTATTAGGTGCTTTGGAGTCAGATGGAGCAAAAGAAAAAGAAAACACTCATTTAGAGCGAAAAGCGCAAAAAAGATAATTCACAGGCAAGAGATACTTGGAGCGGGCTAGGTTGCTCAAGAAGGAGGTGAAAAATGTATTGTCAGTTCCCCAGAAATGACAGTCGAGTTGAACAAAGATTTAAGCTGTTGGTTATTCAGAACCGACAAGCCTAATATTTCCGTATTTCCCTTGTCCAGCCTGGGGTGTCTAATAGTGGGGCATATAAATCCATCTCTAAATTATACCCTAAATCGAGAACTGATTGTCTCTTTATTACAGTCGACCTGAAATCAAGAGAGAAGAGAAAAATAAAGACGGCTGCATAGCTTTTGATGCAGAGAAATTCAGAGAAATCAGGGGTAGAGCAGCAATTGAATCCACTGAGATTGTAAGGAGAAGTGGAAGGAAGAATTAAAGGGTTCCGGTTGAATCAAATAAGGAAATTGATATGGGTATGATCGAAATAAGGGTTTGAGAGAAGAAAATGATGAATTCAAAATCGACGGAAGAAGAAGCACACAGATCTATTGACTGAAATAATAGTGAGGAAATTAGGGTTCGATTCGTCTCTGTAATTCAAAAACAATAATTGTTGATTAAATTGAGTTTAGAAGCTATGGTTTCAGATTGTTGATGAGATGAAATCGAAGATGATAAAAGAGAAATTGATGAGCTTCAATGGGTGTTTACGGTTGTATGACGCTGTGCCTGAGTTGGGTTTTGATTGTGAGAACTCAGATTGACTCAAGAAATCAGGGAAGAGAAAATGGGTTCTCTGTTGGTGGAACTATTGGTTGAGCCTGGGTTTCAGGGTTAAGGTGGTTATGAAATTGCAGATAGTTGTGATAAATGGGTTTCTGCAATTGAAAACAAGGAAAATGAATATGATGCACTGTTATGGAAGTGGTGGTATGGTTGTGTCACAGGGAGAAGTGCAACTAGAGTTGAAACAATTGCAGTATGATGTTGTGAAGTTGCATGTGCAGTTCAAGGAGGAGATTGAACAAATGGTTGGGTGATGTTTCTGAAGTGAAGGGAGCTAGATCTTGGCAGTTGAATGGAGATGTTGCTCTGAAATGGTGGTTGAGAGATAGCTGCAATCTAATGATATAACTCTCTAGTTCTGCAACTGAAGCTAAAATTGCAGGTGGAATCTTGTGTTGGATTATGAGATGGTGAAGGTATTGCAGGATGAAGCTATGTATGATGCTGTTATAGATGATAAACTTCAAAGAATTGAATTAGTGGGCTGTTGCAGGAACTGAGATTTGGTACTTTTGGGAGAACAAAGCAGAAATGGATTTTAGTGGTTGTGAAGGTCAGGTGGTGGACATGATTAAGAGGCCAACATGGTGAGAGTGTGCTGGTGCTGTTAAGGTGGATGTCTGGGATTGATGAAGAGTATCTGGTGGGTGTTTATACTGGCAGAAAATACTCAGTGGAGGTTGAAAATGGCTTGATTTAAATGGGATATGATGATGAAGATGGTGATTCAGCTGGGTAGCTGCTGTTGTTGTTTTGAATTGTATAGATGAATGCTTAGGCTTGCAGTAAATGGATTGGTGAATTGAATAGAGAGATGTGGAGTCTATGATTTTGTGGTATTGACATTGACTTGAACTGAAGCTGGTGTTAAGTGTGTTGGCTTGATAATGGTGGTGGACCTGAGTTATGGCCATTACTAATGCTGGCAGTGTGTAGGGATTTGGTATGATGCTGTGGTGTTGATATGTTGCAGCTTATGATGGTCTGAGTGTAATAGCTGAAGGAAGTTGAATTGCAAAGCATTTCAGCTTGGGGCATGGAAGGAATTAAGTTATGATTTTGGAGTTACAGCCAAGGAGAACAGGCCAAGGAATTGAAGGTGCAATTGCACATAATTGGTGGCAGCTGAGTTGCCGAACAAAGAAGCTACAGGTGCAGGAAGCAGGGCCATCATGGCTGAAGCGCAATGATTGCACTACAGAGTTTGAGTTGTGTAAATGTCCTGGTCTTGGTTAAGTCAGCCGAGTTAGTTAGCTGACTCGTTTCTGAATCACTCAGCCTGACTCGGTTAAGGCCGTTAGTGACTAAGACTGACCGTTATATTTAACGGTTGACTGTTATGTTTGACCGGTGATCGGGTGGACTTTGTCGGTCACCTGAGCTCCGTTCCGGTGCCGAATTCCGGCAATCTTCCGGCAAAAAAAAACAGTTTTCCGGTGAGCGTTTTTTTACATAATTTTACACGGGTTTTCTCACACATGGGCTTGGTGGACCACTTGGAGATGGGTTTTGAGAAGACCTAATATTGGAAGGAGTATCCTATATGGAAATTGAGAAACATATAAAAGAGAAGACTTTTCTCTAATCTAATATATCTTTATCTTCTACTTTTGTTCTAGGGTTTAGACATGAAAACTCTTCTCTTTATTCTTGTTATGAACTCCTTGAGCATGAGTACTTAATTTAATTATTGGTTATGGAATAATTGGATTTCACATAATATGCTTTTTGATATGGTAAATTAGTTTTGTATCCATATTATCGATTATGATTCACTATTTATATTGTTAGATGATTTGAATGCTTGTTTGATCGAGTGGCGAATCGGTTGAGTTTGTTTTCATCTCTATTGCTAGATTAGGGTTTGTTATACGCAAAAGTGATAGATTCCTGATTGCAAGTAGCATAAATATGATTATAGTTTGTAGTGATATATTCTTATGATCATATATGAACCATAACCTTTGTTAAATCTGATTAATGCGCTTTCCACGTTCGATTGCTTTGATTGGCCTGATTTCATAGAACTTAATGCATCTAGGGAATTAAACTTGATTAGTACTTTTACACTTTAGGTTGTTCTTTAAGATATAATTCATATTCGCATCTTTTAATGTGTTTCTTGATGAAAAGAGGAGATTTGCGGGATAAACTTGCGATCAAGGTATCCTAGGGCTTTTGATAAAAGTTGAGATTAAAATATCAATTCTAATTATTATGACAAGAATATGTTAGTGAATAAAGATGAATCCTTATTCAATATTTTTCCTTGCTTGATTTGTTTACTTTTCTTTGTTTGCTTTTATTTTACTTTTACTTTATTAAAAATCAGAAAATCCCTCGTGTTACTTATAGGAAACCAAAACATCTTGACAACCTAGTCCTCTCTGTGGGAACGATCCTTTCTTGCCCTTGCTTCATTATATATTTTGAGTAGTAAAAAAGTGTAATTTATTTTTGACGCCTACGATAGCGATCACAGCTCCTTCAACACTTCAAGAACATCAGAAAACTTCTGAGAATTTGAAGGAACAACTCTTGGCTTCCTCATATTCCTTCTTTTTCTTTTCAAGGTTGGAGGCAATGGAGATTTTTCTTTTTCCTTCATGATTGATGGCTTAATAATCACATTACCTTCTTTTTCATCAGAAGACATCATTCTTGGAGTTTCCATGATCGTATGGGTTTGTGAGAGGAAATCACAATTAACTCAACAAGTAGTCTTGAGATAAAAAGAGGTTTTTAGAGAAGGAAATAGAATATAGGGTTCGAAACATTTAAACAGGTTCGTAACGACCAACTCTCAACCCTATAAAGAGTAGAATTGTCAATAATACCCTTTTATTTTGTTTGATAGACAAAAACGAAGACAAATCTAAGAAAAGAAAAAAGAACTTTTCCTAAAGCCTGAGAGGTACAAAATCATTGTCTCTTTTGATCAGGCACATGAGACAAGATTTTAAAAACAACACAATCAAGTTGCATTGTGGTGAACAATAATTTGTCCACCATTTTCCTCTTAGTAGGAATCCACAGACCTCTGTCTATCAAAACTATTTGACCATAATTTCTTCTCTAATGGTCTTAGTTTATCCTTGGAAACTAACTTCTTAGACGAAGATAAAATTTTACATACCTCAACTGTCTTCTGAGCAAGTTTAAGCTTTCTTGTCAGATGATTTGCTCTTCGTTGAAGTTTGTTGACATGCCTTTGTTGGTGTTTGAACTTGTAGCATCTTGAGAGTTCATGACCCTTTAATGAATAATATGAGCACATCAGACTGGGATAAAAATTAGGCTTCTGGAATGTGCAAGCATCTAAGCACATATTGGGACCTGAGACATTATAAGCAGTGTTTCCAAAGATTGGGTCAACTTTCACTTCCAGAATTGTTGGATTTTCTTCTGAAATAATATCAAGATTGATACGTGTATTGCTACAATTATCAAAATCAATATTTTCACCAAGAAGTGCAACTCTTGATTTCTCGTCTTCATTAGAGTCATAATTGTCAGACATTTCATCAAGAGTTGCGGCAAGACCTTTGTTCCCAGTGTATTTTCTCCAATCTGGACACTCATTTGAAAAA
Source organism: Papaver bracteatum (assembly GCA_023529315.1). Lineage (NCBI taxonomy): Eukaryota > Viridiplantae > Streptophyta > Magnoliopsida > Ranunculales > Papaveraceae > Papaver > Papaver bracteatum. The sequence goes on from JAJJWX010000136.1 coordinate 2,901,686, forward strand.
TGACCACTTAAAGCACTGAGGCATATCCTCATCATCAATTTCATCAATATCCCTATTTTTAAGAGGAACACAATTACGAGGTTTGACCGATGCCTTAGGTTCAAGCTGAGTTCGCGGACTGAGCTCACGCACTACTCCGGTTTCACTTGATCAACAAAGTTCGTAAACTTCGGTTCAAGCAATAAGGACTTATACATATATGTGTTACCACAACAATGCTTATATCCTCCAATGGTTATATTGTCTAAACTCTCATTTCAATCATTGAAACATTCTCAAAGGACGTTATATAGTTCTTATTCACAAACTATTTCTCGTCAGAGCGATTTCCAAAATGATTGAAACATAACATGAATTTCGTCACTTGGTAAAGATGAACTTTGCTAAAGCGAAAGATTTACCAACACATATTTCGAGAAATAGATAAGCGAGATATACTCAGCTTGAAATATCATATGTGTATAATCTTAGTCTATATAGTAATACGACTTTTGTCTCGAGATAGGAGATAAAGTAGATAGACTTCTCGAGACAGGAGATAGAGTAGATAGACTTTTGAGTGATAGATAAGTTCAAGTCTCCACATACCTTTTAGTCGATGAAGATCCACTGGTTCCTTGAGTAGTCCTCGTCTTGTATGATGATCGCCATGGAGTTCTTGAGATTAACTACACTTTTTATTCTAGTCCGAGACCTTAGCTATAATAGACTAGAAATCAAGACTTTATAGTTTTGATCACTAACATTGACAAACATGATTGAGATAGCAACGCATGCGAGTTCGACCGAGTAATGCTCTAACAAGTTGGGCTTCACTCCAAGCCAAAAAGCCCTTTTTATTAGTCCCATAATAACTTGGGGATAAGATAAGTGGTAGTTTTGTAATATATCGATCTTATGAGTGTTTTTTCAAAAGAGGAGGAAGAGAGATTATTATAAAAGGAAAGAAAGGATACTTAGAAAAGGACTTTTGATTCATCCCTCTCTTTCTTACCTCTAAGGGGGTTGGGATTGTTGTGTCTTAGACTAGCTTCTCCTTCCTACGTTTACCCTATCAACAAGTTTATCTCATTATTCCACCTACTTTACTCTCTTCTGCGATGAGAAATAAGCCGTGTATTTCTCACACGTGTCGTAGACCGCCAGAATAAAATCCTAATTGTTATCCCCCCATTTGTGTGAAGTAGATTCTGCCTTTGTGATGATGTGTTAAGAGAGAAATATTCTATTTAGCTGAGTTGTCCAAGATAGAGAGATATTATCCAACTTTTAAGAATGACTAGGATGAGCCAAGTGAAAAGGCATGAGATGCCTCAGAATTCATGTAGAGATTCTGAAAAGGGGACTTGAATCCTACATGAGGCTCGTGCCAACTATGGGGAATATTCAGCATTGTATGAGATTTCCCGATAGATTTGAATCTCTCCAAGATGTTGCAGAGAGATTTGAATCTCTCCGAGATTTTGCAGAGAGATTTGAATCTCTCAAAGATTTTGTAGACGTATCAAAATCTCTAAAAAGATTTCTTTATGGATCCGAATCTCTATGTGGTCAGTTGGGACTCATCGTGGAAAGAGATAAAAAGCTTTGTACGCCTGATTAATGCCTCTGCGAAACTTTAGCTCACTTGTCATTGACCAGCGTATCTTGCAGAGATGTGATAGGAATTAACTATATGTCCATATGATGGGGCCAACAAGACCAGTGTATCTCGAAAGGATGTTTTAGGAGTCTGTTAAAAGGGCCCGGAGGCAGAATAACCAGCGTATCTCGTGGGGATGTCCTAGGAATTATTCGGAAACCTCAGTAAGTCGAGTCAAAGCCTAGAACAAACATGCCCAGTGTATCTTGTGATGATGTACTAGGAATTGGTCCTTGATTTCAGATATGGTGAGTCGTGCTTAAATGAGACATGCATATCTCCACTCTTCGTCATAAGTCCGTTGGGGTCGTCTCTACGCATCTATAAAGCTTAAATGACCAGCAGTATCTAGTCGAGGATGTATACTAGGAATCATGGTATCACAATCAGTTGTGTCTCGTGAAGACATGCTAGAATTGTGGTTGTTCTAGTTCATAAGTCGGCCGGGGACGTTTTTACGTTCTACAGAACCTACGTGACTAGTAGTATCTCGCGGGGATGTGCGCTAGGAGTCACGGCATCACGACCAACAATGTCTTGCGGGGACGTATACTAGAAATCGTGGCTAAGAGTGCCTTAAGGTCCAAGGGCTTAATCTCTCCCGTGAGGGTTGAATTTTGTCTATAGTATTGAAATGACACTTTTGACCTTTATCCAAATTTCACCATCAATAGAAACAGAAAAAAGAAGGTCTCGTAAAAAAATATCCTAGTTCTTTCAGATCCTTCGATTAGGAAGAGAAAAGTGTTTGGAATAACGATAGTGTTCCCCAATGGTTCAAGTGCCTCGGATTTGGAAATCTCTCTCCTAAATGTCTCAATAAGGAATATTATGAAAAAGACTCAAAAGCATATATGGCTGCTCTTGATTACTGTTACGAGGATGATAAATTCGTTGATACATCCAATAATATTACTTGTCTTTATGATGACCATGTTCATGAATTTGGTAACTCTGTGGACTGCTCATACTGATACTCCCTAACCAATGTATTCTCTTCATAAAAGCAAAATAATATCTTACGATACGAGCTTCGCTCAATGAAAAAAATCTTTAACGAGAGAGTTCCAACTTGCGTACGAAAAGAAAACGTTGAATAAGAAACTTGTGAGTGTAAAGTCATAATTGGATCAGCTCAAGAAAGAGAATATAATAACTAAGCTTATCAATGATCTTGACATGAATCAAAATGACAAAAATCGATTTTAGCCGAAGAAAATGAATTAACCATTTATGATGATGAACTAACACAAAAATCAATGCTCGATTTTTTTCGATAATAACAATCTGTTAAGGTGTGGAGACATTTTCAGTATAAGAATCGACATGATGCGTGAAGGAGAATCAAATTATTTGTTGGCAGAGAAGGAAAAAGTGGTAATTGAACTTTTGCCCTTAATTTTGATGGTCTACACAAATATCCTTATCACATAATAATTTTGTCCCTCTTTATCTAAAAGCCCATCAGGGGCCCATCAACAATTTAGGGACTTCCAAATATACCCCCAATATGTTTTCCAGTATTTAAAACTGAAAGAGAGAGAAAATTTTCATTCGCATATAAATCAATGAAACTTTCCACGTCTTCGTCGCTGCACCACCAGAACCATCTTTGTCGCCGCCGCCACCACCACCGTCATCATCTTTATCGTAGCCACCATAACCAGTACCACCACCTCCGTCACCTCTACCACTGTTTATACAGATAATTCAATTACTGTACCAAATCGATTACCAGCTCTAGCACCAACTCATATACAAAGTTTAATTTGATTTTGGATCTCGATCTGTTTTCAAACTCACCAGATCCGCCACCTGCACCAAATCTCGATTTGATTTTGGATCTCGATCTGTTTTCAATTTAAAGATGTAAGTAGTACGCCGACGCTGTCATATTGCTCATGAATGCATATGTGGGGTTTGAAATGGTAAGTAATTTCAAATGAAATCTTAGAATGAATTTTGATTACCTTTGCAATAACAATGATTGCTATTATTTTCCCTCTTTCTTCATACTTGATAACAGTTAGGACTAGTCTAGTGTTCATCTTGATATATTATTTTTTATAAAGCATTTGAGTATCCACTCCACTGTGTCTTTCTGGCCATTTCTTCATCCCATGTCCCTTTATTGTGATACTCTGAGTTTTAGGAATGGGCACTTCAAGATTTTTCATACCTCAATTTGTTTATGCGGTGGTGGCGGCGGCGGCAATGGAGGAGGAGAAGGTATGTATTTCATCACTACCAAAATCACCTATTTCATTTGCCGAGCAGAAATCTATTGTCTGCAATATATTGTGGATGCTATGGATTTGGTTAGAGCCAATTTTTGCTAGTAACGCTATTATGGCTTTTAGAGATGAGCTAAAGCTTGTTATTCCTTTAGAAATCTTAACTGTGTATTTGACTGAATTGAGAGTTAAATTTTGAACACAGACGTACCTTTATAGGGACCAACATAGTAGTGTAGGGCAAGATTTAAAATGGACAGAAGTGACTGTGACTTGTAGTAAATACAATCTGTTGATATGTTTAGGATACGGTTCCTGCTTGTCTTGATCGACCATTGTCTTTTTTTTCCTTTAGCGTAGTTTTGGTTTTGAAGTTACATTTGGACCGGTGTTTGGTTATTGCATTACATACATGATTGTATGCAATATATTGTGGATGCTATGGATTTGATGGGATATACCATGTGCAGATATTACTTTGATACTGATGGGATATACCATGTGCAGTCCCTTTCTCGAGAAAGTTCCTGATGCAGATCCGCTGGCTCTTCAATTACTTGAGCGGTTACTCGCTTTTAATCCGAAAGATCGTCCATCAGCTGAAGATGTAATCAATAAATGTTGCAGTTCACTTTAGCAAATAAATCATATGTGTAAGTCAGGAAGAGGATCTACTTTAGCTGAAGCAGGCAGTGATATTGGATCAACTTTGGTTGTTGATCCATATATTTTGGATCAACTATGGTTGTTGATCCAACTGCAATGGATAAACATCCACTATTGATCCAACTGAGATTGGTTTTGAAGCTGGTCTTGGAGCTGTTGGTGTTTATGAAGCTATAGGTAATGAAATATGGTGGTTATATGGATTGTATGCAATATATTGTGGATGATATGGATTTGATGGGATATACCATGTGCAGATATTACTTTGATACTGATGGGATATACCATGTGCAGTCCCTTTCTCGCAGAAGTTTCCTGATGCAGATCCGCTGGCTCTTCAATTACTTGAGCGGTTACTCGCTTTTAATCCGAAAGATCGTCCATCAGCTGAAGATGTAATCAATAAATGTTGCAGTTCACTTTAGCAAATAAATCATATGTGTAAGTCAGGAAGAGGATCTACTTTAGCTGAAGCATGCAGTGATATTGGATCAACTTTGGTTGTTGATCCATATATTTTGGATCAACTATGGTTGTTGATCCAACTGCAATGGATAAACATCCACTGTTGATCCAGCTGAGATTGGTTTTGAAGCTGGTCTTGGAGCTGTTGGTGTTTATGAAGCTATAGGTAATGAAATATGGTGGTTATATGGGTTGAAGCAGGCAGTGATATTGGATCAACTATGGTTGTTGATCCATCTATATGGGATCAACTACTGTTGTTGATCCTTTGAACTCATGTTTTGTAGTTTAAATCATGTAAATTTTTTCTAATGTTGAACTTGTGGTGTAATGGTAGCATGACTGACTCCATGTCAGATGATGCGTGTTCGACTCACGCCAAGTTCACTCCATTTTACATGGATAAACTATCATTATTGATCCAATTTTACATGGATCAACTTCCATTGTTGATCCACTAAAATTGGATCAACTCCATTGTTGATCCTTTTTTCTTGGTTAAACTAGATAAACTTCTACTGTTGATGGTTTTGTTGGTGAATCTGAAACTGCGGTGGTGATGAAGTGGTAGCATTTTTCCATCAAAGATGGATAAACATCCATTGTTGATCCAACTGCAATGGATAAATTTCTACTGTTGATCCAACTGCAATGGATAAACATCCATTGTTTGATCCAACTGAAATGGATCAACTACTTTTTGTTGATACAAAAAAATTTGAACCAGCGATGGCGGCGGCGACGGTGGTGGCGGCGGTGGCGGTGACGGTGGTGGCGGCGACGAATTTGTGGTGGAGGAGGACTAGTGGTGGTGTAATGGTGGCGGTGAAGGAGTGGTGGTGGAATATTGGTGGTGGTGGCGGTTGGTAGGTGGTGGTTGTTGAATGGTGGTGGTGGTGGAATGGTAGTTGAATGTTGGTGGTGGTGGTGCTAGTGGTGGTGGTGAAGTTTTAGAGGAAGAAATTTGTTGTATTTTGAAATAAAGAAAAATATTATATGAGTGAGAGTATTAAGGTAATCTAATATTAAATGGATAAGGTTATAAAAAAGGAGGGACATAATTATTGTTGCATAAGGATATATTTGTAGGGAGTTAAAAGTAGGGACATATAATTAATATACTCAAGGAAAAATGTAGTAAAAGTATAAAAAATTATAACTACGGAACCAATCGTTGATAAACTCGCGTGTTTTATCTTTTAATCTCAACCATTCAATGTTTTTTTCTTTTTTTTTGACACATTCCGCGGGCTAAAAGCCCAAAAAGAAAAGATTACCTTTGTTTCCGATCTTTTAATCGCTACTTATCAACCATTCAATGTTGCTAAATCGGTTGGTCACAAAAGATTGTAAAAACATTGTCAACATAAGAATGCTAGCTGATCATCTCCCTTTATTAAAAGCATGTAGAAATAAACACAAAGGATTAAAAATTAAACCAGCAACGTTTCACGGTCACTTTATCTTCTTATCTATTGCTATAGTTTTTTATGGATTGCCTTCGCCACAGTTTTTGTTGAAATCCTTAGCTTACGAACGACACCATGAAACCCCTGCAAGAACTTAAATCTCTCATATATCCTCACTTTTATGAAGCTCGTTTCGCTTTCAAAACTTGTTGTTTTTGTAAACATCAATCACGTCAAATTTCTAGGCTCAAATCAACTGATCCAATACTCCGTCGCGTAAGCTTGCAACTGAGCCTACAACCACTTAACCTGTGTGACCTAACAACATACTACACCAACTTTGATATATAAATGGTACATCTGAGCTTGGTCTATATTAGTTAGCCTACATTCAATCCAATATATGTGGTGGATTTCAAGTTCAATATCCACGTTCAAGTATTTAATAGGTTTGTATCTGATTGATCCACGAATGAAAAAATTAGATAAAAATTAATTCGGTGATTTTTTTTGTAATTGATATTTAAAATAAGCAGAGACAAAACTGATAAAAATAACTTAAATTCCCATGCAACATGATAAATTATGTAACGACCTATATCCTTTTTTGTCCCGACTCCCAAGTATGATTACACATGAAGCGCACGCCATGTCTGGTAAACCACAAGGGTTGTGACACTAACATGTTTTTGGTGGTAACATCAGAAATATTACTTAGATCGATCAAATAACAAGCAGTACATGACGTGAACGAAACTAATATTGTCAGGAAACTTGATGTGCATATGTGTGACAAATATACAAACTCCGACAAACAAGGTAGAACACTTTTTATAACGGGTGTAACCATCAAATTGTTAAGACAACACCGGCGCTCAATCCGAAATTCGTTGGATTCCTAAAATTATTCCCCCTGTATCATTGCACATACTCCCCCCGTCCCAAATTGATTGAGCTATTTGTAGTTTGCACAATTATTAAGGAAAGGAGAAAATGGGAGTATGTTTAAGTATTTTTTACAATCATACCCTTATGAATAATAACTAGTAAAATTTAGAAATGATTTACCTCTTAAACTATACCACGGTTTTTCGTAAACTTTATACCATTGAAAAGCTTTTTAAAACACCTACGTAACGAATATAAACATGGCTATCAAATTATACATATTTCTTATAGTAACAATAATCAATTAAAAATGTAGTTTTAGAAGTATCCCCTTGATTAGTGAGATAGCTCAATTATTTATGGGACAAAACTTAAAACCAATTGGTGTTGTAGGGCTTTAGCCCATGGATATGCGGCCCAATATAGTAGCTAGGATTTATTCATATTGTATATAAAGGACAATATCTGTGTAACACATACTATCTCTAATGAATGGAATACCCTTGTCTCTGTGCTTCTTTTTCCTATTACCTACTGCAATACGTTATCAGCAACGAGCTCTCAATCCACTGATTTTATTTTATTTTTGGTTATCATCTTCGTAGTGTTCTAATTAAAAGAAAAACTTATGGCGCAAGTTTGCATCAACAATCGTTTATGCTATCACCGTCAATGTAATGTCACGATATAAAAACTCTCTGTCATAAGCAATCTTTGTTTCCCTGTTAAATCTGTGATGTAAATTGCCTAGAAACTCTTTACCATAAGCAATCTTTGTTTCCCTGTTAAATCATGATGTAAATTGCCTCGAATCTGTGTTGCACCGCAAGCAATCGAACAATTAATATTTTATATATTTTTCAGTTGTTTGTTGTCTGTGCCGTGATCGATTAATATATAAATATAATCATATGTGTTGTGAGAATTATTCCGAGGAGGAAGGAAAGAAAATCTGCGAAAGAAGAGGGAAGGGAGATCGCATGTATGGGAAAAGAGATCTGGTGCCAACCCGATTCGTCCCAACTTGGTCCAACCGAACCAATTCATCCTGGTCTAACCGAACCAAGGCACTGTTCCAGTTTTGAACCTGATGTCCTGTTCCCGACCTGGTTCTGGGCCGTGTGCGGCTAAAGCCGTTCCGGTTTTGTATATATACAGGTGGAACCAAAGTACTAGGTACGTAACTATAACTATAATGTGGGTTTTTACATTGAGCGATTGCTAGGCTTATTTATTTGTTTGTAGAACATGCCTAGTTTTGTTTATTTTTGTCTTAAGATAAGTCCATATCATATAAACGGTCAATTTAAATTATGATTGCTTATCTCGCTCATTAAGAATTTTGGTCTTAATGTTATTTTTTATTTATTGAATATGATATTGGATATAGTTGAATGATGTATTTTGTTAAATTGGTTGTACCAACTCTATTCCAATGTATTCATTTGGGGTTTAGAAGTACTTGAACACCATTATTGCATACTTGATACTTTCTCCCCAAATTTGAATTCCGTGGGATGTAATCCACTTGCTCGACTATTAAAAAGTCGGTGGTTTCAAAAGATACATTGTAAATAAAATCACATGTATTCCAATTTTTGTGGAAGAAGTCACAAAAGGTGGTATGAGTCAAAAAAATTCCATTTTCTCTATTTCATCCATGATACTAACGAAACAGTATATGTTGAAGTATGACAACAAGAGAACTACCTTTAGTAATCTACTCAACCTAAAGTAAGTGGTTGACATGTGTAGTGAGATTCTCTTGGCCTGTTGAGACAAATAAATTTCTCAAATTAAGCTAAATGTAGCAAAATTGAAAATGGAAAGAATCTCAAAGTAATGAGGGTTAGACGTACTGACTCATATAAAGCATGTGAAAAGGGACATATATATCATGAGACGGAGATGTACTTTACCCCCGGTAGTAATGACACCAACGTACATGTATCAATTGAATATGGGATGAAGCTAAGATGTAATTATAGCTCTCACCAAAAAGTTGGGAATAAATCTTCTAACCGGTATTGGTACAAGCAATGTAATGCGGGTACAATAGTAGCAACCACTTTCCATAGGAAGGTAATACTTTAGACATCAACTTTAATGACAAAAAGAACTTTGCCTAGGTAATTGACTATTTAATTGAACTAGATCCAATGTCTGCGCTTATGGAATGAAAAGTTCATCATTCCCACGAGATATAAATTCCCTAAAGCAATTGAGATATATTTGGATGAAACGTAACATATATTCACTCTAAAGTAACTGAGTTGAATATGTCTTTGTTACATAATAAGGCCACACCACTTATTAAATCTCTTACAACGCGTTTGGTTCAAGTTTCAGGGAGTCTAGGAATACAATTACAAGGTAATCCAATTCCAGGAATTGGATTCCTAGGAATGAGATTCATGATTCAAATATTATTGTTTGGTTGACATAATCCATTGCAGGGTAATCAATTAAATGCCAAATCACTTTATTACCCTTCCTCCCCTTTGAAAAATTGTATACCTAAAATCAAACCAATTCTAAAAGTTCAAATTTCTAAACCACTGTTTGACTAGGACTGATTACTTTGTTGTTGATCATTTTCTTGTTCAGTATTATGTTGATTTTCTTGTTCGTCTTCTTTCTCTAGCTCTTCTAGCTCTCCAACTAGTGAAGCAACCCCTTTACCATTTGCTCTATCTTCAGCAAATATCTCAACTAATGCATCTAAATGAGGAAATTCTTTCCCATACAGTCCCTTTGCATTTGTATGAGACTGCAAGATCAAAAGTAGACAATATCTTCAATTTGCACCACCAATTTAAGCAAACATATAAACAATAAAATGCTTAAAACTAAACGACAATGTCTTCAGTTTGATACAACTAAGTCTATACAGACCCATCAACATATAAACAGAAATTTAAGCTACATTCAGACACAATATACTGCACATACACAGAATACAGTAAAGCTACATTCAGTGATTCTAAATCGATGCAGATTAGTAGCCTATGTGTAATTCTATACAAGGATATCACGAGTATATAAAGTAATGGATTATGGTGCAGACTCGACAAGAAAAAATGATAACACAAAAGCTATGTAACATTTCGTATATGTAAATACACACCTAGCTATACACAAAATTTACAAACAAACATCCATAATGAAATCCTACCAACACACAAATTCAAAAAACGGAGTATATAAATCAAATTCATGTTAGCATTGTAAATACTCACCTACCAACAACAAGCCCACCTAGAAGCTTGTATTTGAGAGATTCAGCTTGAGAAATAACACATAAACCTCTGCTGGTAACTTTCTCAGCATAGAGTTCAACACTATTATCAGTAAACTCAAACCGCTTCTACACCACAGATGTCAATTCTCCTTTCCTTCTCACATACAAATCAAAAGTTACATAAAGGACACATTAAGACCCGTCAAAAATTCAACTATCCACAAATCAACTTGTAGCTTTTGGGAAAACACAAGATAAAAACCTATGGTTAATGCTAACTGTCATTCAAAAACTTGTTTTACTTCTATTTTTGGCATTTTTATAAACACCCAATAAGCTAATAAACTAACCATGAACTAAATTGAACCCATAAATCAAGTAGCTGAATTACTCCTGCATTAAAATTCAAGTTAGAAAACTTTCTCAAAATCAAATCATACAACAATAGTACTGCAAAACTAGCTATTAAAGCTACAGAACACCTAAAAAGGATATCAAATCAGAATAATGGCAGTACTGATCAAAACTAAATCGAAACGAAAATGATTAAAAGGGGAAGCAAATGGAGGTGAGGAATTACTTTGAACCCTAAATCCACAAATCCCACTACCGCGATTGCACCCATGAAATCAAAGATATAATTGCTTTACAATATGGTTTCCTATTGAAGAAGAAGAAGAAGAATCATCGATTAATGGTAATCTACTCTCATGGTCGATCTCCATGAGTTTTCTAGGTTTTCTCTTCTCCTCTCGTTCACTCCATCTCTCGATTTTCAGAAAATGAAAAAGATATGAGAAGTCATATTTAGTTTTGTTTCAAGGACAAGTAGGTCATTTCCTTGGATCCATTTTTTTTCTCCCTCGAATCGGATTTTATTCCATCGGTATACTGATGGAACGGAAAGGAAGGATTTGGGGGGAATTGGATTACCTCGGAATCCAATTATGAGATTATATGGACTGTTTGGTTCGGGGGAATTGGGTCAATTCCCTCAGAATCCAAATCCTAGGCGTCCAACAGCTTGAACCAAACGCGCTGTTAAGACTTAATGTCTAACTGATAGTGGTTTTTCTTCCACTAATTTAAGGAATATACACTAGTTGTTGAACTAATTCCTTATAATATGACTACGATGATTATATCATTGAGCGAAGCACTGTTCAAAATTTGTTTCCAAGATGGAACAAAGTCACAAAATCTCTATATGTACCGAGAGCTTATCACCTTGTTAGATTCCAAAGAAACCCATGAAAATGGATATCATATGGAAACTCAAAGTGATGAGAATGTAGTTGATTGCATCTTTTATAACCTTTAATGAATATGGAAGGAAGCATATTCTTAGAGAAATTCATGAGTCAATTTGGTGAAATGTAAATCACTAGTATTTGGATTATTGAATCCATATTGACCCCGACAAAGAAATATTGGGTATTGAATCATATACAGACTTTGGAATAACCATAAAGCCACTTTGGTTGTGACATGATGATTTTTTTGAAAAGACTCATACGTACATTACTTTATTTGAGTGAACGATACAACGAGAAAAAGATTGACATAATGCGAAGTGATGATATATCTCTTAATAAGTGTTTTCTAAAGTACTGGATCCCCCCCCCCCCTCCATTTTACTTTTAAGTAAGAAAGCATATCACTCATTTTATAAAGTCTTCAGTAAAACATGATCGAGACCATCCTAAGATGCAAAAGGAAAAAACCTATATTATAAAAAAAACACACAAAGTGATCTAGAAATATATCCACGCAGAATGTGGACCATTAAAGTGACTTATGGCTCAGGTGGATGCTTTTACACTTTGGACTAGTTATAGTTCCCAAGAAGTTTTGAGTTTAGAAAACTACTAGCACATACTATACATGTAAGGGCTAACCACCCCCTTGTAAATGCTAGCTAGTGCACATCAAAAGGACTTGATGGTGCAGAGCATCCTATACCTCATGGTCTCGCAAAGGATAACATCAAAGGTTACAGATGATGTCTAAGGAATGGTTATGCATACAAACCTACCTTTAACTGCTTGGGCGATATGCAATATTAAACGCACCTTTACTTAAATTCGTTTCAGAACCCAATATTAGTCAACATTTTCAGCGTACCAGTTGGATATAAGCCTGACATTCGTATTCTTACGAATTTTTGGTTGCACTATGTATGTGTCATTACGAGTCCATATCGTACTATGATGGGTCACGAAAACGATTAAGTAGTTATGTTGGATATTTACTCCCAACAATTATCCGCGTATTAAAACCTTTGGCAGGAGATCTCTTACCCCTAGATGTGCGGGTTATCACTTTAATGAGATAGTCTTCCCATCGTTAGGGGGAGATAGGAAAAAGTTTTTTTTAAGGGAACGACAAGAATTGTTGTGGTGTATTCCCAATGTGTCTCGTATTGATTCTTGTACTCCACCTCACAATAACTTAACTATATGGTAGAAGAACAAGTTATTGTGGAATCACAAAGAATGAGACGAAGAGCTTTGTGATTACTTTTTATATCTTACCTATCGGAGATAAATCTAGAGCAAATCTTAGAGAAGATAGTACTCAATACGATAGAACAAGTAAGATCAGAAAAAATGTAAATGTGAAGTGATAAAGAATATTCGATTTTCAGAATGTAAACTGATGTTGCTAAAGTGACGAGATCACACATATATACCAACTGCAAACCTACCTGCAAGGTTACAAATCCTCAATAAGGGATATATACCATAGACTAAGGTGTTACAACTGCACTAAGTGGAAGTGTGGTTAAGGCCGTGACACCATAATGAAAGTTGGAGAGACCATTTGGTTCGATCAATCCTCACCTAGAAAGTGAGTAGGTGAGTAAGGCACAACTTATTTATATCATCAGAAATCATCTCATAAGATTGTCTCTGAATATTTTCATGAATCAAACTTAGAGAACTCTCCGAAGTTTAATGATTCCAGTGAACAATGGCATCCCAGGTGGATTATGAGAATGCGCATGAGTCAATGGAAAGATCATACGAGCATATTGATGATTAATTTCTTATACACTTGCTTAATTAAATAGGGAAAAATGAGTTCGAACCATGCTCCTTGTTGATTAATGTCAACGAAGAGCATATTTGGCATATACAATCCAGGTAGGACTTGATTCTTTGACAAATATACAGGTATTTGGTGTGGTAGTGCTAACCAACCAAGTGTAAAGCCTATCAAACATACATGATTATTTTTCATAGATCATAGTGGGAAGAATGAAGTCTCAAAGTACCAAGGCTCGCCTTGTGGCGCGAGGTTTCTCACAAAGCCCTGTAAATACCCTATTGTAATGAACGTTATAGTGTTTCATTACTTAGTTAGCTTGTTAATTTCAAGAGGACTTGAAATGCATCATATATATGTGGTTATTATATATCTCTGAAAGAATCAAAAGATAGTATATATTTACAAAAGTACTTGATAGAATTTTGTTTCCCAAATCAAGTGACTCTAAACCACAGAGTGCGTTTACAGTTATATATAACGCTCACTTATAGATTGAAGCAATCAGGCGGATCTGGTATACCCGTATATGTGACTATTTGATTTGGAGGGGATAAACAACTAAGGTATTTTTTCCTTGCGTATTCACAAGAAAGTTCCTGATTTGGAATTGTAGCTATCTATGTCGATGGTACAGACATGATGGGTACTCTTGATGTAATAAGAGACCTTAAAAGCTATTTGAGATGAAAAGTCCGGGGAAAGCTCGACCGAATACTGAGCTTGTGGTATATTATTCCACCAGTTTGCATATATCTAAAGTTGTCAGTCAATTTAACAACAACATGCATCCTGATAGCACTCACGTGATTAGTTGAGTTTTAAGTGTAAGTAAGTGACCATTTCGTCTAAAGGAAGATGATGAAGATGTGTTGGGAGATGAAGTTCCCATATCTAAGTACAATAGACGCATTGTTGTACTTAGTATAATAATGTAATCGATTAAATTTTAAATCCTCAGGGAACTTGTTAGCTAGAGATATAGCTCAGCGCCAACGCAACGTCATTGGAATGGTATGATGAATGTAATCATGTACTTAAAAGTAATCATTGACATAAATTTGTTTTATCCCTGCAAAGACATAAAAAGGAATGCTTATGAAAGTGCAATCCAAAAGTTGTTAATTATGAAGGAACAATAATCTCTTCTCCAACGAAAGTAATCAGGGGGAGATATGGTAGACTATTTTCAAAGTCATTACCAATATTCAGTTTCGAAATATACATGACTAAAGGAAATGTCTGGAACAACTCCGAAAGTAATCAAGGGGAGGATCCAAGGATATGATGTCACCATATTTTATTTCGAAATTGAAGCTATGTTGAAGTATTTTTCCCTTCGATCGAGAATAGTTTTTCCCAAAGGGTTTTGTTACTCGACAAGGTTTTTAGCGAGACAACACTAAAAACATCAAGCATGTTGAACATTGTAGACATAAAGATCGCGTTGATATTAATGAAAATATCTGAATCAAAGAAATGAAACGCGATAGTCCGTTAAGCAACATAACTTCCAGAATCAACAACATGGTCTTATAACATTCAAGTCACCAAAGAAATGTGTGATAAACTCCTTTTGACTGCATTAGACTAATGAAAATTGTTTGACATCAGGGGCGCATCTAATGGTGTGTTGAACTATTTTCCTTCACCGAGGTTACTTTTTCCCAAAGGGTTTTGTTGCTCGGCAAGGTTTTAATGAGACAACAACAAACACCGAGAATTAATTTCCCAACTAAGTCTATTGTCTTTCCCATGAGGATTTTCTGCCTTAGGAGTTGTGAAGCAACTAATGAACTTCAGCGAAGCAAAGTGATCATCTGCAAGGATCACCTTTACTTGCATCTGTCACGTTGTACTCTTTTCCCTTCTTCAAGGTTTTGTCCCACTGGGTTTTTCCTTGTCAAGGTTTTAATGAGGCAACATATTCGAGTCAAACAAGATTCTAAGTTTTTTTTAATATTGTACTCTTTTTCTTTAGTTCAGGTTTTATCCCTCTGGGTTAGCCTGACGAAGTTTTAACGAGACAATTGACTTAGACTCGACGATCTTTGAAGATCGTATTACATGTGATGAACTACATTTAAAATATGAGACAACATGTGAAGTACTACATGTGAAAAGTTGTACCAAGATTTTATCCCACTAGGTTTTTCCTTGTTAAAGTTTTAATAGAGCAATTGTCCTAGACACTATAGTGATCAAGAAGAGAACTAAATTTGAAGACCTACATCTGAAGCATTGTATATGGAGTACTGCATATGAAGTTCTATTGGACCGCACAAGGGGGAGTGTTGTAGGGCTTTCGCCCATGGATATGCGGCCCAATATGGTAGCTTTATTCCTATTGTATATAAAGGATAATATCTGTGTAACACATACTATCTCTAATGAATGAAATACTCTTGTCTCTGGGCTTCTTTTCCTATTACCTACTGCAATAATTAGCTCAATTAATTTGGGACGGAGGGAGTATTATGCACTATCGAAAAACCGGGTTGGGCCGGCATCGGGTACCAAGTGCTCAAAAACACTCCCGCGGCCCTGTCGTATGAGTTGTTTCCGGCGTCCCAATTACCCAAAACGAAAAAGAGATTTCCTGTTTAGTCCAGAAAACCCGACCTGGGTAACTGGCTAGTCCAGCGGGATTAAACATTTATCCTATAGTCCAAAAAGGTTTAAACACGTGTAAATTTACTAGGCTACCCTCATCAGTCACGCCTAAACTGTTTCCCCCACATCTTCCTTCTCCATTCTTCTCTGCAACTACTTTTTTCTTTCTTCTTGATCAACAGTTCCCTAATCCTTCATTCATTCTTCTTGATTCAACAGTACCATAATTCTTCATTCATTCTTCTTGATCAACAGTACCCTAATCTCGATCAAACAGTACCCTAATCTTCTTCAGCGTTAACCTAGAAAAACCCTAATCCGTTTCAGAAATTTTCAATCAAAAAAAAAAAATGGTTACCACAAGAGAAATTAAACGAACAATTAGAGAGGTAATTACAGAAGTATCTCCTTCACCGGCAAAAATAAGAAAGAAAACTGTCGTTGATTCACCAACAGCAAAAATCAAAGAAAAAACCGCTGCAAATTCACCAAGAACAAGAAGCATGTCCAAATCTTCTGAATGTTTCACTCCTCCATCAACAAAATCGAGTGAAAACGATGGTACTCCTCTACAAGCAGCGGAAGTAATCCTGGAAAAAGGTAAAAATTCAAGTACATACTAATATGTTCTGGTATTTTAGTCATACCTGTAAATAACTCTGCATGTGCAAATTTGTTGAATACATACCAGTCTATAGTGTTACTTTTTGGTTACTTTTGTTGATACGTCTGCTATAATACCATTATGTAGTGTTGGTAGATTAACAATACCAGTATGCAGTGTCAAAATATGTAGCGCTGTTAGGTTAAAAATACCAGTATGTAGTGTTGTTAGGTTTGAATAAGTAGCGTTTAGAATATGTAGTGTTGTTAGGTTAAAAATACAGTATGTAGTATTGGTAGATTCGCATGTGGAAAACCTGATATAAAAACCTTTTATATTTTGATATTGTTGGACAATACATATCAATATGTGGGGATATTTGTTTGATGTTGTTTTTGGTTTACAACAGGAAAAACCAAAAGAAAAACAGCAGCAGCTACTCCTAAAGCAAAAAGAAAAAGAAAAGAAGCAGCGGCAACTACTAAAGCAAAAGAAAAAAAGGCGACAAAGGCTGCTACTCCTTCACCGCAAGCAAAGGGGGACAAAGCACTTGTCCTGAGAGCTGCTACTCCTTCACTAAAATCAAAGGGAGCAAAAAGGGGGGGGAGCAAATGTACCCCTGAAAGAAGGTATGTAGTGTCTTGATACAGAGTGGTATCTACTATTACATATCAATATGTAGAGGTAGATACTTATAATTATCAGTATGTAGTTATTATAATTATCAGTATGTAGTGATGAATACTAGTATGTAGTGGTATCTGATATGTAGTTATGAATACAAGTATGTAGTTATTATAATTATCAGTATGTAGTGGTATCTGATATGTACCATATCAGCATGTAGTTGTATCATGTACATGGTAGATACATTAACGACATATTGATATGGTATCTTTGATATGTTGTGTAATGGTTTTACATTATTTGATATGGTGTAGGTGGTAGTAAGCGTAAAAAAGGAGCTGCAAAACCAAGAAGTTTATACCGAGCTGGTTTCAGCCTTTCAGGGGCTTGTGGGGGCTTGTGCACACTATTAAGAAGGTTCAAAAACTTAAGTTGAGTAGGTTGCAGCTGCGCCTGATATCTGAAGCATCATATGGTAACCTTTTCCTAATATTCTGGCACACAAGTTTTGAGTTACAACATTGGTTGAAGATTGAAGAGGCACTCACCAAAACGATACACTGTTACGTGAGCGGTGAAGATCCAAACAAGCTCACATTTTGCTTTGAGAGGCACGGCTCACCACATGAGCTGGTATCCACACCAGAAGAGATGACGTTTGTTTATGGGATGCCAAGAATTACAGGTAGGGAATATCATGATTATAGGCTTACAATGGTCAACAAAAATAAGGGTTGGCGTGAAACTGACTTCTTCAAAAGGGTGTTTCCATCTGATCTAAAACCTGGTGAAAAAGTGACTAGGCCAATGATTGTGAAGGCAATCTTGAAGATCCTAACAAGAACACCAATCAATCTAAGAAAGAAATCTGATAAAGATGAAAATGCCAAGGAAGGCGAGGGTGATCAACCGGATGAAGATTCTGAAGAATCTGAGCAAGAAGAGGAAGATGTTGAAGATCTTGTTAGGATTATCTGCCTATTTATGTGCACTTCATTATTTTTCACACCAAAGGATGCAAATTCCTTGACTGAAAAATATATAGGTTTCGTTCTTGATCTTGAGAAGACCAAGAATATTTCTTGGCCTGATCTAATTCATGATAATTTAGAGCGAGAGCTGAATGAACACGTGCATAATGTAGAGAGCACTAATTGTTGTGCTGTTTATTTGCTGGTAATATTTTATCTACTTTTAAACTCTTTCTTTTTTCATGGTTTTCTACATTTTGATAGTGAATATTTAACAGTGCATATCATTACTTGCAGCCATGGTTTGCGGAGCATACCCATTTGGTGCAGCCCGATCCTGTAGTGACAGACCCTGAGGGATTGTATGTGCCAAGAGTGGCTAAATATCACACAAAGATATGCACTGAGTTCCTAAAGGATATTGATCTTTCCGAGTATGAGGTAAACTTTGCAATACATATTTTGTTGAAAAAAATAATACATATTGATATTACATGTAATTATTTTTGCCAGTATGTACTAATTTGCATTGAATACATATCAATATGTTGTGTCAGTATGTAGTTATTTTTGCCAGTATGTACTAATTTGCATTGAATACAGATCAATATGTTGTGCCAGTATGTATTTATTAGGATATATAATATGTATTTGCTTCTTACATCTTTGATTTGCACCAGTTCTTTGTTGATTTCAAAGATGAAATCACACACGAAGAAAGACAAATTCTTAATCGTATCTCACGAAGGATTAAAGAGGAAGAAAATAGTGATTCGGAAGAGGAAGAAGATTCCAATTTTGAAGAGGAAGAAGATGCCAATTTTGAATCGGAAGAATAGAAAGAAGAAGAAAATGCAAGTCCAATGGAAGAAGAGAAGGTAAAGGATGACTCAGTATTGGGGGGAGATGATTGGAAGACAAGATAAGATGAATTGAGGAGTACAATATCTGCCAAATGGACTGAAGTGAAGATAATGCAGCAAGAGGGCGCAACGGTTGACGCTTCAAAGCTTGTGCTGATAATGGAATAAATTTACTCGAAAGCTTTCCCTTTGCAGAGAGAAGGCAGACTAGAAGATTATGTTAGCTTGGGATGTACACCTACTCAAAGAAACCCCAATGAAGATTTGGATGTGAACACAACAGTTGACGTCGAAGTGCAAGTTTCTCCAAAAGAAGTTGTTAATGCCGCCTCTGAAGCTGTTTTGTCAGCACCGAAAGAACAAGCAAATGTTAATGCAACCTATGAAGTTGAATTGTCATCAACACATGCAGTATTGAAGTTCCATGATGTTGAAGTTCAGCTTTCTGAGGTTAGAAGATGGGCTAAATCTGATTTGGAGCAAAAAGTCAAAGCGATAGAAGAGAAAAATAGCAGAGACAATACACCAGTAAGTAGTATCCAACCTAAGTGTTTATTGTTGTGTAGTCTAACTTAATTAGTGATTTTATGTTGTTGTACTGTTACATCAGTAAGTACTGATTGTATTCTTTTGCTTTAATGTTCACTTTTTATGTTTGTTGTATTGTTACATATTGCCATGTACTGTTACATAGCAATATGTACTGTTACATATCAATATCTACCATTACATATCAAATATGTACTGTTGCATATCAATATGTAGTGGTAGATACTTACATTGTGGTAGTGGTATCTACCATTACATATTGATATATACTGTTTCAAAATCAATATGTAGTGGTAGATACTTACATTTTTGTAGTGGTATCCACCATTGCATATCAATGTATACTGTTACAGATTGAAATACATATGTAAGTAGATTTATGTTGACAGTTTCAATTGCTTCTTTTGTAGACTAATCCACTTGAAGTTAAGCAGTTAACAGTGAAGGAGTTGCTTACTAGTCTACAACAACAAAGGATAAAGTTGAAGTTATGTCTCAGAAATCAGAAGAGTATGACGTTGCATCAGCGTCGAGAGATTTTTTTTCTCATGGATGTACCTTTGTTTGGTGAGATGTCTAGTTTGGATCACATCGAACAGCTCTCTATTAGAGATTATTTAGACATGGCAACCTCAGGCATTGGAATTTATGTCGACAAGTATGCAAACCTCATTCCAGATAGTGTTGCTGACCAAAACTGTGGCCTTTTTGGTATTGACATACGTGAACAATTTCAAAACTTATTTGGAAGAGATGTGCAACCTGTAAAAATTCCAAAAGATACAACCGAGCACTAAGAACCCAATGAACTGAACGATGCAGGTGAAGTTGCAGCTAAGCACCAAGAACCCAGTGAACTGAACGATGCAGGTGAAGTTGCATCTAAGCAGCAAGAACCCAGTGAACCGAACAATGCAGGTAAAGTTGCAGCTAAGCAGCAAGAAAATATCCCACCAAAAAGTTCACTGGATACTTTGAAGGTTTCATCGCAAGACTTTTTTGATGTTCCATCACAAGATGTTTTCGATGTTCCTTCACAAGAAGTTTGTGAGGTTCCGTCACAGGTGAATGATATGTTCTAAACCTTAATTTGTGCATATTCTTTTGCTTTAAAGTTGTTACATATCAATATGCAGTGGAAGATACTTACATTGTTGTAAGGGTATCTACCATTGCATATCAATATCTACCATTACATATTGATATGTAGTACTGTTAACATTGTGTACTGAAAATGTTAATCTGTAGCTATTATTTTTTACATTACATATTTTTTATATTGATAAAAAATGCAGGAACCAACTACTCCAAGCCGGAAACAAAAAAGGGTAGCAGTGAACAAAAAGACCGTCTCACCGCCCAAAAAAAAAGTTGCAGTGAACCAACTACACCTGCCATACCGGTTACTCGTGCCAATCCTGCAAAAAAGAAAGATGTTATTTACGCAAGTGGAAGTGAATTCTCTGCCTCATTTAAAGAACTTAAGGCACCGAAATCTGGAGCAACATAAGCAATACCATATAACAAAAACCAAAAGCTTAAATTGCGCCGCACAAATTTCCGGAAACTGACTAAATCACCATTCTATAATGACATGAAGGAGGAGCAAAAGAGTACCATATCCACATACTTCAATAAAGAAAAACTTCTTAGGTGAGTTCTCAATTGACACTCTTATATTGATATGTACTGTTGATTTGTATATTTACTTTTGATATACATATATATTTGTATAATACTGAGAAAGACATATCAGTATGTTCTGTTACACAAGAATACTAACCTTTACGTCGTTATTTTCCAGCTCAATTGCTTGGAGAACAGGAGAAGGTGGTCTTTGTGTAAGTGTAACTATAGTTGATGACTTGGTACACAACGATTTTTTAGAGCAAGATCTTCTCAACTACGCACAATACAAGCTTAACAACAAGTTTCGGAAAGAGCAGCCGATACATGAAATAGACAGAAAATACTTGCCTGTCTTGCATCTGGATCCGTCCGCTTGGGTAAGTGGTTATCTTACACTGCATATATTCAAAATTTAAAAAGCATGTAGGGGTAGGTACACTACATATCGATATTGTATAAACATAATTAGATATAACAATTCAACTACATCTATGTTTTCAGTACAATGTTGAGTTCCCGGATAAGCTCACGGGAGGAGCACAAGAATCTGTTTACAAACCAATATTGGAGATGGATCAAAGTATCAAGAAGATTCTTGTACCAATGTGACATCACAATCTTCATTGGACACTACTTGAGTATGACTGTGACAAAAAGGTGTTCAACCACTACAATTATTCTAAGGATGAATGGGGAGGAATATGTTATCCAAACGCCAAAAAAATGGCAGATTTCATGTACAAACCTATCAACTTGTACTTGGTGGAGAACAATAAAGAAACATTGAAGAATGTAGTACTCAATGAATGTGAAGCACCTCAACAAGAGAAAGCACCAGACTGCCTGCTATTTGTGATGTATTTTATGAAGATGAAGTCAAAAGCCAAATATGTGGGAGTAGCTTTGGGAGATGATGATCGGGTGCAAATTAAGATTCGAAAAAAAAGGGTCGCTTTAGCATACAAATTGCTGACTGCATCTCCACCAGAAATCAGTTGGGGACAGACACATGTAGAGTCTTAAAATGCTAAAACTAGTCTGAATGTTTGAGTGATGCAACTGTTAGTTATTTTTAAAACATATCTTAAATATAGCTTTTCCTTTTATTAGTTATTTTTTGTTTATCTTTAAGAATGTTCAAAAACTTGGGTTAACTTTAATGTAGTGATATTTCAATTGTGTTACTTTGTTGTGTAGTCTAAATTATTAGTGATTTTGTGCTATTTATACGAGGGGGCGCTGCCCCCTCGACCCCCGTGAAGATGATGACTAATACATATTAGTACGTACTGATTCTATTCTTTAATATGTACTAACCTGATTGAAACCACAAGTTTAAATTTGCTTTAAGTGATGCAACTGTCAGTATGTAGTGCAAGATGGTTACTCCACAACCTGTACATATCAGTAAGTACTGATTCTATTCTTTAATATGTACTAACCTGTTTGAAACCACAAGTTTAAATTTGCTTTAAGTGATGCAAATATAAGTATGTAGTGGAACATGGTTACTCCACAACCAGTACATATCAGTAAGTAGTGATTGAATTCTTTAATATGTACTGATCTGATTGAAACCACAAAGGTTTAAACTAATCTTATGGAAATGTTTAAACTAATCTTATGCAATTGTAATTATGATATATTCTAAATAATCTTAGTGGAATATGGTTACACCACAAACCAGTACATATTTGATTGTTTTCTTGTTACAACCTCAGTATGGTTACACTACAACCACTACATATCTGTATGTAGTGGAAGATGCTTACACTAGAATACTGACATGTAATAGATATTGTCATTTTGATATACTTAGCAACATATTTCATTATGTCGAAAGATCAATATAACTACATTTTTGATAGACTTATAATGTTTCAACAACCAAAAGATGTTCTAAGAAACAACGAAATCTGTAATATTTTCAGTTGGTACTGACAATAGTGACATATTAAAAAGAAAACAGTAGAATAGAACAAGAATTAGAGGAAATAATTGTGGACTAAAGAATAATGGCGACGTCATCGGTATCACATTCTGCTACACGTTCAAGCCTATGAAAAAAGAAAAATAGAAATCAGAACACTAATTAGTTAAAAATTCATTGTATTGTATCATCATACCCCAAGACATATCTTTAATATGTATCTGACATCAACACATACCTGGCATAAAATCATTCTTCAGCAAGTTCATACTGACGGATAAGACTGCATGTTGCCTTGTTGTGATGAGTCTTCAAATTATAGTTTGAACATTTGACAGATTTTCTACTAGTCTCATGAGCTGACTTAATACGTTTCCCCTTCTTCCTGCCTGGTGGAGCCCTAATTACTTCTGGTGGGAGAAAAATATCGTCTACGTGATACTCATCAGGCCTGTGAGAAAAAAAAACAGTATCATAACTACATATCATATATGTACACGGTATATTGTTCCTCAAAAACTAATATCAAAATGTACTGATTAAAGACATATACCTGTCGTAGTTAGGAACGGGTCTAATAGGTATTGAATATATCTGACGGAAAGTGGTAACTTTGAAGTAATCCTCGACGTAATCAAGCATTCTTCCTCCAGATTTAGTAATAGCTGCAGTAGCGTGCGAGCATGGAAAACCATAAACGCGCCATCGTTAGCAAGTACAAGTTTTTATCTCTAGATCCACCATATGAGACCTGCACACACAAAAAACACCATATTATCGTTGGCAAGTACAAGCAGATCATGTAAATATATACACAATACATATGAATATGTTATACACAGTACATATTCATATGTTATCTTTTAATATGTATATTGATATGTACACATTTTAAAGATACTGATATGTATATTCATATGTACATATGAATATGTTATACACAGTACATATTCATATGTTATCTTTGAACATGCTACTTAAATTCTTATGATAGAGATTAGGGGTAAAATGCTAACCTTGGAGAATGAACTTCATATCGCTTAGCATCTGACTGACTAACTTTCCAGGGACGGCCAATTTGAATGTGTAGTTCAAGCAAGGCTTGATACACATGGGTTAGCAGTTCTGGGTTCATCAAGACACTCTCCTCACGACGTTCTGACATCATTTCCATCATACGTAGCCTACATGACAAAGGGAATAGAAAAAAAGTCTATTATACTACATTATACGTAGATTAACAATACATATATGCTAATACTGTTACAAAAAGAAAATTAATAAAATCTTAAAACTACATATAAGCTTGTACTGTGACTAGGGAAACTGATACAAACCTGATCGAGTCAACAAACGCAGCAGCATGCAACTTCTTCTCGAGCTTAATCCAGTTATTGAACGATTCAGCAACGCTTGAAGAAGTCTGACCATAACTACAACCCTTGAAGAACGCACTGGACCACTTTTCCTTTGGAATGTTGCGGCAGTAGTCAGCAACCCAAGGCCTTCCCAAATTAACCATTTCTTGAAGATCTTCCTCGTATGTTGCAGGAGAAAGAGCATATGTCGCCTTTCAGAAAGCATCAATCACTTCTTTATACTTATCGTCAGACTTTGCGTTAGGTAAGTTTTTGTCCGAGTGAAAGTAGAAATATCTTTGAAGATAATTAGGGAATACTTTGGGAATATATTTAACCAACCCTTCACCTCGGTCATTCATAAAAGTGATTGGGAGATCATCATTCAAAGCCTCCTTCAAATTCTTGAAAAACCATTCCCAGTTAATATTAATTACTTTAGCCATTTACTAAACCAAACGTGAGGGGATAAAAACCTGCAAAAAGGAATTATTAGTTATGTTAAGCAACTGCTTGACACAACCATTAGATATACCATACACCCATCTTCCACTACATACCTATATACCATACAACCATCTTCCAGTACATGTAATGCCTGTGTATAGATATTACATGTTGTTGATACGAGGGGGCGCTGCCCCCTCGACCCCCATAGATGGTGAATCATATCAGCATGTAGTGAAAAAGATGGTTACATCACAATCAGTATTGTAGTATTACATATCACTATGTAGTGGAAACATCTTCCACTAATAAGGGTAACTGACATGTAATATAAGTACTAGGAATATGCTATCAATACACCAATACATATCAGTATGTAGTGGAAGATGGTTCCACTAATAAAGGGTAACTGAGTATGGTTAACCTCGTACTCAGTAAGGGCAGTATGTACTAATATATGAATATGTATCATTAACTATATGTAGTATATGAATATGTACACAGTATATTGTTCCTCAAAAACTATATATGATTTTCCTCAACAAAAAAAAAAAAATGAATAAAAAAAAAACCAGTTACCTTGATTGCCATTAAGACATGTTGTTGCCATGAGACCTCCTTTCAAGGTTCCAGTGAGAAATGTACAATCACAGAATATCATGGGTCGACATAGCTTATATCCCTCTCTACAAGCTCCAAAGCAAACAAAAAGTTTGTTGAAACTTTTTGTAGCATCATTGAAGTCGAAATCAATAAATGACCCAGGGTATATTGTCCTAACATCATTCACCCACCAAGCAAGATCAGTGTAAGACTTGACATCATTACCAAAAATCTGTTTATGCGACAACTCAATTGTATGATATGCGTGGTGGTACTGAATGTCGATCCAGCCACCAACTTTCATATAATCTATGATCTCTGCTGGTGTTATGCGAGGGTTGTGCCTGACATACTCATGAATTAGACTGTTCATGAGTTTCTTTGTAACTCTTGGATTTTTTCAACATATAACCACCGCCACAGGTGTGCCTTTCCTCGTATTCCTTTATCTTAAAAACATCAATAGAACTACCAATGGCAGTTGCGTGAAGCTTCCATGAACAACCTTCCACGTTGCATACGGCGGTGAATCTCTCAAGGTCATTCTTCTTCTTAATTATCTCATATCCAGTTTTCATGCAGTATTTTTGGCATGCTATACGAACGGCATAAACACCACCATAGAATAATTGTTCTGTATCATCAAAAATATTATCCCAACAATCTAAGAAAAATGCTTTTGGGACCTCTTTACCATCTTTCAAATAACTGTTTTTTGCACTGACAACTAAGTCTGCATTACTGTCGACTTCCATACGCCTAGAAGAACTAGATGCGCCAGCTGAAATTACATCCACCTGCAAATCAAAGAAAGCCGATTGCTTTGCTGAATGTAATGCAGCAATGCTCTGGAGCGTTACGTCGGCAAGAATAGGAACTATTGCTTGATTTTGGATATAGTTAACCGGAATAGTCGCTGGAGTCAACTAGCTCCACATATTACATATGCAAAATTTCAAATCCTCTAAAGTTGAAAACGATGCAACCGGATATGCAAAATGGTATTTCTTATGGTATACATGAGAGTAGATCGAGAAATCTGGTTCGGGGGCAATGTTAGACATGTTAACCCTGTAAAAAAAATGATCCAAAAATCAACTAAGTCTCTGAATGGATATACGTTATACATACTGATATGTATTGGCATCTACTGTATTGCACGATACATACTAAGAGAGCAGGCTATATGCAGTACGTATTGGTATGATACATGTAGAATAGATAACATATATTTTACAACATATCAATATGTATCGTGCCTATGAATAATCTAGGAATTATACATACTGATATGTATTGGCATCTACTGTATTGCACGATGCATACTAAGAAAGCAGGCTATATGCAGTACGTATTAGTATGTAACATGTAGAATAAATAACATATATTGAACAACATATCAATATGTATCGTGCCTATGAGTAACTATGTTCTATGTATTTTGAGAATCATGATCATATAAACAGACGAACTGCAGCTACATCAAAAAATAGAATACAAAATTACTACACAATCTGTCGAATGAAAGAAATCTATATCAGATTTGATATCAAACCTATATCAGATTATAAAGAAACTAAAACAGAACAGCAGCAGAGAAAAAGGTGATTACATAACATACCTTGTTCGAATCTGAGATTAACCTAATTCGAATATGAGATACCTAATTGAAATACACAAAAATCACAATGTAAATCGAACGACGTAAACTGAATTAAACAATGTAAATCATCACAAAACTAAAATCATCAAAGAAAGATAACAATGTACATCACATACAATACATTGATCAGAATAGAACTAATTATTGATCATGATTTCAAGAACAACAACAGAGGGAGATACAGCAGCAGAGGAAGATGATTAAAAGTAAATACCTTGTTCGAATCTGAGATGAACCTAATTCGAAGTTGAGATAAACCTAATTCGAAGTTGAGACAAAACCAAATTGAAACAAAGAAACACAAATGCAGCAGTAGAGAAGCGATCGACTTGATTTGAGATGAAGAAAAAAAAGAGGAAAGAAACAAAGGCGGGTTCAGTATATACAATTGCAGAAGGGTATAATAGGTATATTGGAAAGTCGGATTTGTGTGAATCTCACATGTCTGGACTAGAGAATAAAAATTCTGGTCCAAAAACATGTTTTTGGACCAGCAGATAAATGAATTCTGGCACTGGATTAGCCAGTTAACAGGGTCGGGTTTTTTGGATTAGCTAGTAATTCCTAGAAAACGAAAAGAGGGATTTCCTGTTTAGTCCACTAAACCCGACCCGGTTTAGTGGCTAGTCCAGCCAAAACTTCTTTTTAATCGCTAGTCCAATAAAGTTTAAATTCAAGTAAATTTACCTATATACCCCGAATATTATAAGTCCGTTTTTTACATTTAAATTCAAGTAGTGACTAGTATACTAGTAGCATTTAAATTCAAGTAGTGACTAGTATACTAGTAGTAACTAGTAACTAGTAGTATACTAGTAGTAACTAGTATGTAGTATGTAGTAATAACATATGTAGTATACTAGTAGTAACTAGTACTAATAGTAATATGTTATGTATTGATACTACTACATATTGATATGTAGTACGTTATATATTGACACTACATATTGATATGTAGTATGTTTGATATGTAGCACGTTATATATTGATACTACATATTGATATGTAGTATGTTATGTATTGATACTACATATCAAAAAATTGTTATGTATTGATACTACATATGTTACTACTAGTACTAGTTACTACTAGTATAACTAGTTATACTAGTTACTACTAGTAGTTACAACTAGTATAGTACATATTAGTATACTAGTTAGACCTAGAAGAGTGTTTTAGGCATTTTAAAAATACACTTTATAATCTCCACGAAGTTTTTGAACTAGAGAGTAAATGTTTTTCACGAGTAAATTAGCCATTAACTGGGTCATGAAAAAGTGGACTAGCCAGTAATTCCTACAAACGAAAACTAAAAACCCGCGACTTTTTTTAATAATTCGTGTGGTGTTTGCTTATCCCCTTTCAAATTCCTCTCTAACTCACGGCACCTTTCAAAACCCTAGAATTTTAACAGGTAATATCCCGCGCTTCACACTTCAAATTTGTGGATCCTTAATTTTGATTCCGTCATTACACTCTTCTGCTTCCTCAAATTCATCTATCTAGTAGCCTATCCACATCAATTTCATTACTTGCTACCGATCAAAAACTAAAAACTTCTCGTTTTACTGAAGTAAAAGTTTTATGGATCATTTCTAAAGAGATTGAGTTATTTCGATTGCTAGTTGTAAGTATGTAATTTACTTGATTTCGTTAGTTTGACTGTTCATTCTCTGGTTTAACGGTTCATAAAGTTTGGGTCAATTTTTTTTTTTTTAATATTTTATTAGGTTTAGTTTGAGCTGTAATTGTGTCTTTCTTAAAAGATGCCCTAAGCTTTAGAAGCAGAAATGCTGATTGAAACGTTCTTGAAATGGCACTTACGACCAATCGCATGTTATTTTTATTCAACGTAATTCATTTGAGTAAACCATACAAGTTTTATTTCCTTTATTTCCCCGTTATTTGTCACCAAGATAAAAACATCAATTCTCCATACTAGTAACTACGCGCACTGCGTTTCTGATACTAAGGGTTTTGTCACATGATAGATAGATGCAAGACTTCACACCATTACCTATTTTACGAATTTCAATCAGCAAGTCAGTGATGCATTTTTAAACACATGTTGTTGATCCTTGACAAAGCATACAATTATGGATTTGTGGTATTAGATTGAACAATGGGAATATTTACCTCTTATTCTCGTCTATGTAATGAGATAGATGCAGCAAATGATGCTCACCGTTTCTTTGTTTGTTTGTCGGGCGGTGTATTTCTTCATGATGGTGAGAGATTTTTAGTTACCTTAACCAGTTTACTTATATGTTTCTGTTTGTGTTATGGGGATGGCTTATAGGACATATTGCATGAATGAGATGGTGGATATGAATAACACTGATGGACAACAAGAGGAAATAGATGATGCCTCAAGTGATTCTGGGTCAGGGGATTCATTCATTGATGATTCAGAAGATGGGGAGCCATCGGTATCTGGACATGATGATGAATCAAGCCCTGAGGTGAACCTATTTATTTATACTGAATTAGATGCAATGTTGTTTATATATGTGAAAAAAGATACTCCTCAAAAAGTCTTGCAAATTTTACTTTGAATGTTTTTCTTAGTTTAACTAAGAAAAGCTTATGCATGTCCTTTTTTTTTCATCTGTTAATAATTGAGTGTTTTCAATTTGACGTATCTTCTTCGTCAAGATAATTTTTGAGTTTGTTTTGGTTATCAAGGTCAAAACAGTGTTGAAGCGTTTTTAGAAGTTCACGCAAGTTTTTTTTTTTTTCCTTCCTTTTGTCGCTATTTATATGAGCTGACTTTGAACATCATGTCTTCATACAGGCACCCCTTACAGATGCTGAAGTAGAAGAGCTAATTGCTGAGCTTTTGGAAGTTGAGAGTAAGGTACAGTTCTCCTCCACCTGATTCTATCTTGACTTGTTTTTCTTCTCTGGCTTTCTCGTGGCTTTTTTTATCATCCCGATTTTTAGGCGGCAGAGGCTCAAGAATCACTGGAAAAGGAGTCGCTTGCGCAAGTCGAGCATGAAGTGAGAGCTGAGTTGGCAGTGGATCTAAACCAAGATGAGGTTAATTTCTGTTTTTTTCCTTTCTTCACTTCCTAGCTACTAATCATGGACCATGATTAGGCATAAGTGCTCCAACTGATCTATGTTTCTTTTGCGTAGTTGGAGGCTGCAGTTGCAAATGAAATGAGAACTTACAAAGAAGAATGGGAGACTGTGCTAGATGAATTAGAGACTGAGAGTGCCCAGCTGCTGGTAAGCTTCATTCCTCCACCTTGAGCGGACCTTGGTTCCTGATGTATAGCTGATTGGTGGGAAATGCATTTTTGGTACTTGGTGCTCACTGCAGGAACAACTAGATGGATGTGGTATTGATTTACCAAGTCTCTATAAGTCGATCGAAAAGCAGGCTCCCGATTGTTGCTCTACAGAAGCTTGGAAGAAAAGGACACACTGGGCAGGTTCTCAAGTAACTAGTGAAGTAAGCGAATCCATTGCACATGCTGAAAAGTATTTGCATACTAAGCGACCTGTCATTAGGTATTTTTTAGTTTCTTCTTTAGATGTTCTCTGTTTTCCTTTTCTGAAGGATGTTTGAACCAATTAGCAATTGTCACTTGGATTTAATTACTGTAACCTTTTTTCCATTTTTTTTTTTGTGGATCAGGAAAAATGGTAAAATGTATGAGGAGGGTGCTAGTGGTTTTCTTGAAAAGAAACTCGCTGATGAAAATCATGTAGACAATGAGTCCGAAGATACAAAAAAAATTTGGGAATCTTTTGAAAACTTTGTCGCAACTGATAATTTATCAGAGGCTGATACATCATTTGGTAGCAAGCCTTGGGCTTCTGTTTACTTGGCTAGTACACCGCAGGAAGCTGCCAGCCTAGGGCTGAAGTTGCCTGGAGTTGACGAGGTAACCAAATTATATTTTAAATTCATTTGTCTATTCGTCTCTTATGCCTCTGGAGATTGTAGTATTAGGAAGGCTTATATTTCTTCGTCTCCAAAGAAATTAACTTGTCTGTTTTCCCATTGAAGTTACAATGAAAGATGTCTTAGACCCTATGGTCATCCATTCTAGTAGAGAGTAGAAGATACCTTAAACTTCTCTGGTATGAGTTAGTATTTGATATGTTGGTTACAATAGCTGGAATAAGGATAGAAGCCTAAGAGTTGAATAAAAATGTAAACCCTTTATCTTTCTTAGAACAGCATCTGACAGCAATAGCAATGCTCTGCTGTGAAATCAGCAGCAATACATGGTTGTTTCTAGTGGTGCAGTTTGCATGCTTCTACCCATAGCTTAACTTTTGGAAGATGTTGCAAAATTTGTAATCTGGATCAGGTTCTGAGTACCAACCTTATGTGCAGGTGGAGGAGATAAGTGACGTTAACGCAAATGAAGTTGCTAAGGAGGAGATAGCCCTTTCCGAAGAGCAAAAGAAAAACTTCAGGAAGGTTTGTCAACTTTGTTAATAATAGTACTTAAGATGGGACCTGTAATTGTCTACCTTTTTGTTATTTTACATTAGCCCTCCAGTTCATTACCAATTTCTTCTACAGGTGAAGGAAGAAGATGATGCAAATGTAGAACTGAAGCTTCAGCGTCATTCAAAACGAAGAAGACAAAGATTCAGATGCAAACAGGTTGAGTTAAATCGTTATCTCTTTGCTTTAAACCTTGCAATTTATGCCGAGAAATTTCTGTCTTTAATCTGTATACTTCTGGTGGTCCTACATATTTTGTTTTGAGAATGTAGTAAATGATGTACTAACTATTTATAGTACGTGATGTTTTCTATTTGCAAACTAATTCTACTTTACATGTTCTGTTACATATTTTGTTAATTGAATTAGGAGGCTACGAAACAGGAGGACCTGATCACGGAGGACAAGTGTAATGACTCCATCCCTTCAATCGATTGTTCTCAAGGTCTTGATGGTGAAGGTGTATTGAATACTGTCAATGGTGACACGTCTCATTCATTGAAGGTTGACGTGCTTGCGAAGGGTGAAACTGTTGGAAAGTATAATGAGGAAAAGCTAATTGCTAATGGTGCTCCCTTGGGGATTCTGAATTCTGAACAAAGAGGGGAGAAGCGTTCACATGAAAGTGAGGATGCCGATGATGACTCCAAAAGAAGTCGGACAGTGATCATAGATAGTGATGATGAAGAACATGCTAGGGATGATAAATATGTTTCCTCATTACAAGTTAAAGAAGAAATCGATGTGGTAAATGTTGATAATCTTCCTTCCCTGAGTTCGAATGGAACTTTTCATTGCACAGCATGTGCCAAAGTAGTTGTAGCCTGTGAAGTGCGTGAACACCCACTTCTGAAGGTCATTGTTTGTGAAAGTTGCAGATGTATAGTGGAAGAGCGGATGCTCGAAAAGGTATGCAACAAGTTATCCATCTGTTAATTTGGTCATTCTTCTTTCAGTTATCCCTTCTATTATGTCATCTTTTCATGCAATTTTCTTTGCAGGACCCTGATTGCTGTGAATGTTATTGTGGTTGGTGTGGAAGGTCCAATGAGTTAATAAGTTGTAAATCATGTAAATTGTTATTTTGTACGACATGTATCAAGGGGAACCTTGGTGAAAGTTTTTCATTAAAAATACAAGCCTCTGTTTGGCAGTGCTGTTGTTGTGCTCCATCTCTGCTGCAGCGGTTAACTGTAGAATGTGAGAAGGCTCTTCTCGTTGAAGGTTTTTCAGGCTCCAGCTCTGATAGTGATTCAGGACAATCAGAAAATGATACCTCCAAGGGGTTGAAAAGGTACTAAGTTATTTTCAGTTGCATATATAAAATTTTAGCGAACTAAACAATGTCGGCGGGTCACGTTCCGTGAGTAGCACGCTTCATTTATTTTCATTTGACATGTTTTCTGAACCTTGAAGTTGCAAAAGTTTATATTTCGTTGCTGATTTCAGAGCTAAGAGGAGGCCGAAAAAGAGGATTAGGAGAATCCTTGATGATGCTGAACTGGGGGAAGAGACCAAGAGAAAGATTGCTATTGAAAAGGTTCATTTGATAGCGATAGGCTTGTATACACATTACCTTAGATTGGCCTTCTCTTTTTGTGTGTTTTTTATTCCCAAGTTACATTTTCTGGATTTGTAGGCACGACAAGAACACCTGAAGTCTCTGCAAGCTAAATCATGGATAAAGAAAACTGAAAGTTGTCTCGGAACTGCAGTGGAAGGTACTACTGTTGACATGTTGGGTGATGCGATAAAAGGTTATATCGTAAATGTGGTGAGGGAAAAAGACGAGGAGGCTGTAAGGATTCCTCCGAGTATCTCATCGAATTTAAAGCCCCATCAGGTTTGTTCATTCAGCCTAATATTGCTTTTCCTGATATTTGATCGTCTCGTCATTTGGATGTGTCTGGGTTTCTTTTTGTGTTTAGAACAGGAATATTTGTTGGGAAATTGTTGTATTGATGAGTACATGAGTTCCTTGTTTCTGTCTGCTACTGATTCTCTGTTGACTGTTGTATAACGGGAAGCTTTGCATGTACTGTAATTTGTTTTCCTGCAAAATGTTTGGCATTTTTTGTAGTGTAGTGTGATGAATTGGCGTAATTTAGGTGCTTTATGAATTTTCGTTACTAATTCCTATCCTTAAAACGGGATTATTCGAGTACAGATTCTTCAATGTTTTTCATGTTGTTTTTCCTGGTTAATGCAGGTATCAGGTATACGGTTCATGTGGGAAAATATCATACAATCTATCAAAAAGGTGAAATCCGGGGACAAAGGTCTTGGTTGCATACTAGCTCATACTATGGGCCTTGGTAAAACTTTTCAGGTAAGCTTTTTACAGCTTGCGTGGTTGGATATTGGAGCTACTGTGTGTATGGTGGTTCCTAATTTTACACGAAATCATGCCATCCATCAGGCTTGGCTTGTTTTTTCTTGCATGTTTTTCATCCAATGTTCATATTGGCATATGTTATATCCTAGTACAATCTTATAGAATGATTGCGATTAGTTTGAATTATTTTTTTGGGCAGGTGATAGCTTTTCTATACACTGCTATGAGACAAGTAGATCTCGGACTTAAAACTGCCCTTATCGTCACTCCTGTGAATGTGCTACACAATTGGAAATATGAGTTTACGAAGTGGAAACCCGAGGAACTAAAGGCTCTTCGTGTTTATATGCTAGAGGAAGTTCCAAGGTTTGACAACTTTCCTTCTTTTGAACTTTTGTTTCTTGGTATCTTGGTTTTTGGGTTGTGCTGTTTCTCTCTTGTTGCAATATGTCATCTTAAAGATGTATTTTTCCGAAGTTTGAATAATTTAGCCACTTGTTTAGTGTGAATGAAATTGCAATTTCTCTATGCATGGAAAGATTAAATTATGGAATTAATAAGTTCCTGAAGTAGTTGGAAAGTGGGGTCATTTACTTGGTTTTACATAATTTTGCCCTTTTATGGTCATCATTTTGATTATGTTTGGGTTTAATACACAAGTTCCAAAATGTTGGGTTTTAGAAGCTGAAAGTTCCTGTATGTGTATGGTTCTCCAATGTGACAGTGTTATTTTTACAACATTTAGGGAGTGTTAATATTTGACGTGTATACTTTTTATTATATATCAGACTTGTACAATATAAACCTGGTTTGAGGCGTCTCTTGCTGCATTGCTATTATGACAATATATAGGAAATTTAATTGTTCGAAATAGAAAGTTTTATTGATATACTAATTGGCAACATGGAGTACAAACCTTGTTAATGTATGGAACAACATAAGCCGCCGTTTTAGGTAGATAGTGCCTCTTTCTCGAAGTAGAGGACAAGGCCGAAGAGTATATATAGACCTGTTTGCTAGGGCTAAACTAAGCATATGCCAAAGAGAGAAATGCCTAGATATAATAGTTGTAATAGGCGTTTTTTTTTTTATATTCTTCATTCCAATTCCATCAGTATCCTAGCTATAGTAGGGACTCCCTAAGAGGTTTGTGCATTCCGTGGAGTTTTTCCTCATTCAACTTCTCTTTGTAAGGAAGGATGGTGCCTGGGGATCAACAACGGGTATTCCTTTTACAGCTGCCAAATCTAGCCAGAATGGTGGCATGCCGATATCACACACACACAAAAAAAAAACACTGTCTCCCATGTCTTTATTGATGATATAAAGGTGCTGAGTTCTTCTGTTTTCTTCTTTTTTTTCCAGGGAGAGAAGGATAGATTTACTTACAAAGTGGAGAAATAAGGGAGGTATCTTTTTGATTGGTTATGCTGCTTTTCGTAACTTGTCTCTGGGAAAGAATATAAAGGACAGGAATCTGGCTAGGGAATACTGCCATGCCCTACAGGTGCATTTCTTTTTATGATTTCTCTGAATATTGAAACTTAAAATTCTTTAGATTTCCTCATTTTCTATTTGAAGTAGAGAAAGTGACTTAGTCAAGCTGAAAAGCTCATGGGATTCCTCTTTTACATCTTCATGCAACTCTGACAATTGGTGGCAGGCACCCTGCTATGATATGGTCTTTAAGCGTCAAATGACATTTCGTATTTCAGGCTTTCTTTTTAAAATGGTTCTTAAGGGCGCCCAGAACTTGTTTCTCGACCAAGTGTTCTTGGAATATTTCTATTCACATCATTCGTAGATGTTGACTAATGTACTCCATATGTTTCAACCAGTTCAACATATTACATGTGATAGAAATGCAAAAGTAGATTACCTTATTGCTGGAAAGTAGCATATACTTGATTTATATTCAGTAATTTATTTAGACAGAACTACAAATGTTGTATATAATGGCTTGTTGCTTTTATGTAATTGTATTGTATGATGGATTATTCGAATCAAGAAAAGCTGGTAATTTGGTATGCGACAAAGTTTTAGATGTATACTCAAATTACTGGTATACTCATTTGAGATAAATGTGGGCATCACATCTAATGACGTGTATATGTGTCACTCCATTGCTCTTCTTCTTGTCCCACAAACATTTAAAAGTTACCGGCATTTTTTATTGATTAGCTTTTATTGTCAGAATGGACCTGATATATTAGTATGTGATGAGGCCCATATGATCAAGAACAGAAATGCTGATATAACAGTAGCATTGAAACAAGTGAAGTGCCAGAGAAGAATTGCTCTAACAGGATCACCTCTGCAGAACAACTTAATGGAATACTATTGTGTAAGTGGCCAATCATTTTTGTTATAGTTACTGTATGCTTGTCCTCTCTCATTATACGTATGAAGTCTTCTGAAAATCGAACACTAATTTCATCTTATGCATGCAGATGGTTGATTTTGTGAGAGAAGGATTCCTTGGCAACAGCCAAGAGTTCAGAAACCGGTAAGTTATCTCTACTTCTAATGTTAGTGTGAAATTTTAATGCAGCATCTTGTTCCCTTCGTTTCATTCTGAATGTAGTTTTTATACGCAGGTTTCAGAATCCTATTGAATATGGTCAACATACTAACTCCACAGCCGATGATGTAAAAGTTATGAACCAACGGTCGCATATCCTCTATGAACAACTTAAAGGTTACGTTCAAAGAATGGACATGAATGTGGTTAAGAAAGATTTGCCTCCTAAAACAGTATATGTAATAGCAGTAAAGCTTTCACAATTGCAAAGGAT
This sequence comes from Papaver bracteatum, assembly GCA_023529315.1. NCBI lineage: Eukaryota > Viridiplantae > Streptophyta > Magnoliopsida > Ranunculales > Papaveraceae > Papaver > Papaver bracteatum. The sequence goes on from JAJJWX010000136.1 coordinate 2,938,734, forward strand.
ATTATACAAAAAATTTCTTGATGAGCATGGCTTCACAAATGACAAAATCTCTGGTGAAAAGTCTCGGAGCTTTTTTGCGGGATATCAAGCATTAGCTCAGGTACCAATTTTAATAAAGAGGAGTGATATCCTCAGATACGTTGCAGTTTTTTGTCATGCATTGAATAGCTGATTGCTAGGGCTTCTTTTTATGTAAATGCATGTAGGTATGGAACCATCCTGGGCTATTGCGAATGTCCGAACAAAAAAATAGTGCTAGACGTGAAGTGAATGTGGAAAATTTTGTTGTGGATGGCAGCTCTAGTGATGATAACATAGAGGATGATGTATCAACTGGAGGTATTCAGTTTTTTTTATGGTTCCATAGATACTAGATGACCTTCCACACTGTTCTCTTTCTGCAAACTGACGTATATATATATGATATTTCTACGTCTTTATTTGAACTAATGATACAGCCTACCTTTAGTTTGAATATGGAAGGTGATAAAGGGCTCCAGTATGGTCTGTTTCTCATTACATTAACTATTTGTAAATACTCATGTTTTGTATAGAGAAGCAGAAGATAAAGAATGATCTCAAAAAGAGTGGGAGTGGCTATATCAACGAGGTTTGAGCTACTTATATGGCGCTATTCTATAATTTTATTTTGCAATTTGCTGCCGAAACATATTAGCTTATGTTTTACTTTTTTACTCAGATCAAGAATTCTGTTTTATCTTCATTTTTATTTGCATAATCTTTGTGTTTTTCTAAGGGTTGGTGGACGAATCTTCTTACTGAAAAGAACTTTAAAGAGGTCGATTATAGTGGTAAAATGGTTTTGCTACTTGATTTGTTGTCTATGAGTTCTGAAGAGGGTGACAAGGCTTTAGTTTTCAGCCAGAGCCTAACAACCCTAGATCTCATTGAGTTTTATCTTTCTAAGTTACCAAGAAAAGAAAGAAAAGGAAAATTTTGGAAACAAGGAAAAGACTGGTACAGGTGTGTTGAGAGACCATTTATCCAGTTAAATACTCAATTACAGAATTTTGCTTTCTCCTAAGTGAAGCTTAGTAATGCGATTATATTTTGTTAACATGTAAAATAGGTTGGATGGAAGTACACCAGCTTGTGAAAGACAAAAATTGGTAGAGAAGTTTAATGAGTCTACAAATAGTAGGGTAAAATGCACCTTGATCTCTACACGAGCTGGATCGTTGGGAATAAACCTTCATTCTGCTAATCGAGTTATTATTGTTGATGGTTCTTGGAATCCAACTTATGATCTTCAGGCTATATTTCGGGCTTGGAGGTATGATTAAGTAAATACCTTAATTTTTCCGAATACAAGTTGATGTTTTTCGTTCTTTTATCTAAGATCAACTTCTTTTCAGGTATGGCCAGAGGAAGGCAGTGTACGCTTATCGATTGATGGCTCATGGAACCATGGAAGAAAAGATATATAAACGTCAGGTAACGGATAGTGTTTTGATGTTGACAATCATAAGAACGAATATTTGTTACTTCCCTTTTGTTAACTTTCATTTACTAGGAGCTCCCCCAGTTAAGTTTAAAGGGTATTTAACAGGGTTTAAGTTAATCTGTTTTCTTATCCTCTATATTAAGAGTTGCACTTCAACTAACCTTTACTAGTTAAAAGGTAAATTACTGATTTTGGGAATAATTTTATGAGTTTGTGCTTAAAGTTAATTGTGTAAACAGGTCACGAAGGAGGGGCTTGCTGCAAGAGTGGTGGATAAACAACAAGTACATAGAACTATGTCTAGAGAGGAGATGTTACATCTCTTTGATTTTGGCGATGAAGAAAGTTCAGATGCAGTTTTAGGAGAGAGTCAAATTCCGAGGAGTTTGTTTTCGACTAGTCAGCCTGCTGGTTCACTAAAGCAGAAGATTTCTAATGGATGCTCTTCTTCTGACAAGTTAATGGAGAGTTTAGTTAGCAGACATTATCCGCGGTAAGCCCACTCTCTGCTGTTCGTATATTAATTTTTGTCTAAGTGGGTTGGCCACATCTTTTTTCTCAAAAAAAAAAAAAAAAAGGTTGACCATATCTTGGTTAGCCAAATTAATTAGGATTTCAGTTGGTGTTTTTACATTGCTATAGTGGTTTCAGTGTTCGCGAGTCCTGCCTAGCTTGATTTTGTATATGCTTCGTGACAGATGGATAGCCAATTACCATGAACATGAGACACTTTTGCAAGAAAATGAAGAAGAGAAACTATCCAAAGAAGAGCAAGACTTGGCTTGGGAGACGTATCGCAGAACTATAGAAGGGGAAGAGGTTCAGAGAATTCCAATTGATGATTCAACAGTTGAGCGCAAGCCTCCTGTTGCTCCTCCACTTGTGGCCCTGGCTGCACAAGTGAATCAAATCAACTCTGGACTATCCAGGGTAAGTTCGAGGAATCATGTGAACACACGTAGATGTACAATTCTTTCACACAAGCTTACACTAAGAAGTCAGGGAACGAAAGATGATTGTGCTACGGTTTGTGGGGAATGTGGCCAAGAGATTAGCTGGGGGAACCTCAACCGAGACCCAAAGTGAGTTGCATGATTGAAGACAGTACCCCAACATTCAAGCACCCAATGTTCATAAAGTTGTATTTAACGATACTTAGAACAGGTATTGTAAATTCCATACCCTTTTAACCATTGGAAAAGAGTAAAATTATAATCCCATTTTCTTATAGCAAATGTAGCATCTTGGGTAATTTTTTTTTTTTGCCAGAGTGAAATTTGTGACCAATGTGAGTTCCTGTCCTGAGTTCTCACGAGGCTGTATTTTGGTTTCCAATTTGCATTAAGCTCATTTTGTTAATCTGATTGGAGCTGTTGTTCTTGAATATTTTCTAGAATTGCAACTATGGTTTTATTTTGAAGATGGCAATATATGGTTCTGCTTCTTATCCTTGCTCTTTGGAATTGTTCGTACTGTGCTTTCACCAAAAACACTTTTGAGAATTAACAACAAAAAAAAATAAAAACTTTAGAGAAAGCAGTTATATGCATCTATGAAGTTGTTCGTTCTGCCATCAGCTCTACTACCAGTATGATGCATTATTGGTCACTCTAAAGTAAAACTTTGTTAAATTAATCTTTGATAAATTAATAACTTTGCTAAGATAATATTTTTTGCTAGTCCCGATTTGGGCTAGTGTACTAAACTAATAACCCCGTTAAATTTATAAGATAATAAAATTTTAAGTTTCCGATAGGCCCCAACTAATATATAAATTATGCATCTACGGTCATTTGTTTTTGTTCACATTTATAATACATCGGACTTCATCTTTAAATTTTTGTACATCCTTGAGAAGTTCCGAAATGATTTTATTGTGTTTTTGTTTTTCTTATATTAATTTTAACATTAAAGTATATACATTGATACACGTAATATGACGTAAAATAATTTGAATTGAAAATAAAATCTCTAGATGTATGATACTACACGCTTACTTTAGAAATTTAAAGTTTAATTTGATACGTTTCAATATAATAATAACTTATTAATTTATCGATAAATTAATAATTCGCTAAATTGATAGAATTCAGCAGTCCCAAGACTATTAATTTATCAAAGTTTTACTGTATATCGTTACCAGTTCCGGAATGGAATTTGGATTCCTACTTCCGGGAAACTTATTGGAAGGTCCCGGCCCCATATTTTTATTTATAGTTGGGTTCAACAATAATTTCCTTCTAATCGTAGGTCCTAATTTATAAACAAAACATGGAAATGATGAAATACCCGTTTTGACCAAATCGTGTGTTCCTGGCTTCCTGCGCGTCCCTAGCTAAATATCATTCGTTTTTCTTCTCTCTCCATAAAAAAACCCAGTTCTCTGTTCTTCCTCTCTCTTTATTTTTCTTCTCCCTTCTTCGTTATTCAACTCATCAAAGGAAACAAAAAAATCAGATCACCATTAAACGATGATAGCATTACCGACCAAGATCATGCGAAACCATAGAAACATAAATCAATAATGAAGAAAAACCATACGAAAATCACCAAAAACCTACTTTATCTACATGTATGATAAAAGAACACAGTAGATGACCTAGACGTCCTGATTTGAGAAGTTGGGGAAAAGATCTACATACACATCCGCTGAAAAAGTAGTATAAAAAGGTATGAATCATCAGTACATATATGATGCACTGAAAAAAAACCCTTGTTTATTGCTATATCCGTGCATATAAGATAAATTTTTTTGCTTTTGATGGTTCAAATCAGCAGTATGGTAGTGTTCTAGGAGATAGATTCACCAGTACATATCTGAAAAACTGATGAAAAATACTGGAATAACCAACACAAATGACACGGGGTTTATGTTTTTAGTTTTCTGTAACATAGATCCACCCATTACATATGTCCAATACTAATGAAAGTGCTTGAATAACCATCACAAATAACATGCAGTTTGTATTTTATGTTCTAGGAGATGGATTAACCAGTACGTAACCGAAAAATTGATGATAAATTCTTGAGTAACCATCATAAGTGACATAGGGTTTCTCTTTTTAGTGTTTAGTAACATAGATCCACCAGTACATATGCCCAATACTGATGAAAGTTCTTGAATAATCATCATAAGTAACGTGCAGTTTGTATTTTGTGTTCTAGGAGATAGATTCACCAATACATAATTGAAAAAATGAAGAAAAATGCTTGAATAACCATCATAAGTGACATGGGGTTTCTTTTTTTGTTTTTTGTAACATACATCCACCAGTACATATGTCCACTATTGATGAAAGTGCTTGAATAACCATCATAAGTAACACATATGGTGGTTTCTTTTGCTTTTGAAAGTAAAAATCAGCAGTACATATACGATGTACTGAAAATTCTAGTTTAATTGGATTCATAGGACCGCGGTTGCATATATGATGGTTTCTTTTGCTTGACTTTAGAAATCAGCAATACATATATGTTGTACTGAAAAATTCTAGTTTACTTTGACTAATATGACCCGCGGGTGCATATATGATGGTTTCTTTTGCTTCTGACAATATAAATCAGCAGTACATATATGATGTACTTAAAAAAATAATTAGTTTATTTTGACTAATATGATCCGCCAGTGCATATATGATGGTTTGTTTTGCTTAATTACTCATTTTAACATGAAACTAACTTTTACAATATGATCCAGCAGGTAGTGGTGCTGGGAGACATAGTTTAGTAGTGGCGGTGGTGGTCTTGGTGTTGGCATTTGAGTGGCATATCTAGTTCTATGTTTAATTGTTTTTCTCTTTTTCGGTCTTCTACTTCTTTTTTGTTTTAGTTTTGGACTCTTTATATGCACTTTGATTGCCGGTGTACATGCAATTATTAGGTAATCTAATTTATTTACTTTTATGTTTAATCGTGTAGAAGAATATAAGTAATAATACAATAAACATTACTTATTTTATTTGGTGATTCTATAGATTTTGATTCCATTAGCATGTTAGGGCTAAGAGCAACCGCAGTGGGCGACTAAACCCAAATATTTGCGTTGAGAACGAGACGCAGTGGGACGTACTATCGATTAAATCCCAGACTATATTTGGTTTGAGACCAAGACTAAAACCAAATTTAGTCGAGCATTGGTATAGTGTTCGCCCCACACCAGGCGGTTATATAGTCTACGCCATACACCAGGCGAACGTAAAGTTTACGCCCCACGCCAGGCGTGCTTTATACCTCTGCCCCAAATTCTTTTTTCTTTTTCTTTAATATGGGGCGTGGTTTATACCTTCGCCCCACTCATTTTTTTAAGAAGTTTATATGGGGCGTGGATTATACCAACGCCCCATTGTTTTTTTTTTTTTTTACATTTTCGGAACCAGGCGAACGTATACTTCACGCCCCACACCAGGCGTTGGTATAGTTTACGCTCCACCAAAATTTAGTCTTCCACCCGTAGTGTCACACACCAGACTAAACCCAAATTTTGGTCTTTTTTTTCCCTCTTTGGTCTTTGGTTTTACTCGCACCACTGCAGTTGCTCTAACAAAACCAAAAACTAAATTTAACTTACAGTGCGATCCTGCAGTACGTGTATATGTACTGAAAGTACGTATTAGCTGTACTTAAAAAAACTATGTCAAATCTGACATTATGAATGTCATATAGTAGTTATACTAAAAAAAAAAAAAACTCGATCGATATAGTTAAAGAACATTGGAAACCAGAAAAAGAAAACACGATCAAAGGAATTAAAAGCTATATATTAGGAACGTAAAACATCATTTCAACAAAGATTTAGTGCCAACTAATGACAAACAATATACCAAGAATGCGACAATTTACAATGAACTAAAGTAAATAATGATCATAAGTTTTAGATACACTTGATGTCTTCCTTCATATTTACTTTGATATCCACTGCTCTGTTGCCTACTAGTAATTAGTAACTCGACATCATTCTAAATCGGTTTGCAGATACGCGAAGTGGCGCTTCAATGAGACTCCAAATATAGGAAAATTTTCAAGCTAGCCTATGTGTCTCCTCGACCAATAAATTCTCAAGGTTTAAGCTGTCAGAAAGGATGTAATAGCTGATGTTGTTACTTCTCACACTCTGATGATCCAATATCACTGTATTTTCACCCTTCGATATCAGTTTCATTGTCTTCAAATGGGTGTCTATACTAATACCAACACCTACAAAAATTCACTGAATTCATAAGCCAGTTTTCCAACTTCAGTTGGATGAGCCACATCTACAATACATAATAGAATCGAAACAGTTTTATTTCAGTATTCCATATATATATACTGGAAGATCATACAATTAAATGACTAAAATCTATGAATAAAATATAATCAAAGTAGTTTTTTCAGTATTTAAAATACATGAATGTTCAAAATATATATGACATCAAAAACTCAAAATAAAAATCAAATTTACAAACGCACCAATACGTTGAAAAAAATAGTACATCAAATATGTACTGACGTACTGTTGTATCATACCGAAATCAATGAAACTAGTGTTTTTTCAATATAGATATACTTCTCAATACATAAAAAAGACTACCTACAGATATATAGTGCTGAATTATTTCAGTATTCCATATATATACTACTAGATCATACAAATTAAGTGAAATATACCAAAATAAAAGCAGTTTATTTAGTACGCTATATATGTACTGCTGATCATAATCTAAAAACCAACTGCATGTCAAAAATATGTAATAAATCTATGAATGTAACAAAATCGAAACAGTTTTATTTTCAGTATTCCATATATATACTTAAACTACGTAATGAATCTATGAATATAACAGCAAAATCATAACAATTTTACATGAAACTAACATGTATTTATCGGCTAAACTACAACGTACCACAAATCCAAAAACTAAAACAACAAAAAACCTTCGAAAAGCAAAAAATAAATAAACAAATTAATAGTGATTTCAAGACAAATCACAAACATATAAATAGGAAAGAGATAGATGCCTATATCTTAAAGATACATACCCTTAATTAAAACAGTACATCATATATTATAGTAAACTGGAAACAAACACAAACCAACAAAATGAAGCTAAAATAATGAGATCTAGTAAAAATTTGAACATAAAACATGATTATTAATCTAGATTTGAACTATTTTCATCAAAATAAAAGAAAATAATCAACTAATCAAGCATGAAAATCGTATAGATACAAAAAAAATCTTGTTATCTTTGGTACTCCATATATGTAGTGTTGATTCACAACCTAAAATTCAACTGCATGTCAAAATAAAGGATGAATCTTGTAATGACCCGTCCCTCCACTGATATTGTCCCCACTTAGCCACTGCAGTTATCCGACAGTGCAGGGTTTTCAACGGGCGTCGCTGCGGTCATCCATCATCAACTTCCCGGATGGTGACCCATCCCTGGATTACTCCCGCCTGAGCACACTTAACAGCAGAGTTTTCTTTCAACTATGGAGCCAATTATGCTGAAAAGGCCTCGGTGTTAGGAAAGGACAAATCATTACTTATATTCCATTCGGCCAACCATCGTTGAATATCGGGGTATTACAATACAACCACCTTAAATTAGAGCCGTCCGCGCCTCTAGAATATATTTGCAATCCCAAATTTCCGACATTCCCTGGCCCTCATGAGAAGCACCTGGACCAATCCCGTACATCGTACCTTTGCACCCTCAGCAGGTGACCCATCGTCGGCTTTGATACCATTTGTAATGACCCGTCCCTCCACCGATATTGTCCCCACTTAGCCACTATGGTTATCCAGCAGTGCAGGGTTTTCAATGGGCGTCGCTGCGGTCATCCAACATCAACTTCCCGGATGGTCACTCATCCCTGGATTACTCCCGCTCGAGCACGCTTAACTGCAGAGTTTTCTTCCAACTATGGAGCCAATTGTGCTGAAAAGGCCCCAGTGTTAGGAAATGACAAATCATTACTTATATTCCATTCGGCCAACCACTGCCGAATATCAGGGTATTACAAATCTATAAATATAACTAAATCAAAACACTTATTTTTTTCTAGTATGGTATATATGTACTGCTGGATCATAGAAACAAGTGGTGAATTTATGAATAAAACAAAATCAAAGCATTTCTTTTCAGCAAGCTATATATGTACTGCCGGATCAAACAATCTCAAACAACAAAAAAACATAGAAACTAACTATGAGTGAGTTTATAAAGAGATGGATCAAAAATACAAAATAAGAAAATCCATGAAAAGAAAAACACAAATACAAACCGTCAATTCTTTGAATCTTCTTCTTATATACTCTTGTTCTTCTTCCCCCTTTTCCATCATCTCTCCTTCTTCTAATCGAAAACCTAATTCTTAAAAATACAAATCAACAATAAAATCACTGAAATCTCGATCTCTTCTTAATATTGAGTTCAAAAACCTAGTTTTTGAGATAAAAATTGAACCCTAGTTTTAGATCTATAAGTTTTAACAAGAGAAAGATGTAGAGAGCCATGGTTCATGATTCCATTAAACCAAAAATCATTTTTTCGCTGATCACCAGGGCTCTCGATTGAGACAAAAAAGGTAAAATGAAAAAATAAAGATAAATTTAGCTTGATATTATAGTAGGAAGGTTATTTCTGGTATTTTAAAATTACACATAGATGGTTACACACGTGTATAGGGTCTGGAATTAAAAAAATTGTTCCATTTTTTGTTTTTAAAAAAACTTTGGACCTCCAGTTATGGATTCTTAATGGGTGGACCTTCCCCTAACTAAGCTCATTATATTAGTACCTATTGGTAATTCATACTTCCCACTATGGGGGTTTGTCGACTCGGGTAGCTGAGGCAGAATTGATGTTAAGTCCCCCCAATCTGACTCAGACAAACAATTTTCTATATTTAAGTCTGTTAATTTAGAATTTCCTTTTCATAGTTTAAATATGCTTTCTGGTTTAAATAATTTTTTTCGGCCGTTGTCATAATAAATACACCCAACTTTTTCATTCGGCAACCTATATAAATAAAACTTAATACAATAGCAAGTAGACCAACTGAATGATCCTTGACAATATGTATATAGAGTTTATATCTCAACCTTTACTCAATTAGTATGTGTATGTGTATAGGCACAAGGTTCGTGAACCTGATTGTGAAGCAGAGTACTTAGATCTCAAAAATAAATATCCAAGATTAAGTCTTTAAGTAATCAATGAAGTCTTAGAAGTGTTTAAGAGAGTTCTAGAAATGTTAAACATATTAAAATAATATAAGTCTTTAATCATCTGCTAAACATTATCGGACAGTTGGTACGACGGTTTTCCAACCGTATGGATTGTTCATGAGTCAGGGTGCTACGGTTAGTGAACCGGGTTCGCCAACCCTGCTAGACTACCAAACTCAGTTGACCACAGTTCGTGAACCTGTTTCGCCAACTTCTCTCCTATTTATCCAACTTATTAAACTCAGTTCACTACGATTCGCTAACCGAGTTCCTGGACTGTTCCCAACTACACTTGCGGTTTGCGAACTGATTCGCAAACCTTCTTGTATTTCCATATCTCAAATATCTATGGTTTGCGAACTGGTTCGCCAACCTACCCTGAGTAGAAATTTCAGTAAGTTCATATTTATCTCTTATGATGTTTGAAACATTGCCAAGTGATATAATCGTTTGCATGGGAAATTTTCAATTGATCCACAAATTAATTCATGTAACTAATATTGTTAAGGACCTTTGAACATCTAATCGCTAAATCATATTTCGATATTTTTCACAAGACAAGCTTGATTCAAAACATCTTCTCTGTAATTCTACTATAAGTCATACTACATAGTCTCAATAGATAGAACGATGGTATAATGAGTAAAATAGAATGGTTCAGTCTTCACAAACCTGACCGAAGTTCTCCAAATGTCTTCCTCGATCTTCAGTCTTTAAGGGTGATCTCTGATACTCAACTACAATTCTAACCTAACCGAAACTTGACTTAGTAGCGCTAGAAATCAAGATATAGTTTTGATCACCTAACATTGACAACAAGCTTGAGATAACAAAAATTGTGGTTTCGACCGAGCAATGATCTAACATCTCTAATATCTTAGGTTGGGTTACCGCTGTAACTTACTGTTTAGTAAGGATATAATCCCATTCCCCTCAATGATGCAATTATAAGCTCTCTTTAGTTTATATCCTTCGTTGACTTGATAAAATTCTCAAACACTATTTCTTTTAGAAGCATGCAGATGAGAGCAATTGGTCCTTTATGATATTATGTTGACATCACATTTATATGAACGTAACATAGTACCTTTTAAGGAAACCCCACATTTTTGATGAGTTTATCATTATATGGTAACCACATCCAAAATTCTGTGGTACACTGGTTTTAGATATTCATCATTTAATATCATCAACCATGCTATTATTTTTGCTTAGCAAAGATAGACGAAACATTCAATTCATTCTATAAGGTTATGTTTTCAACTTGGAAAATACATTCAAAACATATATGTGTTTCAAATCATTTATTACGTATGAATAATGCTATCATTCGAGGAGGACCCTAAGGATTATACATGATCCTTCTATAACCAATAATAAATCTCTCTAGGCTTAATATAAATATAATACGTACCCTTGTATATATATAATCATACCACCCAAGGACCGAGAAATGATCTCAGTTAAGAATATTACATCTCACATGATGGATACCCTTAATTTTTACAAATGAATTGGATTTCCAGATCAGTTATCCAATTGAAATGGTCTTTAGCTTTCCTCGATAAAGATCTCACTTATTTGATTCAGTAAACCATGTGATAGACGATGGAAATATCACATACCAAATCAGACACAAAACTCATTCCTTCACTCCGCATTTCATGACCATCATAGAATGTCATGGAACCACTTCCACTTCTAAGGGGTTGCATTTTTTTTTTCTTTCAAATTTAATGCAACCACCGGTTGTGGATACATCGAAGATCTCAATCTGAATCAATGGAAGTATATTAATAAAACCAATGATATGGCCTCTCTGTTATCAAATGACAGTTTCTTTCCCCATGTAATTAATGTGGAATACTAATAATTCCACTTCGGTTCGTTCCAAACTCAGACACTGTGTGCAAAATCAACTTCTTGAACTATAGTCTCAAACCATAAATCAACAGAACCTAGTCTTTAAATTTTTTTAGATCGAGAATACACAGGAGAAGTTTGGAACTAATATTGAAATCAAAATCAATTTGAGTCTCAAACAGATTGAATGCACATAAGGAATGAGATAGAGATCAAACACAGTTAATAAAGGTTAATTGCAGTGCATATTTCAACTTTTAAAAGAGACTGAAAAACTAAAGGAACTAGAGATATATCTCTTGCGAAAGGTTATGTACGTGTAAGGATACCCAAACATATGCCAACGCCTAACGGTTACTCAAGAGCAAGCAAAAATACATATTTATCGATTTATTCATTAAACCAAAAGGAATTCTATGAAAGATGCCAACTCTATCACGGTATCTTTATTGATTCACCAAATCAAGAATAATTACATAAAGTAAAATCAAAAAAATGAATAACATGTTCTCGATTGCATGCACTCAGTAAATAATTACAATATAATATATTCTTTCAAAGTCTTTCTGAAGTTGTATAGAATTTGGATCAAACAAATTGTTAAAGGGAGGTCACTTGTGTAAGAAAATCCACATACTATTCTTACATCAAATAATATTAATAATTTCAAAACATTCAGTTTCAAAGATTAAAAGCAATTGAATAGAAATAAAATTCCCATGCGCAAGAATACTATAATAAGTATTGGTATTATATGCATCTTATTAGGCATAGCAGACACCACACTAAACTATGTACAAATCCTAATTGTGTGTACCGATTGCCACTAACATTTCCAGGAAACCAAACATGGTGAATTTTCTTCAAGATTGTTGGAAAATTATATGCATTTAGGTTTCTCGGAAATCATAATCATGCGACAAACAAAATACTAACAAAGAAGAAAATTAGAAATACTTATCGAAATGGTTGATCGAGGAAAGGTAATCCTTTTTCCTTAAATACAATTCATCCCCGCATATGGTGCTCATGGTTTACGGATGTCATATCCCAATATACAACAACCACGTCTTGTATTAAGTAGCACTGCAATACTACTCGGCTGGCTAATTTTGAAAAATACTGCGCTCTTAAATACGACCCTGACTTTTAACTTCAAAACTTGTTTTCAAATTTTTAAAAACTGGTAAAAAATTGATTTAAAACTAAAACAAGAGTTGGGTATTTATAGAGTCAATGGTGACTCTACACGTTGTCTCTTCATCCATAGGTGACTCACCATGTCTAATGGTGACTCTCCATGATACCTATACATGACTAGTGTCTTATGGTGAAAAGCATGATCCTAAACACACCTTTTGTTTGAAAATAATTTTCACTCGCATGAATAATTTTAACTCAAAATTCCGACAATCACTCTTTTTGTTTTTAATTATATATTCATCTTTTACCTAACACAATTACTTCATGGTTATCTCCATCACAGAAAACTTCCAGTATTCTTTCTTCCTCATCTTGACCAAAATCAAACTTGTTTTTCATTCGTTTTTCTTAGGTTCTTACTTTTCTAGCTTCAGGACAATCAAATTCTGTCGGGGAGAATCTCGTTAATTGGTAATTTTCAGATATCTTTGCCTTCATCGTTTAACACTTAGAAGTTAAAATTAACGAGTAAATCGACAAGGATGATTGAATTTTCCAACTTGATAATGATCTATGAACCTAACAAATCTAATGTGTTTTTCAGATCCCTGAATGCTCAATTGGTTTGATCACTATTTTTCTATTTATTTAAACTCTATAACAAATCCATTTAGACCTTTAACATCAAAGCTTTCTAAATGTAATCTTCTTTCCCGAAAATCAAATCCTAGTAGATTAGCTCCTAGATCCAAAAGAAATAAATAAACAATTAATCCAAGTCTTATAAATCTGTATTTTCAGTAAAGAAGTTAGAAAAATCTGTAACGAAGCTATCTATTTGAGTCTTGAGGTTTTCCAATACAATGGTAAAGGGGATTCTTTTATGTACATTAGATTTCTCTTTCTACTCTCTAGGGAACTCATACTTAAATCTTCGTTTTTTTAGAACATTGATATTCTAGAATCAGTGAAGATGAACTCAACAATATTATTGTTGTGAAAATTCCAGGAGAGCGAGAAAATATTTTTACCATATATAAATTTGTGTTTTTTTTTATAGAAAGTAAATACCAAAAATGTTTTTGACAGAGAAAGCCCTCAATAGGAAGATACGGAATGTGCACCCCGATTTTTAAAGGGTGCGCAAATTTGGCCTCTAAGTTAGCATTAGCATCCAGCGTTTCTAGCAGGACTCGAAAAGCGTGAAGTGCTTTCATGGGACCTTAATGGTGCTTTGCTTGATAGCATGCAAATAAAACTAAGCATGTAATGTAATACTACCTTCTCCCTTGGATAACCCCTACAGTAATAAAAATTCAAGATTAAAGTTGACGACACATCAAATTGAATCACTTACTAAACTCTACAATAATTTAAGTTTATGCGCCAAATGATTGGGCGCAACAGATGTGCCATTAGATTTTAACTCGTAAAGTTAAACCAGATGGTTCATGATTGATGCGCTCAATGGTTGAGCGTAAATATGAACCGTTAAATTTTATCTCATAAAATCATAATTAATAGTTCACATTTGATGCGCCCAATAGTAAAATTTATGTGTGCCAACCAGTAGGCACATAGAAGATTTATAAAATGACGATCGTTGTGTGGTCGTTATGATCGTAATATTGTTACCATGACGACTAATAACATATTTTCTTACATAAAAAACTCAAATTCATTCACATATAGTCGACATGTTGTATAGTGTTGATGCTTGACGAATTTTTATGTACCCAACAAAAGTGAGACTCAAAAGATGTAATCTAATTTATTTATGCAATGTTGGGTTAGTACATTGATTCAAATTCTAACTCATTTTAATAGGCATCACAGATGCACTTAGCATGTGCACCAAACCTTTTTAACCCCTAGGCCATCCTAGTTGATGAGTTATAGTCTCGTGGGGATTTACATCTACGTACAATATATAATCAAAAACCTCTAAAAGTCTCAATATTCATGGGAAGAATCTTCGTCCGCATCAATGAAATGCGACAGTCCGGGGAAAACTCCGAAATTTTGGGGTTCATGAAATAGTAGCTTTCATCAAATGTGAATGCTTCTCCCTTTTCCTGTAAGTAGTGCCTTTTTACGACTTTCTTCTACAAAAACACGAACACAAACTATGTAAAGAAACTGTAAAAATATTTACGAATTGTGAAATCGACAATCTTAAATGGATGATGTTAAAGATCCGTTGTTGATTAGCTATAATATTGACTTTTCCTTTTTTTGGATAACTTGGTACCTATCATGAATTTGTTGCAGAGATTTTATCTTTGGATTTTCATAATATCACACATATTGGATATATATCCTCCCCTAATAGGTTTTGGGTTCGACCCTTCCGGCTTAGACATCTTCATGTCTTGTTTCATTGTACCATGTTTTGATTATGAACAAATCTTCACTTGATTTAAATGATGCCATTCTTGGATGTTAGACGTATGTGATGTGTGTCGTAACCACAATAAATTAGTGAATATTTTTCCACTCAATTAACAAGTAATATGGTGGTAGTTAAGTTCGTTCCCACGAGGAGCAAGAGGTTTTAGTTGTCTTATAACGTCACAAAAGGGGGTTTTTGTTTTAGATTTCAAAGTAAAAGAAATAAACAAAGCAATTGAAAGATAAAGTTGAAATCAATAAGATAAATAAGATTAAGGAATCCTTCTTCGTTGCAAAATAATGGTTCAAGTTATGTTCTTTTCCACTTGTTATTAGTCCCATATTATCACCAACCGTAGGTTAACAGGTTCGCTTAGCTAACCCCAAAATTCCTCGTTTCACTGAGTAACAGGTCCGCTAAGTTATCAAATTATATTCAAAAGAATCACCTTGAGGTTCGCTTACAAGATGTAATTCTATGAACGCATTAAGATTTATGTATTTATGTTCGATATTAGAAGTTAGACTCGGTTCGCTCGGTCCAATTTCTAGGGTTGTTTTCACACACAATTGCTCCACAGAATCCCTCTACAAGGTCTCGTGTTTTCTACTTGTGTAAAAAGTCAAGAAACGATTACTTATCCCCTAACTTTTACTAGCTTTAGATCAATTAACAAATCAATTTAGTTGGCTACCTAAACAATTTATCAATCAATCATAAACACTCATATTAGTAAAAACAAACGATAATCATGTGAAAACTTCAAAGTAGAATTAAAATAAAACTCAAATCATGTGAAAACTTCAAAGTACAATTAAAACAAAACTCAAATCATGTTAAGAACTAGGAATTCATCCTCAATAAATAATAAAATTACCTACTCATGTTTTTTTTTGAAATTCACACCAATAATTAAAAGAAGAATTTTGAAGTTCACACAAATAATTAAAAGAATAATTTTGAAATTCACACAAATAGTTAAAAGAAGAAAAGATGTGAAAAGCAAGTAAAAACACAAGTGTTGTGTGTAGAGGTGTAGAGGAAAAAGTAGAGAACTTCTCTATTTATAGGCTTCTATTTGCTTGCAATCTTCTTAGGATTAAGATCTTTTTCCCATTCAAGTCTATGTTTTTGTAAAATTCCCCCTCTTCTCTTCCAAATTCAATTTCAAGTCAAATTCCACGTCCAATTCCAAATCCAAGTCTTCACACCATTAGAAAAGCTCACACAAAATTCTATAGTTTTAGTCGCCGGGAAAGTCCTTGGGATCACCGGAATCCAAACGGATACTCAACCTGAAAGTTCTCTTCAGGTAACTGGAATCTTCTTCTCCGTCAAAGGTATATTCCGTCATGTTTCTGTTAAAGTTAACGGTCATTCTGGTTAAACCGTAAGTCATCTGGTCAAGTGGTCAGGGATTCAGAGATCGAGTCAGCATCTTACTTGTCTAACTGAGTTGGATCGGTAATCTGCTAACTGAGTTAACATGTCGGGGTAGAAATCCGGCCAAGTTCTATCTGTTTCTCCATCGTTTCCAGGCCAACTTTCGGCCTTTTTCTTCTCATTCCTGCACAATCCTATCATACACATTGAATCACACAATCAGTTGCTCCTTCTGCATTTCTTTATTAACAACTCGGCTTATGTAATTTCTACCTTCTTCTTTCTGGCAAGAAACACCACTACATCAACAATCCCTTCTCATACTTCTCTGTATTTTCTCACAATCTCATAAACCATCAGTGTAAGTGCACAAATATCTACAGATACACGTGTCCCCCATCGAAGGGATAGCCTCATCACCTCCCGCCACGTACCCATCAACAAAAAAATCCGACGACACCCAGCCAGGGGATACCAGATAAAAGATCACCCGAGAAGCACTGTAAAAGATATGAAACATGCATTATTTCATCCCGAGGCAGATTCAAATTGAAGGGTGGAGATGAAGGGAGACCGACAAGGAAGTGATAGCTGCAGAAACAACTGTCTCACGCGTGCTTCACTCCTAACTACCCGCATTTATCACGTCTACTACGATTCATGTGTCGAACTCTCTCTGGACTAAGTATGAGGTCGAGCGCTGGGGCAGCGTGGAAAGCACAAAGCGCCCTACACGTGTCAACCAATTGGTGGAACCAATGACAGGCAGCCCATCGGCACATCATATTACCGTTAGGAGGCTTCGTTATGGAGCGAAGATACCTGCGGGATGGGCTCATAAACCAAAAAGATAAGGATAAGGAAATATCAAGAATGGGACCCATGTAATCCACCTATAAATACCCCAATCCTCTTAGAGAAAAGAGATCGACCAATTTTTAGGAAAAGAGAGAGAGAGAAAGAGAAAAGCATATTGTGAGAATAGGTGAGCTTTATTTTCTACCTGTATAGCTTCGTTCCCTCTACTCAGAGTCATTCGACTATGCTTTGTAATTTTTACACACATATAGCGAAGAACCCCGTGGATGTATGCCTTAGTGCTGAACCACTTAAATCATTGTCTCATTTATGTTACGCTTTAAAGTTCAGAGTATCGGTAGTATTATCATCGTCATCTTAGACACTGACCCCCACCTTCGAGAAACGATGACGTGCCCGAAGGCTCTGAGAATCTCGAATATTTGTTATCTGTTGTTTACCCCTTTTTTTAAGATCAAACCTTTATTGATCTCATTTTGAACCGTGTTTGTGAACATATTAGTACCATTGTTATTTTTGTGTTCACAATCTGGCGCTAGAAACAGGGACTTCGTCCCGGTAAAAGATTTATCTTTCATGTGAATTTACGCGATCTAAGAAAAAATTGTTAGAAAAACGTATTTCCTATCAGATCTACATCTTAACGATGTTGAAATCTTCGTTTTTCCTTATTTCTCTTTAAAAATTGTTAGAAAAACGTATTTCCAATCAGATCTACATCTTAACGATGTTGGAATCTTCGTTTTTTCTTATTTCTCTTTAAAAATTATTAGAAAAACATATTTCCTATCAGATCTACGTCTTAATAACGTCGGGATATTCATTCTTTCATCTTAGTAATAGAAGTACTAACAAAACAAACTTGGATACTACTTCTTTGGTGATTTTTTATCCCCGCAGGTTAAATTATAAAATGGATAAAATTAAGGACACCGGAAAGACCAAAGCGTCATCGAAGGAAGCCCCCAGGATAACCCCCGTCATGACACGCAACAATTAGAAGGGGGAGAAAACGAAGACACCAGCTCAGAAGCCCGACGGGTCAGAAAGCACGGAACTCCCAGACGCCAACACCATAGCAGCGACATCATTAAAGGAGGCAGCAACAAAAGCCGATGCTCTCAGGGTGACAGTGGGAGCATGAGTCAACGAACAAAGAGAAGGCATGGCATAATCTACAGCGCAACCACCCAACCTAGGGATGCCACCAACGGATGAACGCAACCAACCACTAATGGCAGTCCAACATCCCCTAACAACGGATCACACAGCTATTCAAGTGCTAGGATTACAGAACCCGCAGACATATCCATTAGCACCCCTAATACAAATCATTGACAAAGATCACACTATAGCTGTCGAAGGACAGCTGCGTGTAGGAACTACTAATCAAGGGTCAAATCCTTCCTCCCAGCTCGCGTTAGAACTTGAAGAAGTAAAGAAAAACCAGAAGGTATACGCTGACCCGGTGGCTTTGCTTGCACAATAAAATCAACAATTAAGGGATAGAATAGCGAGGAGTGTAGGGATGGAAGATCATCGAAATGAAGCCAACTCCAAAGCACCTCCCCCTAATCGTGATCGAAGGATGATATTGGCAAGGAAGCATAACCCGGAGCCTTTGTTGAGAGGAATTGCAAGGGGAGACCAAATGTCAAACATGGACTCAATTCCTGACGACTCAGACTATTTCGATGACGAAGATCAAGGGTCAGGACAATCAACGGTGGAGGATAGGCATCATCTCGCCATGGAGAACCTTCGGGCAGAAATGATGGCAGAAATTCAACTTCTTAAGAAAAGGCAAGGTAGAGGAAGACTGGAAGAAGTTATGAAGGAAGCCTCTACCACCCCTTCAACACCTCGATTGTCTGGAGCGCTCATTCCTCAAAATTTCCCCATCCCAGCATTTGAGTGCTACGATGGATCTGGAGATCCCGCTGCTCACCTTCGGTATTTTAACTGAACCTTGGACCGATGGGATCAAAACGATGTCGTACTCTGCAGGTACTTCCCTTCCAGCCTAAAAGGATCGGCGTTATCATGGTTCGAAAATTTTCCACCCAACACCGTGGACTCTTTCAACCAGCTCTCTGAGAAGTTTGTGAGAACTTACATTACAACAAAACCGTCAATACGGGGATGGAAAAACTCTTCTCACTGGATGTTGCGTACAAAGAAACCATCCGAGAATACACCGATAGGTGGCATAAAATCTGTCAGGCCATAGGAAACGCTGACCCAGCCATCACCATCAACTGTTACAAATGGGGCTTGGACAGGATGAGCCCTTTATTTGTTGAGATTAACGGAAGCGTACCTACCACTGAAGGAGATCTTCGAGTAATTATTGAAAAGCATGCCAGGCTAGAGGAAATCCAGCGAGAAAATCCTAGAGCTCACACACACAAAACACATCGTACCAACACGGTGGAACAAGCCAGCGGATCTAGGGACACCCGAACGACTGAACGGGTTTATGATGATAAGAGAAGACGACGGGATGACAACTCAAAGGACAACCCAAAGTTCGAAGATCAGGTGTACACGAAGCTAAACACCAGTTATGCTCGTATATTGAAGAAAATCAAGGACCGGGAGAACATGGAATGACCGTGGTCCAAGGGAAAACAGCCACCGCGTACAAAACAATCTAGGGATTATTGCGAATATCATTGCTTCAACGGCCATCAAACAGAGAAGTGCAAGAATCTCAAAATAATGATTCAAAAGCTGATTGATGCTGGAGACCTCAAACAGTACGTCCAAAAGGCTAGTGAAGAAGAAAGATCCAAACGAAGAAAGCAGGTCCAACTCCCCGAAGGAAACCGAACACTCAACACTATCTCATGATCTGAGGTTACCGGACCTTCGTTGACAGCTCAGATAGGGAAAAGGTTAAGAAAAAAATTCGAAGACTACTGTGAATTATACAAGATCGATGGTATAGAGGTAGACGAACACGAGCAATGGATGGATGCATCCATCACCTTCGATGCCACATACATCGAGGAAGATATGGAAGACCACAATGACCCTCTAGTTTTCACGCTACCAGTGGCAGGGTGCAACATAAATAAAATCCTTATCGACGGGGGAAGTTCCGTCAACGTCCTATTCTACGACACCTTCAAACGAATGGAGCTTAAGGAGGAACAACTTATGTCTTCGTATTACACTATCTATGGATTCAACGGATCACCCACGAAGCCTTTGGGTGACATTGTTCTGCTAGTGGATGCGAGACCCATGAAGGTAGATACACGATTCAGCGTAGTGGATGCCCCTTCTCCATACAATGCCATCATTGGCCGAAGATGGGTACACAAGCTCAAAGGAGTAGCAGCTACATATCATCAATACCTAAGATTCCCCACCCCCGAGGGGGTAATGGAAATAAAAGAGGACCAAGTCACCGCCCGAGAATGCCAGGCTCTACAAAATCAGCTCAACAACGAGCAGGACACCCAAAAGAAATCCCGAAGAAGCCTGAACAGAGAAACCTCCAAGAACAAAAAGATAAACCAATATCTCGAAGAAATCTCAGGAAGAAGCCTTGCCAAGGAAAAAACAGTTCTAAACAACAAAGCAGGGACCTCAATAGCTCCGGAGATAGAAGAACCTGCCAAATAGCAATTAAAGGACATTCCTTTGCTAGGGTAATCGAAGCCTACATTTACACCCGTAGAACCAACGGAAGAGATTAATATTGGAACCGAAAGTAATACAAAAATGATCAAGATAGGAACCCTGATGGACGGAGAAAGGAAGACAACACTATCAAATATGCTAACAGAATACGCAGACATCTTCGCATGGAAGTTGGGAGATATGCCCGGAATTGATCCAAAGGTAATTCAACACGAGATTCATATAAAGCCAGGAACAACTCCTGTCAGGCAAAAGGTGCGCCGGTAGCGCAAGAATACCACAGGGAAATTGAGAAAGAACTCAACAAGATGTTAAAAGCTGGATTTATCAAAGAAGTAAAATACCCAACATGGATTTCGAACATGGTCATCGTTCCAAAAAAGACCGGAGGAGTAAGGATATGCATCGACTTCACCAATCTCAATATGGCTTGCCCTAAGGACATTTATCTGCTCCCAAGCATTGACCAATTGGTTGAAGCAGTGGAGGGATACGAAGAACTATCATTCTTGGATGGGTACTCGGGCTACAACCAAGTTACCCTGACAGAGTAGGATCAGCAACACACAACATTTTATACCCCGCACGGCCTCTACTGTTACAAAAGGATGCCGTTCATACTAAGAAACGCTGGGGCACCGTACCAGAGAATGGTAGACGCTATTTTCAAGCCATGGATCAGGATCACATTGGAAGTTTATGTCGATTATATACTCGTCAAGACCAAGTTACAAAAACATCACCATCAAGACCTGAGAAATATCTTCAAAGCAATGAGGAAGCACACCATGAAGGTAAATCCAGAGAAATGCACTTTCGGCGTAACTTCAGGAAAATTCCTTAGATACCTAATAACGAAGAGGGGCATCGAAGTCGATCCAGCTAAAATCCAGGCCATCGTAGAGATGACATCCCCAAAGAATCTGAAAGAAGTTCAAAGACTAAATGGATCCTTAGCAACGTTAGGAATATTCATTGCTAGGTCTTCAGACAAATGCAAATATTTCTTCAGCATCCTTAAAAAGGGAAGCACATTCGAATGGACCAACCAGTGCGAGGAGGCATTCCAAAAGATCAAGGAATATATTGCCACGATTCCGATCCTCTAAAATCCTGATCCGGATGAAGTGATAGCCCTGTACATAACAGCCACGGAAGATGCAGTCAGCGCGGTGTTAGTCAAAACAAACACGAAGGTGGAACAACCAATATACTACGTCAGCAAGACCCTCAAATCAGCAGAAAGGAATTACACGAAGATTGAACAACTCATTTTAGCACTGGTTTGGGCAACACAAAAATTGAAAACCTACTTCCTCACGCATTACGTTCGCGTCCCATACAAAGCACCATTGGAAGCAGTCCTCAAGAACACGGGAAAAGTAGGAAGGATAGCAAAATGGAACACTCATCTTGACCAACTCAATATTATTCATGAAATTCAAACCGCACAGAAGTCACAAGTCCTAGAAGATCTACCTCTAAAGGATGACAAAGAGGTAAAGGACTCTGCAGAAGAAGAAGATAACGGTAAAGATCCGCTGGATGTCCTTGAGCCATAAAACCAGAGACGGTGGGAGATCTTCGTAGACGGATCAACAAATAAAGAAGGCGCAGGTATAGGGATCGTAATCACTTCCCCTACTAGAGATAGGATCGCACATTCCCTAAGACTGGAATACAAGGGACACACCAACAACATCGTGGAATACGAAGCCGTTGTCCATGCCCTCCGTTTAATCTTGGAAATGGGGATAACCGATGCGCGCCTAACAAGTGATTCGCAGCTGGTCATTTGGCAAATTGAGCTAGAGTACAATGTTTAAGATGAAACTCTTTCAGCAATATGACTTTGGTTCAGACCCTAGCATCTCATATACCCAATATAAAGTTCAGACTCTTATGCAGAAAGGATCAGAGGCATACGGATGCTTTGGAATACATCTCATCCATATTGAGGGATGAGAGAGTAAAAGCTATCAAGATAACCAGAGTATACGAGCCTTTGATCACCACACAGCATTCCCTCGCTACAAATAAAAAATACAACGCCGAAGAGGATATCGCTGACGAAGATGTAGGAGAGGATATCGAAGAAGACATCACCCAAGATGACGTCCTAACAAGGGCAAAGGAATACGAAAACTTCAGCAAAGAGGAAGACTGGAGATCTGAGATACATCAGTTCCTTGAAGAAGGAACGGTACCAGCGGATAAAAAACAAGCAAGAATAATACAGGCAAAAACGAGAAGATACGAGCTTCGTGGTGGAATCTTATACAAAAATCTTTCTTGGGACCACTATTACGATGCTTATCCAGGAAAGAAGGTCACTACATCTTAAAAGATATTCATTATGGAGACGCCGGCAATCATAGCGGGAGGAGATCCCTAGCCGACAAAGCCAAAACGCAAGGGTACTACTGGCCGCAGATGATGAGAGACGCAACCTAGATGTCCCGAAGATGTGAAGAATGTCAAAAATATCCACTCCCCCGCAACAAGGTTAAACTATGTGGACAGCCCTTGGCCATTTGCCAAATGGGGAGTGGATATTGTAGGACCCTTAGTCGAAGGAAAGTGGAAGAGACGATTCTTAATAGTAGCAACAGACTATTTCAGTAAATGGGTATAGGCCAAAGCTATTTCCAGAATCAGAGACTCCGATGTCTTCACATTTATCTTCCAAAATATCATCTGTAGATTTGGCATTCCCGCAGAGATAGTTTCCGACAATGGAAAGCAATTGCAGGGAAAAAACATAGACATGCTATTAGATATATTCAAAATCAGGAAGAACAAATCTACTCCCATTTACCCCACAAAGCAATGGCCAAGCCGAAGCTACCAACAAAACGCTAGCTTTGGTTCTAAAGAAATCTTTGGATGAACATAAAAGACGGTGGTGCGAACAATTGCATAATGCATTGTGGTCATACCGCACTACAAGAAGGTCATCCACTGGGGAATCTCCATTTCTTCTCACATATGGGACCGAAGCAGTCATCCCCACCGAGATTATCATTCATACCACCAAAACTGAAGCATGGGAGAAAAATCTCACCACCGACATGATGCTAGAAAGGCTAGATGACCTGGAGGAAAGAAGGGAAGAAGCGCTACAAAAGATGGAAAACTACCAGCGTGGATTAGCGAGAGAGTATAATAATAAAGTTAAGCTTAGAAAATTTGTAGAAGGGCAATATGTGCTCCGAACTATACCACCGTATCAGCGGGAAATAAAATTGGGAAAACTAGCACCCAATTGGGGAGGACCATTCGTCATATATGATATTGCAGGAAATGGATCATACTATCTACGTAATCTCAAAGGAGAGATCCTAAGGCACCCCTGGAATTCTAAGTACCTCAAGCTGTACTACCCCTAAAAACGACACAGTTCTGCACCTGTATGAAGAACACCATAAGAAGAAGACGGCGTCACCGCTAAGCATGTTTCTGTCTCTGGGCGAGGAGTATCAGACCTCAACATATCAATCAAATACAAAGTTTTGTAACATTGGGGAAAATACTTGAATACAATCCCTCAGGACTCCCAGGACAGTGTCTACCAACGTAAGACCCTATGGAAGGATTCCAGTAGAAAGGAATACCCAACCAAATAATAAAAGCAGTTGTTCAACGGACTGGATGCTTGTACATAATTACACCGAGGCATCACATATCCGGGAACGCTGCATTGACCCCCACCGTTCGGTAAACTCCTGTCCCGAGGATTAGCCAACGGGGAGACATGTCCGCAGAATATATTGAAGGTATCGACGGATATACCTTCAACAACAACATAATCATGTTCTATTATCTTTTCGTTTTTACGAACATCAATCTAATACAATTTCATAATACAGACAATGCTGAAAAGAACTGTACATAACAAAAAGAAAAGAGGGGGGGCGATGATCCATTAAGCAAAAAAGTTGATTACAAGTCTATGAATCTGAATACGACAGCATTATACAAAAATACATCAAGGAATGTTCGCACAAACACATGCGAAGTAATCAGCAAGGATCAAGCCACGACCCCAGTCAACTAAAGTAAATACATCAAGGAAACTCAACACGAGATGAGGGAACACTTTCGCCAGAGGAAGGGCCCGAAGGGGACTTAAAGGGGTCGGGTACGGGACGCCGCTTGTATCTTTTGGAAAGACCGTGATCCTTAAGAAGAGACCATTCGATTGAATTCAGCGTATTATTCACCTCCTAGGCAAGTTGACGACGTGCCTCATGCTTGATTTATGCCTCCTTGAGATCGGACTGACTCAGTGACGATGACAACTTCTCGACCTCCTGAGTCACCTTCTTCACAGCCACATCCCGAGACTCAGCTAACTCTTCGAAATGTTTGGTTTGATTTCGCTGAGTCTCTAATGCAGCTTTAGCCTTTTCAAGCTCTTCGTTTGCTCATCGAAGTTGGTTTTCAAGCTCTGAGAGGAGACAAAAACAAAATGAGTAGAATTAGAAAACAAGGCGTAAGAAGATCATTCGTTAACAAACAAACATATACCTTCGACACTAGACAAATCTACCTCTAACTCATTTACTACAGCGTCCCGAGCATCGTCAAGAAAATCATATTCGTCGGATATTTTCTTATAATCCAGTTGAAGAGTGGTAAGGGAAAATTGACATTCATCCAACTCTACCTGCTTCATAGAATCAGAGTGATGAAGATGATTGACCTCGGTAGTCATCTCTTCAATCCATTTGGTAAGTCTATATAAATTCACTTCTAAATCCCTCTCCGACTCAGCGGAACGAGCAACCTCGGCCCTAGAAGAGGACAAAGCTTTACTGAGAGCATAGGCTTCAGCCCGGGCATCATCCCTCTCACGAACGAGACAATGTACATATTCATGAGGAGTCTGAGCTAGACGAATCTCTCCCTCCAAATAGGCCACTCTAGCTTCCAAATGGGAAACCGAATCACGTGCCTCGTTAAGGTTGTCTCTAGTCCAGAGCAAGGCACCGTTAAATTGACGACGCTCATTATTCATACTATTCTGCGCATCGACCATCTGCTCACGCCTCTGCCTATACTCAGCAGATATCTTATTATATTCATCAGCATGAGAATTCCATTTTTCCTCTGCCTCAATCACCCGGGGCACTAGTTCACTAATTCGAGAAGCTTGACGCGTTCTCTCACTATGAAGCCAGGTCAACTATCTGGCATTATCCGCTGAATATAAGGCTGGATAACTAAGAAAGAACACATCGAAAAATAATAAATAACGAAGGGAGGGAAGAATGAAAAAACAGACCTATTGAAGACGAAGCCTTGGCACGCTCTGTCTCCAGATTTGAACGAAGACTAACCACCTCCAGGCAAAACTTCTCTTCGGAAGAACCAACCCGTTCTTTCTCTTTCAAGGCGTTCTGTAACTTCTCGATTTCCTTATCCTTGGCTACGATGGATTCTTGAGCGCTGATCATCTCATCATCCCTCTAACGAAGCTTAGCCTCCAACTTGAGGGATTTTTCCTTAAAGAATCGGTACAACGAATGATTGCAATACTCGCTGTTGGCAAGCTGGAACGAACCAACAAAACAAAAAGTTAGTAGAAACCAACGAAACATGGTGAGTCAGCGGAAACCAAAGAAGGAGGACATATCTTTCACCTCGAGAATACGTTGCTGAGAATATCCGTATTCATTACCATCAGCCATAGCTATCATTTCGGAAATCGAATTAGGGGCCCTGGGTAATAAATTCGAAGCAGCTACGGTCAAATATCAATCCCAAAGCTCTGCTACTTGTTCCCGAGAAGTTAGTTGCATCTGCTGACGAGTGAAGGCATCAGACGGTCTCTCCTCAAGCAAGGGGGGGCACCATGAGCAATATTCATAAGACCTTTCTTCTTCAACCATTGGTAGGTCTCATCGTCTTCACCACCCATCATGGTGGAAACAAAAGTAGGGGTATCACTCCCTCCATCAACGTTGAAGCTGGCACCCACACCCCCATGACCCGCCGAATCACCAAATACGAAGGGACCATGTTTCTCCTCCACCAGAGGGGGTTTATTAGCTTATTTTCCTCCCAAAGAGACCTTCTTCCCCTTGGAATTTTTCGAAGCACCCAACTCGACATCTTCTCCATTGGAATTATCCTCTTCAGCGTCTTCTTCAACAGCCACCTCCCAATCATCGTTCGGAGATAGCAGCTAAAAGTCTGGAGCACCAATGTCTGCTACACCACCAGTGGAATGTATTTTCCCGAAAGAAAACTCTGGATTGGACTCAGGGACATTCAATGGTGAAGAACTAGGAGGCCCAACATCTTCATGACCAACCAAAGGGGACAACGGAGCGGTTCCAGGAATAACGCTAGAACCATCTTTTCCTTCTCCCAACAGAACCCCTTTATAAGTATCTTCGTTTGCATAATGGGTCGTATCAATTCGCTCCTCTTCATCGAATTCTTCTTCGGATTCCTCTAATCCCTCTTCACCTGCGGGGCTGGTCACTTCGGGGATCCCGGAATCAGTAACCTCCACAGTGGATGATTGCAGATGGCTAATTTTCTTTTTCTTTGAACCTTAACATATTGAAGGCACATCAAGAGAACGTAATATTTCTGATCCTAGGGGAAAGGGAAAGATACACAACAAAAATGAATAAAATCATAAATCATACCTTCGCAGCACCGGAAGCTTGGGAGGGCTTTAAAGACTTTGGAAGAAGAGCATGGTCAGAACTCTCCTGTTCAGCAACCTCATCAAGTTCGACGATCTCGGTACGATAATTAAAATTCATACCGGCAAAGTTTAGATCCCAGGGGCAGAAATTACCGTAAAGAGCAGAGGCATGCTCACGAACCTTACTCTGAGGGGTTGGTTGCCACCCATGGTCACCGGGAAACCATCCGTGAGCCCAAGGACCGATAACTTAGATAGGAGTAGCGTACCAATCATAATCATGATCACGTCGAAGTTTCTCCTTACCAGGAAAAGGGGTGGGCTCAGCTTTATTTTAAGTACCGGGAACGCAGCGTAACCTCGTATCACTTACCTCACTTAAGAGACGAACCTCCCCACGGGGATCAAGTATCGTGCGCAAACCTATGCTCCAAGGCTTACGGTTCCGACCATTGACGTAATCCCTGAAAGAATCATTAAAATTCTGCAGAGTGTACAAATCTCTCTCCCTAAGATTAGGACGGTAACAAGTCATCAACGTCTTACCCTTGATTCGGAGATAAGCCTCTCGAAGAGTGCAAAGATAATTCCAACTTAGCTGAACTACTGAACGATAGTGCGTATGAGGAATAGAGACATCATGATTTTCCAAGACATCATAATAAAAGGAGTCACCAGACTTATAAAGAGGAAGCATCAGGCCCGCTTCGAAGGCACCAACAGTTGTTAATAGGTGTTGAGAGTCGTATTTATAGTTGGAAATAATATCATATGTAAGCTCATCACCTTGGTTATAGAGGCGGACGTTGAAGTACTCAAGGCCATGTCGAACCTTAAACTCCTCCAAATCAACGTTCCTCAAAGATACCTTCTTCTTCTTTTTAGGGTTGGCTACGGTACGACCCGAGGGGGAAGCGTCTGACGGTAGGCGAGAACCCGATGACTTCTTCGGAGGGATCATATCATCAAATTTTCTCTTCCCCACTGGATTCCTAGAAAGATCCGCGTCTCTCCTGGTCAGCGGAACAGAAGGTGACACCCCGGCCCCTTGGGAAAGTGAGGTGTTGGTAGCTATCACCCGAAGAGGCTGAGCTATCAGCGGACCAGAACGCTGGTGGGAAGGCTTGCTCAAGGATCGACTAACATTATAACGAGAACCCCTCGCATGTTCACCACCCTGTTAAGATGATGATGTGCTCTTAGGACGAACGGAGTGATGTGGAGGCTGCGTAGAATCCCTCGGCGGGGATGTATCATGGCTTCGTCGTGACGGAGATATATAAGGATTCGGGGAAGGCACTCTAAAAGGACTACTTCGTCGATGATTATCAGCCATGATTACCTACAGAAGGCCATAGCAAGAAATAAGGTCAAAATTAAAACCCCAACCATCAGAAACATCATCTCGAGCTTAGCCATGGAGAACAGGGGAAAGTATATATACTAACGTGGTGAAAATGTTCCCCATGGCTAACCTCAAAAACAACAACAAAGTAGAAAGGAAGAAATAAAATCCACAGAAGATAAAACCTATATACAGTGAATCAATACTTACCAGGAATCAATGAAGAGGCACACAAAAAGGATAAGAGTGACAGCGAACGCATAAGAAGAGTTTAAGCGGCAACAAAGATGTACCAGGTAGCTGAGATATCAGATGGATTAAAGAACAAGAAGACAAGGAATAAGTTAGGTTTGGACTTTTGAACTTTTAAAAGTCTCTGAAAATTCTTCCGCAAAGCAGAAAGAGACAGAAGCAAGGAAGAAAAAGAAGTGAATAAAACTTCTCACATTTAAGATCATTCCGGTATTTATTACCAACAAAGAAAGAGAAACCCACCACTTTATTAGGAGAAGTTATTGCAAAGAGAGTGGGAAACGTGCCCTAAAAAAAGAGGAAAAGTTATTGCGGGGAGAAGATGAGCAGTTTTCTTCCGAAATTTGGCAAGACCCGCCAAAAATTAGAAAGAAAAGGGGCAAATTGTAGGTGCACAAATATCTACAGATACACGTGTCCCCCATCGAAGGGATAGCCTCATCACCTCCCGCCACGTACCCATCAACAGTAAAATCCGACGACACCCAGCCAGGGGCTACCAGATAAAAGATCACCCGAGAAGCACTGTAAAAGATATGAAACATGCATTATTCCATCCCGAGGCAGATTCAAATTGAAGGGTGGAGATGAAGGGAGACCGACAAGGAAGTGACAGCTGCAGAAACAGCTTTCTCACGCGTGCTTCACCCCCAACTACCCGCATTTATCACATCTGCTACGATACACGTGTCGAACTCTCTCTGGACTAAGCAATAGGTCGAGCACTGGGGCAGCGTGGAAATCACAAAGCGCCTTACACGTGTCAAGCAATTGGTGGAACCAAATACAGGCAGCCCATCGGCACAACATATTACCGTTAGGAGGCTTCGTTCTGGAGCGAAGATACATGCGGGATGGGCTCATAAACCAAAAATATTAGGATAAGGAAATCTCAAGAATGGGACCCATGTAATCGACCTATAAATACCCCAATCCTCTTAGAGAAAATAGGTCCACCAATTTTTAGGAAAAGAGAGAGAGAGAAAGAGAGAAGCATATTGTGAGCATAGGTGAGCTTTATTTTATACATGTATAGCTTAGTTCCCTCTACTCAGAGTCATTCGACTATGCTTTGTAATTTTTACACACATATAGGGAAGAACTAACCCCACATGGATGTAGGCCTTAGTGCTGAACCACGTAAATCATTGTCTCATTTATGTTACGCTTTAAAGTTCAGAGTATCGGTGGTATTATCATCGTCATCTTCGACGCTGACCCCCCACCTTCGAGAAACGATGATGTGCCAGAAGGCTATGAGAATCTCGAATATTTGTTATCTGTTGTTTATCCTTTTTTTAAGATCAAACCTTTATTGATCTCACTTTGAACCGTGTTTGTGAACATATTAGTACCATTTTTATTTTTGTGTTCACAATCAACAAAACCCTAACTGCTTCTCTTGATCAAATTCAAACCCACAATCATCACGGCATCCACTGACCTGTATGTTCTTCTCAACCATCATCTTTAATTCTCGATCTGAAAAACCTTATTTCATCAATTCCAGCAAACCCATTCCAGCAACTTCTTCTTCTCTCAATCAAATTCCTCAAACCCTTGTTAGCAATAACATCACTTTGTCATCCCTTCATTGCTGTTTCACATAAATTAGTACGAATCTTCTTCATCTCTGTTCATCAATCGATTCAACAAAAATCAATTCCATCTGCTCTGTGTGTTCTTCTTTATTGTTTTAAGAACCCATAACTCGATTTAATTCAAACTCATCATTCCCAGCAACACGAGTTGCGCATCTTCTTTCCAGTAATTTGAATTCCATTGACTTCATCTCTCAATTTCAGAACCCCTATCCATCTCAGATCCAATCTGTTCTCTCGACTGCGCCTCATTCTTTCTCATTCTTTCTTAAAGTCAGGTGGTAATGATTTGGGAAGAGACGAGTCCATATCCTCTGTGACCAAAATACCTCTGTCTCTCTGTCCCAACCTCTTAAAAATGGACACGTGTTTATAGCTTTAACAGATGTTTCACTCCATTTAATCCTGTTAAAAGTGATTGAATTTCTGTTATGATTCATAGTAAATGATAAAACCCATTTACCCAACTCAAAATCCAAGATATCGCTCCCAGGATTCAACGATGATTTTTTTGATGAAAATTATCAAACGAAGATTAATTAAAGATTTTGAGGAAATAAAGCCCTATTTTGTTTTTTTAAATAACGAATATCATTGATTCCATTAAGTTTGTGAACACCATTTTTGGTATCACAACCAAATGAGTGAAATGACATATCAACACATAAAATGAGATATAAACACAAATTATAGCAAAAATGAAATAGAAATCAACACAAGCATATACGTGGTTCGACAACGGAGTGTCTACATCCATGGGTGAAAGAGGGTTAAAGTGTTTATTTAGATTGTTGAGTTACATTGAAGGAACTCCATTAATGAAGCCTTGTGAAGTAACAGATAGCAAGAATAGAAAAGAGAAAATAAGAAGAAGCAGTAGCCTCCTCTTTCTTCTGCCGACCAAGTCCTCCCCCTCCTTTAGACCTAATCGTTTTGATTTATAAAGGGAAAATATCTTCTAGCGAATTACTCTTTTATCCTTAGCTTAGGGTTGAAGCTGTGTTGGGGTTGATATGGTGCGTTCTGCTGTAGTCTTGTGTCCAGCTACACCTCCATGTGTCCAAGTATTTTATGGTGTATACAAAGTTCTATTTCTTGACCATCAAAGAAAAACTCATATGTGAAACCTAATTAAATACCGAATCCTAGCAGAAACCCCCTTCTTTTAGATGCAGACCTTTAATTTCAACTCTTGACTTTTGTTCTTTCCCCTTCCAATCCTATTTACTTAAAACCCCAACAAAAACATGTGTTGTGGGTCGCTAATTTTTAAATCAGAAATCTCAGAGATGATGAGGTAGCTCGTAAGAAGATGACTTCTAATTTTCTATCGGAAAATCAAACTAAGAAGTAACTATCATAGTTACAAAAAGACGGGCCACACTTATTAAACTCGAGTTTTACCATATGTACCGTATCATTTAGCACATATATTGTAATAATAAAATTAAGAATATCGGTTTCTTCTTCGTTATTAACTATCACTTTTGAATTCTTTCTGCAACTCGAATTCGAACCTAACTCGAAGTTCTTAATCGAAAGTCCGGAGTTCGAATTGGTATACTATCACTTTCAAAGGTAAATCTAATTTGGGTTTTGCGTATATGGATTATTATAAAAGATTGATTACGATTTTGTGTAATTCAAGTTCACTGTCCAATTCATTAGATTAACTTGCATTATTAATCCCTGCTTAATCATCCTCGTTTCAGCAAACCTAAATTAAGGTATTGAAGTAGTTTGTATCTCAATTTTGTATTTGTTTTGGATAAGTTTTGATTAGGGGTTCTCGATGCAGTTTGAATTTGTGATTCAGAGGGTGAAGTAGATTCAGAAAGACGATGAAGAGGGATAACAAAAACAGGTAAACATATAGAAACCCTGTAATTTTATCCTTAGAGTTTTTTTTTTTTTTTTTTGATCCGATTCAATTCATAACCCTGTTTGTTTTGATTTTGCAGCCATTAACCCTATAATTCAAAAATAAAATAAAAATTCACATATACATTCATGATTCTTATTTTTGTAGTTCAACTGTTCATATTCGATTTGCTTCTGTGATTTCAAGTGACAAATTCTTATGCGAGTTGGAACTCAATTGGAGTTAAATTTTGCTACAATGGCCAACCGCCAACAAGGCTTCACCTGCACCTTTCATAACCTTTCATAAAAAGTCCAAGAAGGTATTCATTCATTCTGCCTATTCCGCAATTTCTTTTAAGCGAATCACATGATCTTTTTCACTACGATGAGTAATTCATCATTATGCAAAGTCGGTCTCTAATAAAAGAAAGCTAGACTTGGCATGAAGAAGCTAAACTAACATGCGAATATTTGTATACCCTAAGCCGACACCATAAAAATAACTGTAGGTATTGCACAGACTGTACAGACCCCACGGAAGGTGTGATTATGTGAAAAAACTGACTTTTTAATGAGAGCAGATGAAGAAAATAAAGTGTTTAATCCCAAGGAAAAGTTGCCAGTAAGGACATGCTTAAAAGTGAATGATTAATTTTGAATATTAAGTCTAATAGTTTTCTTTTGGTTGATACGTTGGAGAGAGTGTACATTGGTGATTGGTTAGCTCATGTGTAGTAATTTGCACCCGATGGTTTAACTTTGAGTTGATTGCAGGTTTTGAAAGCGAAGAAGTTTAATATTGATAAAGCAATGTACACGTGGGCATAAATTATTTAATGGAGGAATAGTATTGTCCCGATGCTATTGACGAGGTATTGTGTGTTACAGAGAAACAATGTATGCGAGATTAGAAGTGTTAGAGCATTGCTCGGTCGAACTCGCATGCATTGCTATCTCAAGCATGTTTGTCAATGTTAGTGATCAAAACTATAAAGTCTTGATTTCTAGTCTACTATATCTAAGGTCTCGGACTAGGATAAAAAGTGTAGTTCAGCTCAAGAACTCCATGGCAATCATCATACAAGAGGAAGGACTACTCAAGGAAACAGTGGATCTTCATCGACTAAAAGGTATGTGG
This sequence comes from Papaver bracteatum, assembly GCA_023529315.1. NCBI lineage: Eukaryota > Viridiplantae > Streptophyta > Magnoliopsida > Ranunculales > Papaveraceae > Papaver > Papaver bracteatum. The sequence continues at coordinate 2,972,528 of JAJJWX010000136.1, forward strand.
AGACTTGAACTTATCTATCACTCAAAAGTCTATCTACTTTATCTCCTATCTTGAGACAAAAGTCGTATTACTATATAGACTAAGAATATACACATGTGACATTTCGAGCTGAATATATCTCGCTTATCTATTTCTCGAGATGTGTGTTGGTAAAGCTTTCGCTTTAGCCAAGTTCATATTTGCCTAGTGACGAAAGTTATGTTATGTTTCAATCACTTTGTAAATTGCTCTGACGAAAACTAGTTTGTGAATAACAACTATATGACGTCATCTGAGAATGTTTCAATGGTTGAAATGAGAGTTTAGATAATATAACCACTGGGGGATATAAACATTGTTGTGGTAACACATATATGTATAAGTCCTTAGCACTTGAACCGAAGTTTTGAACTTTGTTGATCAAGTGAAAACCAAAACTTGAGCAGTCAACCCAGTTCGCGAACTCAGTTCGCGAACGTGCGTATTTCTCGAACCCGAGAATTTCTGCTGGAGTTGTACCTCAGTTTCAGTCCGCGAACTCAATCCGCGAACTGAAGGAAGTTCTCGAACCCGAGAATTTATGCTGGAGTTTGTGAACTCCAACCGGTTAACTTGAGTCCGCGAACTTGAGTGGTTATGTCTAAAAACGATGTTCGTGAACTTATCTAAATTATCTAAGGAATGCTATTGCAAACCGTGGATTTATAGTTCATGAATCGATTCGAGTGTATCACATCATTTTTGCTTCAATTGTGTCTTGTGTAGTACATAAGATCTCATAACAATTGAACAACTTTCTAACTAGTTCATTTGAGTCATTTGGACTAGTTATGGTGAAGAAGAATATGGTTGATATGAAAGTTATCATTTGGCTAACCATTTGGTTGACTAATATTGAACCAACTATTGTACACGTTTGGGTACGGTTACACAAACCCAAAATCGTCAAGTACATGTGTGTATGGCAAGCTAAGTTTTCGATCTAACGGTTGAGAGATATTAGCTTGTATCTAATCAGGTTTTCATCTAACGGTGAATATTGAATGCTTTGTTACTAAGCTAACATTGATTGCAAACCCTGATTTGAAAGACTATATAAGGGAGAACTCTAGAAACTGGGAAACCTAATCCCCACACATTCTATATGATACTAGTTTGCTAAGCTAGAGTCGATTCTCCTTTAACCTTTGGTTTTCTTCTTCTACAACCAGGTTAACAACTTGAAGACTTCATTGGGATTGTGAAGCCAGACCAATACTCACTAGTCCAGAAGGGGCTATAAATCACGCATGAAATCTGTTATAAAACATAGTTTATCACGGTTTTCATCCGTTATTAGAATCGTTATTTATTTGGTGTGACTTTTTGAAAATGACAAATAGGAAACGTTATTAAATAAAACGTGTAAAATTCGTTATTTAAAATCACATACATAATCTGTTATTAAATATCACGGTTATTATGTGTAACATTAAATAACGGTTGATTTATGTCATATAAGAATCACGGATAATATATGTGAAATATAATAACGGTTGATGCATGCCATTAAAAAAACACGGTTATTAGGTGTGAAATAAAACAATGGTTCATAACCATTATAATTGGAGGTATTTTCATTAAAAAAAATCTACCAATTCTAACGAGATTATTTCGTCATTTTCTGGCTACGAATTCAAATTTTAGAATCTGAATAAAATCTGTTTCGTAATTTTCTGGCTACGGATTCAGATTTTGGAATCCGAATGAAATCAGTTCATAATTATATTTAGTGAATCAGTAATCCAACCAGATTAAAAAAAGTAAAGAAAATAGATGTTAGAAGAATATTTATATTTATTATTTATTAAAAAGAGAATATAATATTCAAACATAGATTGGCTGACATATCCTAGCAACTCCAAGATACATCCTGAAAATTAAAAAACTAATCAATCTACTCTCACTACCATTCTAACTTGATGGCTCTCCTACAGATGGCTCTCCTACAGTAGTCACATAGGCCTTGGGCCACTTAACAAACTCGCTTCTTTTAACATTCCCAAGTACAGCATCATCATCTCTATCGCACAACATCGCAGTTGGATCAATAATTTCCTCAATCATGCAGTCGTAGTGGTCATCAATCAATATCTTAGTATCAACATATGCAAGTGCAACAACCTTTTTTCTGAAGTTCCTCAAACAACAAAGACCAAACGACGAAGGGATCCCAATACCCTGTATATGTAACAGGACAAACTTTAAGATACCATAATAGCAGCATCGTATACATCTGACTATACATTACTTAGAGATATTCGAGGTCACCTGTTGATAAGAGCTATCATAGATCTGACCATGTACTCCAGTGCTGTTTTTCTGTATTTCAGCATCCAACTGTGCTTTCAATGCTTCGTTTTTCTTCCTCTCTTTCCGCAACTCGTTCCTCACTTCCTGCAACTTGGCCTTCATAAACTCAGCAGCAAGAAACTGAGATTTAGAAATACCAGCACCCATTCCACGTATGTATCCATTTTGATCAGCGCCATATATCTACCCATATACATGAATCAAATTCAAATTTATTGAAAGTCAGTCAAACAATTAAGGTAACATAACTATGTAGATGGTCACAAGGAGGCAATTACAGTATACCCATAAAGGGAAACTTCGGCCAATACAGTCTAACACTTATGTCTTCAAGCATGTGTTACATCTTATCACGAGTTCAAAGATACTATTTGAAAAACTAGTGAAACCTACATAGCGGTGCTGACTACTTGAATATAGATGCAACAATATTACAGTGTAGTAATATGATTATAAAAGAGAACAAATTTCAAACCAAATCAGCAAGTAGTACTATAAGAAAACAACATAATCACTACCACCATCCAATATGAAAATTCAAGAAGTAAAAAGATTCATGTAACAACAAATTCAACACTAACCTCGGTGACAGCGTCAGTGCCCAAACACTTTTGTGCTGAAGGATCTTTATCATATGCCTCCTTCACTAGTTCCTACACATCAACAGAAGCCAACCAGATTCAGAGACTAACTGACATCATCAATATCAACAAACAATATAAAAATAGAAGAACTTACAAGTTTTGCAGCTGCCTGTGATTTAGAAGACGAGGGATCATCATCTGGGGTGGATTTATGTGTTTTCAGAAACACATCTGGCCTATATATATGACCAGTGGGGCTTTCCTTTTCCTGTGACAAAACAAAGCATTAAATACTTGCAAAATTTTGCATCACAAGACAACATCTGTGAGCCATAATAAAGAATAGGTTTACTGACAAGATAAGTGCATCAAAATGCACTTATCTTGGGTTTCTTCAGATATTATTGCACTTTAAAAACCAAATGGATTGAAACTAACAACTTAAAGGTCGGAAGCAATAATGCACTGAATGAACAAGAACCAATGAAACTAGTATAAACAAGGACTCTAGGCATACCAAAAACATCCTATGCTATCCAATTAGGGAAACAAATGAAATAACATAAAAATAATAGCTTAAAATGCAATCCAGTGTTAAGAATTTACCAATTCATTCCACCTTGTAGGGACACCTTTCCTACCACCTGTATATTGAGCCTTCACATTTGAACGTGCTTCCGCATCTTGTTCAGATTTTTTCAGCCACTTTGGGTCACTGATGTTATTAACAAATTTCTCCCAGTCTTATTTCTTATTGTATGCTGGCAACTTCCTTTTCTTTTCTTCCACAGATGTAATATCATTGAGCAATCGTTTTTTATTTGACTTTTCAGTTCTCCAGGCACTGTTTGCTTTTGATAAAACATACTTCTTATGGATAGTTGTTACCTGGAAACAGTGGATCTTCATCGACTAAAAGGTATGTGGAGACTTGAACTTATCTATCACTCAAAAGTCTATCTACTCTATCTCCTATCTTGAGACAAAAGTCGTATTACTATATAGACTAAGAATATACATATGTGACATTTCGAGCTGAGTATATCTCGCTTATCTATTTATCGAAATATGTGTTGGTAAAGTTTTCGCTTTAGCCAAGTTCATCTTTGCCTAGTGACGAAAGTCATGTTATGTTTCAATCACTTTGGAAATTGCTCTGACGAAAACTAGTTTGTGAATAACAACTATATGACGTCATCTGAGAATGTTTCAATGGTTGAAATGAAAGTTTAGATAATATAACTACTGGGGGATATAAACATTGTTGTGGTAACACATATATGTATAAGTCCTTAGCACTTGAGCCGAAGTTTGCGAACTTTGTTGATCAAGTGAAAACTGGAACTTGAGCAGTCAACCCAGTCCGCGAACTCAGTCTGCGAACGTGCGTAGTTCACGAACCCGATAATTTCTACTGGAGTTGTAGCTCAGTTTAAGTTCGCGAACTGACGGAAGTTCTCGAACCCGAGAATTTCTGCTGGAGTTTGTGAAATCCAATCGGTTAACTTGAGTCCGCGAACTTGAGTGGTTATGTCTAAAAACGATGTTCGTGAACTTATCTAAATTATCTAAGGAATGCTATTGCAAACCGTGGCTTTATAGTTCATGAATCGATTCGAGTGAATCACCTCATTTTTGCTTCAATTGTGTCTTGTGTAGTACATAAGATCTCATAGCAATTGAACAACTATCTAACTAGTTCATTTGAGTCATTTGGACTAGTTATGGTGAAGAAGAATATGGTTGATATGAAAGTTATCATTTGGCTAACCATTTGGTTGACTAATATTGAACCAACTATTGTACACGTTTGGGTACGGTTACACAAACCCAAAATAGTCAAGTACATGTGTGTATGGCAAGCTAAGTTTTTGATCTAACGGTTGAGAGATTTTAGCTTGTATCTAATCAGGTTTTCATCTAACGGCGAATATTGAATGCTTTGTTACTAAGCTAACATTGATTGCAAACCCTGATTTGAAAGACTATATAAGGGAGAACTCTAGCAACTGGGAAACCTAATCCTCACACATTCTGTGTGATACTAGTTTGCTAAGCTAGAGCCGATTCTCCTTTAACCTTTGGTTTTCCTCTTCTAAAACCAGGTTAACAACTTGAAGACTTCATTGGGATTGTGAAGCCAGACCGATAATACTTTTCTTATAGTTGTGTGATCTGATCTTGCTGTTTCTATCATACGAGTACAATTGTAATAATTGGTTTGAGATTTCTATCTCCGATAGGCAAGATATAAAATTAATCACAAACATCTTCGTCTCATCGTTTGTGATTCCACAATATCATTTTTCGCTGCGTCGATTAAGTCTATTGTAGGGTGATTGATAAAACTGAGTTGTTCTTCGGGAATATAAGTCTGGTTTTATTGATTGGCTCATGTACACCTTTATTTATCAAAAGACGGAACAAAACTCATAGGTTTATTCGTGGGAGACGGATTTATCTATCTTGTACACTTTTCTGTGTGAGACAGATTTGTTTGCTAAAGTCTTCGACTTTGGGTCGTATCAACTCTTGGTTGTGGGTGAGATCATCTAAGGGAATCAAGTGCGCAGTATCCTGCTGGGATCAGAGGCGTAGGAGCATAAATGTACCTTGGATCAGTGTGAAATTGATTTGGGTTCAACTACGATCCAGAACGAAGTTAAATTAGAGTAGGCTAGTGTCTGTAGCGGCTTAATACAGTATATGTTTAATCTGGACTAGGTCCCGGGGTTTTTCTGCATTTGCGGTTTCCTCGTTAACAAAATTCTGGTGTCTGTGTTATTTCTTTTCTGCATTATATTTTGTTATATTATTGAAATAATACATGTTGTGCATTGTTCAATCAGTTAGAATATCCGACCTTATTGGTTATTGATTTAAATTGATTGACACTTGGATATTGATCTTTGGTACCATCCAAGTTATCTCTCTTTGATTAGACTCACGAATCACATTTGCTTGAGTAAATCAAATTGAGAGATTGAGATAATAACTCCTTGAGTATTTTCTATTGATTGAGTCTAGTTGATTCTCTAGAAAAACAACTCGGAGTTTTCCATACAGATTGCTAATCGAAATATTGGGTGTGGTTGTTAGACCCCCGCTTTTTCAAGAAGTTATCACTAAGGAGCTTGATATCGAAGCTACACAACAAATTAAGTACTCCCATGCCACCCTTGCATCTCCTCTTTCACCTGCTCTCATCATTGTATTGTAGAAGTCTTTGTTCCGGCGTAGGGTTTGTAAAACATTTAGACGTTGTGGGAGTTTTTAGATGAACTAAACACAAACATGTTTGATCAGATTATAGCATACATGTCAGGTAATAATTCATGGATGGAACAACCGAACAGGAAACAAAGAACAAAAAACGGAATGGTATTCTTGATGATCTGTGCACTCTTGAAAGTTAGATGGGTGTTTAATGGCCTTAAAGATTCTTCAAATCCTGAAATTACATGTAACCAACATACAATATTAAGTTTGAATTTTATTAGAGAATCGACACTGTTTTTCTTATTAAGAAATAAGAGAAAAAACTGTTCATTACCGTAGGCAGTCTACTAGCCATCTAATAGGTGCAAGAAAACACTTAAAAACATGCATACTGATTAGCATGAAACTCCTTGGAATCTATAACATAGTTATGTGCTGACATGAGAAATTGAGCGTTATTTTCTTCTTTCAGTTAATTGATTTTTACTGTTTCATTTTTGTGCAGAGTTTATGTTTGCTAAAAGTGTGTATGGTTTCCTGCATCATAAATGTGTCTTTAAACTTCCATCTTTGCTCAAAGTCTCGATGGATGTTTCTAAGGGAATGAATTATTTATATCAGAACAATGTAATCCAGTGTGATTAAAGGCTGCTAATATTTCAATGGATGAGAAGGAGGTGAAGGAGACCTAAATGACAATATTTATTCCGTTTTTGTGGATCAAGCTATTGAGGTGCTGATTTTGGAGTTGGAAGAGTGCAAGTTCAACTGGAACATAACATTGGATGGCTGCAAGGGTAAAAATTAAAACTATTTTTGTTATGTTCGGTTCGACTTAGCACATATTAGTTAATTCACCCACTTCCCATTTTGCATGTTATTCCGTTCGACTAAGCACATATTCGTTGATTCACATACTTTCCATTTTGCATGTTAAGGTCATATGTTATAAGACATATGATCATCAAAGCACACATGTAGTTTCGATTGTGTTGCGGAAGCTTCTAACTTTGTGGTTGTGTTGCAGAATCACTAATTACTTAAAAAGACTATAACATCATGACAAGTGTATTTATATTTAATGTTAGATGATGCTCAATATCTAGCAAAATTGCTTATATTTTGTATCCATATTGTGAAGAAATGTGCATATTTCCCCAATCATATTCAAGTCCCTTCCATTCTGGCTAGACATTTAATCTCATTTGATGCAATCCCAGTTGTTTCTTTTGGGTGGGTGTGATGACATAATTACACTGAAGTTCGTGAATATCATGGTATTTTATTAGTTTCCATTGGAATTAAGATCATGAATGCCGATAGCACATATTTAGAGAGTATATATAATTAAAGTTGTAAAAAATCTCTAAAAATATTTCTGGCACACAACATTTATTTGGTCATATCAGAACAGTCCCAACATTTAAGGCTTATACATTTTGGTACGTGACTATTTTTATCTTGCGAGGGTCATGTAGTCTGCTGCAATTATGGGCCTATAAGTTATAGTTCTTATTTTATGTTCTTATGTTTTGTCAACAGAACTGACTTCGGATAGATGGTTAAAAACATGATGCTTACTCCACCTATTTTGTGCTGTAGTTACTGTGTTTAGTGTGCTACCAACAAAAGATGGGAAAATGGACTGTTGGGGTTTGGGCAACAACATAACTTTTAAAATTACACCTATTAGTTTCAAAAATAAACTCAAAGATTTTCACAACACAATTCGGTAGTTTAAGTTTTGTAATTCATGTATACCTCATTAACATTGAATGTAAATTAAGTTTAATTAGTTTCAGTTTAATCAAAAAGAACGTGACGGGACTTTCATGGAAAAAATATGAGTCCCATCCTATGGTTTGATTATTTTTGTAGGTACTGAATATCGCAAGATAATAGTTCACGAGTATCAGGAGAAAAGAGTTATAAAATGATACGATGATAGAAGAAGCGCGGAGAAATATGAAGTTTTGCGAGGATGAAATAATTTTGCGAGTATAAGTTGCGATACTTAAGTAACTCATGAACAGTTGTATAAGTTTTACCATAAATAGGAGTTCAAATGTAAAATTCGAGAGGTTCTTTTAGTGAGTGTTAGAAAATATCTTAGGAAGAGAATAGAGAAAGTTGTAACTATTCTAATTCCATTTAGATACTTCTTTGTAATCAATTAAGAACATTAATAAGAAAATTGTCATTCATCATCAAGAACTTCTTGAGTTTTTACTAATTCTATTGAGGGTGTAGTTGTAGGTTATTCTGCAACTACATAATTGGCGCTAGAAACAGGGACTTGAGAATTGTGGTAGCCTAAATTTGAGGGAATTGTGGAAAATTTGAAGATCAAATGAAGTCAGTAGATGGAGATTGCAAAAAGAAGAATGTAATATGATCACAGAGACAATGATTGATGAATTTCATAGTAATATGAAGGGAAAAATATACAAGCGAGATTGTAGAGGAAGAAAGATCATGGAGGAAGAAAAGATAACAACTTTAGAAGAATGGGAAAAGCAGAAAATCACATTTTCAGTAGCAGAAATTCCAAATGAAGACTTGAACCACACTTCACCATTGGTGATCACATTGCCAATCATGCTAGAAGATAAGAAAGCTGAAGAAAAATGGAAATTAAACCGAATTTTGGTTGATACAGGGAGTTCTGTTAATATTATATTCTATCATGCACTTAAGGGGATGGGAATTAAAGATGAAGAAATCATAAATTCAAAGTGTCTTATTCATGGATTAGGGAAATCTACAACAAAATCTAAAGGAGAAATCGTCTTTGCGAATATTACTAGGAGAAATCGAAACACATGTAATCTTGTGTGTGATAGATATGGAATCTCCATATAACATGCTGATAGGAAGGCCGTGGATTCATGCGATCAAAGATGTTGCTTCAACATTACATCAAAAAATCAAATTTCCTACACCAAATGGAATTCAAGAAATAAAAGGAGATCTTGATAGTGCAAAATTTTGTTATCAAATTGAAGTAACACAATGCGGAGGAAGATCAAGAAAGAAACAACTTCGTAGGAAACTTGCGAAGGAAACAAGAAAAGAAGAAGAATTCCGAGTGTATACAATAAGAGCAAAGGAAGGGAGAGGTATACCAAATGAAATTCCAGAAAAAGAAGGGGAACCAGCAAAAATAATTAAAGAGCCAACACCTATGGGGGAGCAAAGTCCAAGCTATGTTGCAGCTGAACCAACTAAAGAAATAAATATTGGAAGTAAAGAGGAGCCTTTATTCTTACGAATTGGAACTAAGATGGATGAAGAATAAGAAAAAAGGACTACTGATCTTTTGCGAGAATATAAAGATATCTTCGCAGGAAGTGTAGATGAGATACCAGGAATTAATCCATCAGTGGCATGTCATAGATTGAACATAGATAAAAATATAAGACCATTCAAACAAAGAATAAGGAAGATATCACAAAATTATCATGTACAGATAGAATAAGAATTACAAAATATGTTGGATGCAGGGATCATAAGGGAAGCAAAATATCCAGAATGGATTGCGAATATGGTCATTGTTCCGAAAAAGAATAAAGGAATAAGAATTTGCATAGATTTCACTGATCTAAACAAGGCATGTCCCAAAGACAGTTTTCCAATACCAGATATACCACAAATGGTGGAATCAGCTGCAGGTCATGATAGAGTCACTTCACTTGATGGATATAAAGGGTATAATCAAATATCACTCGCAGAAGAAGATCAAGAACATACTGCCTTTTTTGCTCCAAGGGGTTTGTATTGTTATGTGAAGATGCCATTTGGTTTGCGGAATGCGGGTGCTACATATCAACGTATGGTTGAAAAAGTGTTCTCGAATTGGATACATAAAACTTTGGAGGTATATGTAGATGATATGTTGATAAAAATCAAGGAAGCTAAAGACCATGTGCAAGATTTGAAGGAAATATTTGAGCAAATGAGAAAGTTCAACATCAAATTAAATCCTGAGAAATGTATAATTGGGGTTTTATCTGGAAAGTTCTTGGGATACATAGTATCGAAGGAGGGAATACAAGTTGATCCAGAAAAGGTCCAAGCAGTTCGTGACATGCCAACACCTGCAACGGTAAAAGAAGTACAAAAACTAAATGGACTCTTGGCTTCACTTGGGAGATTTATTTATGAATGTCAGATAAGTGCAAGCATTTTTTCAACATACTTAAGAAGGGATCAAAATTCAAATGGACTGATGAATGTGAAAAAGCTTTTCAAGGAATCAAAGAATACCTCGCAAATACATCTATACTACAGAAACCAGAGAAAAACGAAGAATTATTGGTATACCTCGCAACAACTCCATATGATCTAAGTGCAGTTCTATTACGAGAAGACGCAGGAGTAGAAAGGCCCATTTACTAGATTAGTAAAACCTTTAATGCAGCAGAAAAGAATTATTCTAAAATGGAGAAGTTAATCATAGCCCTGGTTTATGCATCATTCAAGTTACGAATATACTTTCAAGCACATGTAATAAAAGTGGTAACCAAAGTCCCAATTGAATCAGTCATGAAGAACACAAAAAGGTCAGGAAGAATAGAAAGGTGGAATGCACAAGTAAACCATTACAAGATAAAATACGAAGTGTTGTCATCGCAAAAATCACAAGTTGTCGCAGATTTTTTGGCAGAATTTCCTTTGGAAGAAGATGAAGCAGTAGAGGAAATGATGGATGTTGAAGAAGAATTTGGAAATCCAAAAGACTTGTTAACAGAGCCTGATAGATGGGAAATTCTGGTGGATGGATCATCCAATAGTGAGGGAAATGGAATTGGAGTCGTGTTGATTTCACCAGAAGGAGAAAGAACAGCATTCTCATTCAGACTAGAATATGCATCCACGAACAATGAAACAGAGTACGAAGCTGTAGTGCATGCATTAAAGATCGCAATAGAAAAGAAGCTTGAAAGTATAAGGATAACAAGTGATTCGCAATTAGTGATTTGTCAAATTAAAGGGGAATATACCACAAATGAATCTTCTTTGAAGAAATACAAGAAACTCGTTGAGGAATTATCTGCGAAGATACCAAAATTAAAATGGAGACATATATCAAGAAAATATAACCGTCTCGCAGATGCTTTTGCATTTATTCCAAGCATGATGACAAATCCAAATACAAGAAATATCCAAATACAAACAATTCAACACCCATCAGTGGACAAAGAGAAAGAAATTGAAGAAGCTGTTGCGATGGAAGTAGAAAGAGAGTTATCAAACAACATCGCAGATTGGAGAAAAGAAATTCATGAATACCTCGCAACAGGAGAAATATCCAGGAACAGACTAGAAGCACATAAATTAAAGAGTCGTGCAACAAACTATGAGTTGCGAGAAGGAATTTTATCTGAGAAAAATCTTTCAATGGACCACCTCTCGGGTGCTTAACTCGCGAAGAAGGAGAAAAGATATTGAAGATGTTACATGGAGGAGAAGCTGGCAATCATAGTGGGGAAGATCTCTAGCATATAGAGCAAAGATACAAGGATATTCTGGCCTTATATGCATACATATAAAAATTGTTAAATACGAAGATGCAAGGAATGCCAACGACATGGTAAAAGAATTCATGCACCAGGGGCTACATTAACTTCTTCAACAAGCTGCTGGCCTTTTGGTAAATGGGGGTTGGATATTGTTGGACCATTTATACCTGGATTTGGACAAAGGCGATACTTGATAGTTGCAACAAATTATTTCACGAAGCTCGCAGAAGTAAAAGCAGTACATCATATTCGTGATAAAGATGTTTTTACGTTTATATTTGAGAACCTCATTTGCAGGTACGGGGTTCCAACACAACTAGTATCTGATAATGGAAAACAATTTGAGAAATGAGAATATAGAGATGTTACTCAGTGCTTTTAGAATAAAATGTGGGAAGTCAACCCCGTTATATCCACAAGCTAATGGACAAGCTGAAGAAACAAATAAAACAATCGCAGATACAATCAAAAAGAAATTAGAAGGACATCTCAAAGGGTGGTGCGAGCAAGTACCTAGCGCAGTTTGGGCATACAATACAACTAGAAGAGAAGCAACTGGAATGTCTCCTTATTGTCTAACATATGGAGTAGAAGCAGTATTACCCACAGAGGTTGTAATTCCGACAACAAAGAAAGAAGCTTGGGAAAGAAATTTAAGTGCGGGAGTAATATTAAGATAATTGGATGATTTGGAAGAAAAAAGAGAAAAGGTGTTGCACCATATAAGGATTTATCAGGAACGATTAGCTCGAGAATACAACAAGAGAGTCATTGAACGTGAATATAAACCAGGTGATTTGGTCATGCGAGAAACACCTCGATATCAAAAAGAAAATGGAGGGAAATTAGCACCAAAATGGGATGGACCATATGTTATTAAAGAAGTTGTAGGAAGCGGAGCTTATCGGCTGATGGATCCAGAAGGGAGAGACATGGGTTTGAGGCTTGGTAGACCTTGGAACAGACTATATTTGAAAATGTATTATCCATAAAACTCATGAAATTTTTTACGAATATTGTTTGCTCGCAGGAAATTGGGAAAAGTTACGAATTTTCAAAATTTATATTCCGATTAAAATTTCATTAATTTGCGAATAAAAGACCGCAATCTGTGATCAGCCTCCAAAAAAGAAAGAGAGCCGCAGAAAATTTTATACAGGCAAACCTTTGTGGCGTACACCCTAGTTCGCGAAGCTATAATTCGTAAGAGGCAAAGTCCTAAAGTACGTCATTTAAGGGGGTACCTATAACGTGGCTAAGGGTAACCGGAACACCACCAAGGGCCCTTAGTATATGGTAAAATTTTTGGGGTACAACCCAATAATGGGGTACCTATCCGGGTTAGACACCTTGGATTCTCACCTAATCTAACGACATTACGCAATATAAAATGCGGTGTAAGAAGATTTAGGCTGGGCGACTAAGGCATACTGTCTTTCCCAAGAAGTGCAGAAAACGATCAAGGCGCCGAGGTACACGGTTGAGTCAAGAGTGCCGGGTGAGGTTGAACCACATCTTCCATTTTTGACAAGTCTTGGAAAATGATGCACTTGGCCCAAAGATACCCCATAGGGTGCAACCTCGTAACTATAAGCCCTATAGGCAAAAAGGATAAGAGGTTGCGATCAAAATCTGGTTGTTGGCAGAACCGGATGGGAAGAGCTAACCTTGTATGGTCGATGTACGCTTCCTTGAAGGGGCAATCAGGGGGAAGATAAATGGCAGCACCCTCCATTAGGGAGCTGATACGTGCTATAAGACGCAAATGTCACGAGGCTTCTTGTTTGCGAAAACATAAAGGCTTGTCATATTTGTGCAACAAATGAAGTTCTGCGAGCCTTCTAAAAAAAAAAAAAGGGGAGAAAGAAAGAAAGAAAAGAATAAAGAACTCGCAGAACATAATAAACTTAAGATGAGATCAATGGGTCGCTACATGAAAGTGTAGAGACGTCCTGCGATTTCATCGCAAGACGGCAATGTCATGGGGCTTTATGTTCGCAAGAATATTTAGGCCTGTCATATTGTGAAGAGGCTAAAATACTATACAAAGAAGTTAAGATGAGATCAATGGGTTTTTGCATGAAAGTGTAAGAACGTCCTGCGATTTCATCGCAAGACGATAATGTCACGAGGTTGTATGTTCGCAAGAATGTTCAGACTTGTCAAATTATCGCAAATAATTAATACAAAAGAGGTGGCAAAATAAGACCTTTACTTAGGAAGGAATGATAAGACCACAGAAATTAATGAAATTTATTGCATCAACATCACTGAAGAAATTATACAAGAATATACATTATGAAGATCTGAAAAGAAGACAACTTCGTCAATATCATTGAAGAAATTTTACAAGAATATACATCAAGAAATTTTGAAGAGAAGACAGCTCTGTCAATATCATTGAAGAATTTATACAAGAAGTCCTATCAAAAAAGACAACATCATTGAAGAATTTTAATGAAGACTTAACAAAAGATGCGATTTTGATAACAATCAAATACAGATAAGTTCATATTCGTAAAAGTTTACGAGAATTACATACTTCTTATACTTCTCCATATATTGAATATTTCACAAAAAGATTAAATACTTCTTATAATTCTTCAAGAATATCTCATATTTATTATACTTCTTTAATGGATATTTCATTTGGTGAAAGTTAAATAATCATTATACTTCGTCATATGTTACATAATTATTCAAAGATTGAATACTTCTTATATTTCTTCATTTGATGAATTGAATACTTCTAATACTTTTTATATCTTTTCATTTGGTGGATCGAGTACTTCTAATACGTAAAAGGGAATTGAGTATTTCTAATAATTCATTTGGTAAATTGAATACTTCTTATATCTCTTCATTTGATGGATTTGGTACTTCTAATACTTCTACAAAGGTTGAAACTTCGTAAGATAAACTGAGGCAGATATTTTAATACTTCAAACAATGTTTAATCATTTAAAGAGAAATAATAGGGGGAAAAGGATATACTAAGCTTTATCTGTGAGTTATATATTATTTCTCTTCATATGATCAAATGGGGCAAATTTAGTCAAAGAAAGGTTAAATTATCTTCGCAAAATATCAAAAAGAAAGGATAAATAATCTTCGTAAAATATCAGATGTACTTCTCAAAAAATAGAATTGTTCGCAAAAAGGAAATCAACAGTAACTAAGGGAAGGAATTCAGAAGAAAGAAAGATAGGAGAGTCAATGATAAATTGAACAAGGAATATTATCATGCTTCATCAACACTCTGTGCTGGATCTTTAAGATCAGAAGGGTCATTAGCAGCCTTCGACTTTTGTGAGATACCATCCTTGGAAGAATACGCAGCAGGGACATCTCCTTGAGGAATAGATTCTTTCTCATCATCAAGATCTTCATCATCACTCTCATAATCGAAATCACTATCAGGCTTACGAGCAACTTCATCGTCAGATATCTTCAGAGGAGTAATCTTTACAGGAGGCAAGCCTCTTGATAAGAGAATGTTATTCGCAAAGACTTGAGCTTTCAGATGACTTTCACGAAGTATAGCTTTTTTATGATTGGTATCTTCGATATCTTTGGAATAAGCAAGATAATTGAATCTCCGAGTAGCATGGTCACGAGGGTTGATTAAGCGAGTAAAAAGCAAAGCATTCTTCTTACGAAGCTCAGAACAGGAGGCTTCTAATCCAGCTTTTGCGTTACGAAGGTGGTTCTCAGATTCTGCAAATAAAACAAAGTTCAAAGAATAAAATTTGCGAGTATAACGAAATTTAAAGATATACCAGAGGCAGTCAAATTTTAATGACTACCTTCTCTTTGCGAATTAAGAGATTGAGTTAAAGATAGACAACAGTTCTTCATCTGATTCATCGCATTATCAAAACCATCACCAACTAATCCTTTAAGTCGAGATTGAAGCTTTTGATCTTTAGAAAGGAGAAATTTTTTATCCTTCGCAAGTTTGGCATTAAGACTTTTTAATGACGAGTAATCTTCTTCAAGTTGATTCTTCTTAGCACACAAGACTATATTCTTATTAATAAGGGAATTCTTCTCAATAACAAAAGAATTTCTTTCAGCATCTGAAGACTTCTTTAATTCCTCAAGTTCACCTTTCAACAAAGAAAGAAGATTTTCTTGATCGTAACATTTATTCTGAAGAGTCTTTAATTCTTGTGAAGAAACAATCATTGTATTCAAAAACGAACATTTCTCTTCTGATAAGGTTTTGTTCTCTTCTAATAAGGTTTCTATTCTCAAATTAGCTTTGGTTAAGGAAGAAAAAAGTTGAGATATGTCATCATTCAAATTTTTTTGATCATATATTAATTGAGTATTCTCTTGAAAAAGAGCATCAGAGTTGTCAAGAGCACACGAGTAAAGATTAGATAAATGGGAGAATTGGTTTGAGAGGCTTTCATGCTTGGTTCGGTATTCTGTTGCATCTGATTCATGGTGAAGTACCAATCTTCTACATTTCTGGATGGATTCTATAAAGGGGAATGGGTTTTAATGGATGTTTCAAGCATATGAAGAATATAAATAAATAAAAGAGAAAATATGAAGATAGTAATCATACCTTTCAATTCATCATTTCTTTTGCGAAGAATCGCATAGTCCAGAGAATTATTCTGAAGATGATGATTTTCTTTACGAAGATACTCGCATTCTGCTTGAGAAGCTTTCAAAGATTGGCGAAGCAATTCAATTTATTTTTCCAAGGATTGACGTGAAGAAGAAATGTCTGGATTGACGAAATTATTCAGAACTTCGCAAAATTCATATTGCGAACGAACATTAGTAGACTTCGCAGTATTGGTCAAAACCTCAGATGACATTCGGAAAGTTGAATAAATTCCATCTCGAATTTCTTGAGGAAGAGGAGAAGAATTTGAAGGAATAAGAGCAAGCTGAAAATTGTCTGGAGAAATAGCACTCAAAGGATTTGGGGACAAGACAGGTTTTTTTTAAAGAAGAAGTTGAAGAAATATTTTGCGAGGGTTGTTTTTCAAAAGAAGAAGTTGAAGAAATATTTTGAGAGGGTTGGTCTTGAAGAAGTGTTGATAAATTGACATTGATAGGAGATTGAAAAGCAGGTAATGGAGTAGAGGCAGTAGTATGTGAAGAAGCATTTTCACGAGGAGGAGAGGAAAATTCCTTATCAACTTCAGGAAGGAAATCATCAATCGGAATTAATGGTGTGGGTTTAGTTATTCGATATCTCTTACTTGGATTTGGTTTTTCGTCAACCTGCGAATCAAAATGTAGATTAAAAACTGAGGCAACAATATATTGTTCAGGAAAGAAGGCAGAGTATTTTAACTACCTTTTGATTCTCAGATTTTCTTCTTCGTGGCTTGGATTCTTTAGTTGAGATTTCATCTGAGAAGTTATTTTGCTGAAATAAACCAAAATCAGATAACAAATTATACAGAAATTAAAGAGGAGAACAAATGAAATACGCAGAGATAGAAGGAAATTACCTTGGATAACTCATGAAGATACAGTAGAAGAAAAAATTGCAGAGAAAATAGTGATAGAGAGTATGAGTAGAAGATAGAATTGCGGAAATAAGAAAAAGAAAAGGAAGATAATATAAAGGAGTTATATAAGGGAATAACTAAAAAAGAACGGTTACAAAAGACGTGTCAAAATTTCAAAAGACTAAGTAACGGTTATGTTCTCACGATCATTTCTTTTTCGTAGAATTGACATGAGAAGAGGCAAGATGTAGGTACTGAATATCGCAAGATAATAGTTCACGAGTATCAGGAGAAAAGAGTTATAAAATGATACGATGATAGAAGAAGCGCGGAGAAATATAAAGTTTTGCGAGGATGAAATAATTTTGCGAGTATAAGTTGCGATACTTCGTAACTCATGAACAACTGTATAAGTTTTACCATAAATAGCAGTTCAAATGTAAAATTCGAGAGGTTCTTTTAGTGAGTGTTAGAAAATATCTTAGGGAAGAGAATAGAGAAAGTTGTAACTATTCTAATTCCATTTAGATACTTCTTTGTAATCAATTAAGAACATTAATAAGAAAATTGTCATTCATCATCAATAACTTCTTGAGTTTTTACTAATTCTATTGAGGGTGTAGTTGTAGGTTATTCTGCAACTACACTTTTCATATGTCCACAAGTTGCAGATTTTTTTCAAATCATTTTTTCTAAATAAAGACATATACATGCATGGAAAAAATAATTTTTCAGTTTTTTATATGTTCTTCTTTGATCAAATATATATACCAATTTTTTTGTACAAACTGCCCCCATAAACTACCCCAAAACCGTTGTGACTCATTAGGTGGACCCGACTCACCTTTAAATGGGTCTCCCTTTTAATACCCAGAGGGGCGGATCCCACCCTCCCTACTCGCATGGCGGTTTTTAGGGAGTTTAGGTGGCGGTTCGTCCAGAGCCACTCTACATATATGTAGGTACCGGATATCACAAGGCGTTAGCTTACGAACATCGTAATAAATATAAGAGGAAAGAGTTACAAAATGATGCGATGATAGAGGAAGCACGGGGAAGTATACAGATTTTCGAAGATAGAATAATCTTACGAAGATGTATTGCGATACTTCACAATACGTAAACATCTGTACAAATTTCACTATAAATAGGAGTTCAAATGTAAAATTCGAGAGTTTCTTTTGAATAAATGTTAGAAAATATCTTAGGAAAGAGAATAGAGAAAGTTGTAACTATTCTAGTTCCATTTAGATACTTCTAGGTAATCAATTGAGAAAATTAATAAGAAAAGTGTCATTCATCATCAAGAACTTCTTAAGTTTTACCAATTCTACTGAGGGTGTAGTTGTAGGTTATTCTGCAACTACATAATTTGCGCTAGAAACAGGGATTTGAAGAATTCCTGCATCAGAGAAATGGCAAGAAGAAGAAATATATCAGAACCATTAACTGCAGTAAGAAGAAGTGTAAGACTCGCAGGAGGAGAAGCAAATATGACAGGAGAACCTAGTAGGAGAGGGAGTAATCGAAGAAATCAAGCTCAACAAACAATAGATCATGATCAAGTGAGTATACACACTTGGAGAACTGATACACCAGCAGAAGAATATAGAGCACCACAAATCAGAGAAAATGGGAGACTGATGGGAGGAACAATTCTTGAAAGATAAAGGGAGGTATTAGAAACATTGAGACAAGGAATTCAAGAATAACGAAGGTTTGAAGATGAAGAACGTGCTAATCTAACAAGACAAAATCAAGAATTGAGGAGGGAAAATGAGATGTTACAGAGGAGGAAATCTCAAAGTGTTGCAAGATCAAATGTTAGACCAGAAAGAGAAGGACAAAATTCATCAACAATCAATAATGAAAGTACTATGCAAGGACAAGCACAGAATCAAGTTGAAAGAAATCAAGAGAATCGCTTCATTTTAGTACCAAACCACGAACAAAACATGGAGAATTTACGAACCAGGGCAAATCCTAGAGAGAACAATCAGAATGGTGAAGAAAATCGAGGGGAAGAGTCAGCTGAGGGACAACAAGCAGTACATCAAAACAATTACGAGAATGGAGTAAGAAGACGTGAAGAGGCTCGTAACAATCAAAATATTGAGTGTGAAAGAATTAGGAGAAGAGTTGGAAATAAACAAACAGAAATGGCGAGGAATGAACCAAACTTTCGAAACAGAATACAAGCAAATCAAGAAGAAATAAATCACAGGAGGAGGAGAAATGAAGAAGAAGAAATTCCTGATATTCGCATGAGAAGGATGAGAAGAATAGAAAGGGAAGAACAAGAATTTCAAGATGCTCTGCAACAAAACAATTGTGATAATTTAGAAAGAAGATACTTGCAAAATTGTGCAAATGAAAACATTAATGAAGAATATGATAGAATGCGAAGGATCGCAAGAGAAGAGACGCAAGAACGTAGAAGAAGAGAGGCTGCATTGAAGAGGCCAATAGATGAGAATTCTGAGGCAAATGCACGGATTTTTCGAGAATTAGCGGAAATGAGAGGAATGATAAATAATTGAAGAGGAGGAGAAAGAAGGCAATTAGATGAAGCAATAGAATAAGATGCGAGGACTCCATTTGCTAGAGAAGTACAATTGGGAGGGATTCCACCAAAATGCAATCTACCTACGCTTACCAGTATCTTTGATGGGACTTCATGTGCTATTCATCACATTAAAGCGTACATAAGATGCATGTTACAATGGGAGAATCACGATGCTGTATTATGCAAGTACTTCGCATCAAGCTTAACAGGAGAAGCTCTAAAGTGGTTCGAAGGACTTCCTAAGAACACTATTACATCATTTAATCATTTACATGCAACTTTCCTTGGAGCATACATCACAAATCATTCCTCACGGCTTGGTATTGAAGATGTGTTTGGTTTAAAATAAAGAATTGGTGAAAGTTTGAAGCATTTGGTAAGAAGATGAAAGACTATGTGAAGTGATATGGCAGGGAGCGTATATGAGAAGTACTTGCATCAGAGAAATGGCAAGAAGAAGAAATATATCAGAACCATTAACTGCAGTAAGAAGAAGTGTAAGACTCGCAGGAGGAGAAGCAAATATGACAGGAGAACCTAGTAGGAGAGGGAGTAATCGAAGAAATCAAGCTCAACAAACAATAGATCATGATCAAGTGAGTATACACACTTGGAGAACTGATACACCAGCAGAAGAATATAGAGCACCACAAATCAGAGAAAATGGGAGACTGATGGGAGGAACAATTCTTGAAAGATAAAGGGAGGTATTAGAAACATTGAGACAAGGAATTCAAGAATAACGAAGGTTTGAAGATGAAGAACGTGCTAATCTAACAAGACAAAATCAAGAATTGAGGAGGGAAAATGAGATGTTATAGAGGAGGAAATCTC
This sequence comes from Papaver bracteatum, assembly GCA_023529315.1. Taxonomy (NCBI): domain Eukaryota; kingdom Viridiplantae; phylum Streptophyta; class Magnoliopsida; order Ranunculales; family Papaveraceae; genus Papaver; species Papaver bracteatum. The sequence goes on from JAJJWX010000136.1 coordinate 2,993,064, forward strand.
AAAGTGTTGCAAGATCAAATGTTAGACCAGAAAGAGAAGGACAAAATTCATCAACAATCAATAATGAAAGTACTATGCAAGGACAAGCACAGAATCAAGTTGAAAGAAATCAAGAGAATCGCTTCATTTTAGTACCAAACCACGAACAAAACATGGAGAATTTACGAACCAGGGCAAATCCTAGAGAGAACAATCAGAATGGTGAAGAAAATCGAGGGGAAGAGTCAGCTGAGGGACAACAAGCAGTACATCAAAACAATTACGAGAATGGAGTAAGAAGACGTGAAGAGGCTCGTAACAATCAAAATATTGAGTGTGAAAGAATTAGGAGAAGAGTTGGAAATAAACAAACAGAAATGGCGAGGAATGAACCAAACTTTCGAAACAGAATACAAGCAAATCAAGAAGAAATAAATCACAGGAGGAGGAGAAATGAAGAAGAAGAAATTCCTGATATTCGCATGAGAAGGATGAGAAGAATAGAAAGGGAAGAACAAGAATTTCAAGATGCTCTGCAACAAAACAATTGTGATAATTTAGAAAGAAGATACTTGCAAAATTGTGCAAATGAAAACATTAATGAAGAATATGATAGAATGCGAAGGATCGCAAGAGAAGAGACGCAAGAACGTAGAAGAAGAGAGGCTGCATTGAAGAGGCCAATAGATGAGAATTCTGAGGCAAATGCACGGATTTTTCGAGAATTAGCGGAAATGAGAGGAATGATAAATAATTGAAGAGGAGGAGAAAGAAGGCAATTAGATGAAGCAATAGAATAAGATGCGAGGACTCCATTTGCTAGAGAAGTACAATTGGGAGGGATTCCACCAAAATGCAATCTACCTACGCTTACCAGTATCTTTGATGGGACTTCATGTGCTATTCATCACATTAAAGCGTACATAAGATGCATGTTACAATGGGAGAATCACGATGCTGTATTATGCAAGTACTTCGCATCAAGCTTAACAGGAGAAGCTCTAAAGTGGTTCGAAGGACTTCCTAAGAACACTATTACATCATTTAATCATTTACATGCAACTTTCCTTGGAGCATACATCACAAATCATTCCTCACGGCTTGGTATTGAAGATGTGTTTGGTTTAAAATAAAGAATTGGTGAAAGTTTGAAGCATTTGGTAAGAAGATGAAAGACTATGTGAAGTGATATGGCAGGGAGCGTATATGAGAGATATTTGATTCTGTATTTCATAAATGCGATGTTCGCAACTGAACAACTGTATGTTCAAATCTTCCGAAGAAATAATTTCATAGTGATGACAGAGTTACGAGAGTTGCAAGAGGAGTACATTAAATTAGAGGAAAAGTAAAACAATATGGAGTCATACCCAGTAGCAAACACTAATAATCAAGATACAGGAGCAAACTTACTTCCTAAAATAATTAATGTTGTAGCAGGTACTTCGCAAACATCCTCGCAAACTTCTTCGCAAATTTCAGAAGAGAAGAAAATCAATAATAACCAGCCAAAAATGGTAGCAATGGGTAGCAAAGATCAAGAAGAGTATGATAGAGAGAGGAATTTCTATAATCGAGGAAGAAATAACCAGATCCCAAGATTAGATCAACAGCAAGAAAATTACGGGGGACAAAGGCAAAATTATTTTGGACAAGGGAATCAGAGACAAAATTATAACAATGGTCAAGGAGGTCAAAGAATGATAAGAGAAGAAATAAAGTTGCCACCTTTGAATACAAGTGTAGAAAAGATATGGCAGGCAATTATCCTAATAGAACATATACCAACTCCATGGAATATGGGAAAGGAACCACCAATGGGTCAAAGAAGTCATGAATTTTGTTCGTATCATCATTTTCATGGACATTCTACAAATAACTGCAATAATATCAAGAGGATTATCTTGCGAATGATTGATCAAGGAAAACTGGATCACTTTTTACTTAAGCAAACACAGTTGCAACAATTACCACAGGCTCCAGTCATAACTCGCAGGGAGAACACAGTACAAGAAAAGGGAAAATAAACCCTACATATAGAAGTGGGGTCAAAAGCAAGGAATGTTTTCTGTAATTCTATTGTTCACTAATATAAAACCATAGAAGATTTTCATGATAATGTGTTAAGCAGGGTATATGCGAGGGATGGTGAAGGAAAGGAGATAATGAACATCGCAAAAATTTCGCGACTTGAAGATTGGCAGAAGCGTGAAATTTCTTTTGAAGCTACTGAAATTCCAGAAGGTTGTGAAGTACATGATAACCCATTGGTAGTAAGGTTAGAAATTTGCATGAATATGGAAGAAAGTGAAGATGATATGGAGGAATAATCAATTGGTATTAATAGAATTTTGATTGATACGGGAAGTTTTGTCAATATCCTCTTCTATTCTGCTTACAAAACTATGGGGGGAAAAGATGCAGATCTAATACCTTCTACCTACAAGATTTATGGTTTTAATGGAACTGCTAATAAACCTAAAGGAGAAGTAAGCATGCGAATTCCCTTAAGTGGAATGCGAACTGAAATTCTGTTTTGCGTGGTTGATGTCGAATCACCATATAATGCTTTGATAGGAAGACCCTGGCTTCATGAAATTCTGGGCGTAGCTTCCACTCTGCATCAATGCATAAAGTTTCCTCATATGAAGGGTGTTGGAGTTATCAAGGGTGATTGGGATGAAGGAAAGAAATGTTACGATACAGAGGTAGAAGTTTGCGAAGGAAAAACTACTGAAAAGGAAAATTGGAGAAAAAGAGCAAAAGCTGTAAAAAGAAGTGAAAATTTAATGGCAGAGGATTAAGACATGAAAGAATAAAATTACAATGTTAATCATACAGGAAATTTACGAGGATAACAAAGGGAGGTGATTTGCGAAGGAAGAAGAAAAAAGGTAATGAAACAAGAAGGTAATCAATATGTTTGCTCGTAAAGTATAACAAGATATACGTTGAGGAACAAGAAATTGAAATGAGGTATTTTGCAACACAAAAAAAAATTTGTGATAAAATTTTACGAATTAAAATAATTTATTGCGATTAACTTTCATGGAAGAAAGACGCAAACATTAATTTGAGAATAAAAGACCGCAATCTGTGATCAGCTTTCAAAAAAGAAAGAAAGCCGCAGAAATATTACAAGGCAAACCTTTGTGACGTACACCCTAGTTCGCGAAGAAAAATTTCGTAAGAGGCAAAGTCCAAAAGTGCGTCATTTAAGGGGGTACCTATAAGCATGGCTCAGGGACACCGGAACACCACCAAGGAACCTGAGTACATGGAACTTTACGGGGGTACAACCCAATAACGGGTACCTATCCGGGTTAGACACCTTGGATTCTCACCTAATCTTGCGACATTATGCAATATTATGCGATGTAACATGATTTAGGTTGGGCGACTAAGGCATACTGTCTTTCCCAAGAAGTGCAGAAAACGATCAAGGCGCCGAGGTACACGGTTGAGTCAAGAGTGCCGGGTGGGCTTGAAACACATCTGCCATTTTTGACAAGTCTTGGCAAATGATGCACTTGGTACAAAGATACCCCATAGGGTGCAACCTCGTAACTATAAGCCCTATAGGCAAAAAGGATAAGAGGTTGCGATCAAAAGCTGGTTGTTGGCAGAACCGGATGGGAAGAGCTAACCTTGTATGGTCGATGTACGCTTCCTTGAAGGGGCAACCAAGGGGAAGATAAAGGGCATCACCCTCCATTAGGGAGCTGATACGTGCTATAAGACGCAAATGTCACGAGGCTTTTTGTTTGCGAAAACATAAAGGCTTGTCATATTTGTGCAACAAATGAATTTCTGCAAGCATTCTAAAAATAAAATAAAATAAAATATATATATATACAGAAAAAGAGAACTCGCAGAACATAACAAAGAAGTTAAGATGAGATCAATGGGTTATTACATGAAAGTGTAAAAATGTCTTGCGATTTCATCGCAAGACAATAATGTCATGAGGTTGTATATTCGCAAGAATGTTCAGACTTGTCATATTATCGCAAATACAAAAATATTATCACAAAAGAGGTGGAAAAATAAGACCTTTACTTAGGAAGGCATGATAAGACCACAACAATTAATGAAATTTATTCCATCAATATCATTGAAGAAATTTTACAAGAATATATATATCATGAAGTTCTGACAAAGAAGGTAATTCCGTCAATATCATTGAAGAATTTTTACAAGAATATATATCATGAAGTTCTAACAAAGAAGACAATCCCATCAATATCATTGAAGAATTTTTACAAGAATATATATATCACGAAGACATAACAAAAGATGCGATTTTACTCGCAATCAAAAACAAATAGTTCGTATTCATTAAATTTTACGAGGATTACATACTTCTTATACTTCTTCATACATTGAATATTTCTCCATAGTTTGAATACTTCTTCAAAAACGTCTCATACTTATTATATTTCTATAACGGATATTTCATGTTTAGTAAGTTTTGCGAAGATTAAATACTTGTTATACTTCTTCATACAATGAATAATTCTTCATGGATTGAATAATTCTTATACTTCTTCATACATTAGATAATTCTTCATGATTTGAATAATTCTTACACTTCTTCACACATTGGATAATTATTCACGGATTGAATACTTCTAATACTTTTTCAAAAATATTTTATACTTCTTATACTTCGTAAGGATATTTCATACTTCGTATTTCTTATATTTCAAATCGAGGATTTCTTATTCACAATTACAACAAGATGAAGCTTCGAAAATTAAATTGAGGCAGATATACTAATACTTCCAACAATATTTGATCATCTGAAGAGCAATAATAGGGGGAAAGGGGATACTAAGCTAAGTCTTTAAGATATATTATTTCTCTCCACATGATCAAGTTATGCGAATAAGGGAAACACTCAATCAAAGAAAGATCAATTCATCGTCGCAAAATTAAGACATTAATACTAGTTAAACTTCAAAAAGAAATTGTTGGTTGATCAAAAGTGCAGGAAAGAAGTAAGTATTGTATTCAAACAGACAATATGAAAAGAACTAGAGCAGATATACAAAAAAGAATGAAGCTATTTTTCGGGTGATTTATTCCCATCAAAATGATCTTCTTTTTCTTCTTCAGAAGGATCATCTTCAACTTCACTATCGGCGATTTCCAGATATGGAGTATCCTCAGGAATTTCTTCAGAAAGGAGTGTATGGTACTTCTTGAGAGGAATTTGATTGTCTTCACAAATCTTGCGAGTCATCTTAGCTCGGAAACGCTTGACATATAAACTATGGTTGTTCTGGGAAATTAGAAATTGAGATATTAAATCAGAAATCTTCTTGTTATGACTGGCAAGAATAGTTTCCAGATCATCATTCATCTTCGTATAATTTTCTGCAGCAAGGGAAGAAATTAAGGAATTGGTTAGCAAGTTACGAAGGAAAAGTAATCAAAATACTTACCATTACAAAGAATTTACCTTCTAATTGCTTCTTATCATTACGAAGAAAAGAGTTTTCAAGCTTTAGTTGATTATTCTCCTCAAGAAGAGAAGAACTATCAGCTGCGATTCTCGCAGACTGTTGATTATCTTCGTGACGGGATGTTAATTCTGCATTATCAATACTTAAATCCTCTACTTTCTGACGAAGTTTTGAATTTTCAATCTCCAACTTCTTACAACGGTTTAAAGTTTTCTTCTCAGCAATGGAATGACGTCTTTCCCAATCTGAAGCAGCTGCACAGCTGACTCTTCCAACCTGAATAAATAAAAAGGGTTAGAAATTAATGAAATAAAGGAAACAAATAAGGAATAGAAAAGAAACTTACCATACTCCCTAAAGCATATAATGTAGCAGGAGAGACGAATCTTGAAATTCCACTAAGAGAGTTGTTATTGAGTATAGTAGGAACTTTGCAAGCCTTTGCAATAAGCTTATGAGCATTCGCAGTAGGAGAGTTTCCTAACCCACGAGAAGAATGGAGAAAAGCCTCAGATACTCGAACCATTGCTGAATCAAAAGTTTCCGCATTACTATAATCTTCATCTTCATTAGCATCATCATCATCTCCTTTATCATAAAGGGTATCAGAATTAGAATTAAAGTCCTTCTCAAGAAATTTATCATGTTCATCACTTTGATCTTCATCAACATCCTTACTAGAAGAGATCACATTGGAGTAAACATTGGTTGAGAGTTTCTTCTTCTTCCTCTCATAAACAACATCCTCAAGTTTCCTTTTTCCTTTGCGAAGAGCATCATATTGACTACCAGAAGTTTGGGTATCCTTCGCAGAGCAAAGTGTTTTTTGTCTTGCAGTTAACCTTTTGGAAGAAGTAGAATTCTTATTCTCACTCGCAACAACCTTAGGAAGATCAGGAAGAGCCTACAAATTCAAATAAGGATAAGAAACAGAGGCAACAATATATTGTTTAGAAATCATATAAGAGTGTTTCTTACCTCATTTGAAAATAAGTTGAAGAATAACAAGAAAATAAGAAGATAGAGATACATACATTTTTATCTTCGTTCAACCAAGAAAATACCCAAGGTTGATAGTTACGATCACGAAGGTTCGCAGGAAGATCTACTATCCCAGAAATGTAAGAACCCGATAATGTTAGAGGGTAATTATACCAATATTCGTCATGAGAACGACGATGGGTTCTATTGTTTCCCGAGGAATAATCAATATCGTGCATGAGAAGGTCATCTGCTGCAATATTAGCTTTACGATGAAGACGAACACCCCAACATTTATCTTCCTTCTTCGCAGGAATTAATGCGTAATTTTTAAAGAAACTCTCAACTGTATAGTCTGCAGCAATAATTTCCATATCTTGAAATCCAGGTTTCCTAAGGTCAACTGAATACAAAGATTTTCCAGTAGCAGCACGAGTTGCGAATTCGACCAGAATGCGAATGCAATCACCAGTCAATTGATAAATGGCACATGAAAAATTGGGGTAGGA